>JAMZEH010000015.1:16895000-17432500 GCA_024699665.1 Ostrea denselamellosa
GCACTTTTAAAAAAACATTCAATTGGAAGGGAAATTATACTAACGTCATCATTACACACTGTGTTATAAATGGTGGCGGTACTTTTGACAAGTCTTGGCAAGCAATCACTTAATCTTTGAGTTAATTTCAATGTGGTATCATTTACTAATAAACACTTGAACTTTGACCTAACAAAGGCATCTAAAATATAGTGGATGTTTAACAAAATGTACATGAAATAAACTGGAAAGCCTCATGAATATTCTTCATATGAAATTATAGCATTAATATGATAAATTCTCTCTAAATATTTACACTTCTGTTACACTCATCTAATATATAGAATTGACATATGCACTACAATGTAGTAGTGGTTGTTTAAATTGAAGGCTTAGCTGATTTACGAGCATTTACTTTAATGTATATATAGATTTCAAGTATCCACATTTTGATCTACATGCATTATTGTTGTTGCAACCTGATCTAGCCGCACCTCATTGTGGGTTTTAAAATATAGCTCATTTATTTAATATTTCCACTTTATATGATTTTTAATTGAAATAAGTAACAGGTTTTAGAGATAGGCGACTGACTCCAGTTTACGTGTAATTTTTTAATACATGTAGATCAAGCGGGAATCTAGAGTTGTGGGAGGGGGAATTTCGAAGACTTCGCCCTGAAACCAGGTCCCAGATCCCCGGCCTTTTGGACCCATCCCTCCCATGAAAAAGCTGGATCCGCGCTTGTATATACACCCTCCTCTGAAATATCGGGGAATAATGTAAAACGTCTGTTTTTCTGTAATTCTAATCTTCATCATAATTTTTTAGCTATGCAAGAGAGAAATCGCACATTACGAAGTCATAACTTCCAATTCATCAATGAATCAAAGTACGAGGTCAAAGAAAATGGCTATAAGTGAAGTTCAAATTTAACATCGGATACAACATTTGTACTTTAATGTACAATATATACAATGTAGATGTCCATATACTTAATCGAGTGAAAAGTCAAGGACGCAGTTCCTTGAGTCAAGGTAAATTTTGTTACAGTTGAATATTTCAATGTTTCTCAAAGACACCGATGCTACATATACACGTAATGTATAGTAGTCGTTGGTAGCGGGTTAGCAGCGATAGTTCATCTCAGAGCCCGTAGGATATAAAATATATCACGTGATGTTCTGTCGCCATACGTAAATGCAGGCTACGTAAATTACAAATGTGAATATACAAATTTTGTTGTTTCCTTTCGCGTGTAATCTCCTGAGTGAATCCTATACTGTTTTGCATGTGGTTTTATTTCTATAATTTGAGGATAATGTATTTTCACAGGAAAACTTTCCACCATTTCATCGGTGGTGATTATTTGAAGTCGGTCCAAATTTATTTTGTCTTTCTAACTGGTCTAACACGAACGTTGATTGTGGCATTTAATGCAGTCCTATGAGATTAGGCCCTCTATGTGTTATTGAAATAGATGTCTGGAGATGCACATAAGAGAACTTAATAAACCGAATTGATGGCATGTATTACACAGTAATAAATTACTCTGATTTTGAAGAAAGAGGGAAAATGAAATAGCCTAACTCTATGAGCTTCTTTTGAAAACAATAGCCTTTTCATTTTTAAACATTTTATGCATGTGCAAAAATGTAACGAAGTGTAATGTCAGTACAGGACAAACCACGCACGGACGGAAATGATAGTCCCTGTTTAAATTATTCTATCCACTCTTCAAATGTTTCTTTTCGACTATATTTCAGAGGAACAGGCCAGAATTCAAGATACAAGTTTTATCTGTGTCTGTGTCTTGTTCTCTGCCATTCACTCCGTGACATACACTATCAGTTCTTTTGCCCATGAATGTTAATTTATTATGAACCACACATTCTAAATGTTAATTTATTATGAACCACACATTCTAAATGTTAATTTATTATGAACCACACATTCTAAATGTTAATTTATTATGAACCACACATTCTAAATGTTAATTTATTATGAACCACACATTCTAAATGTTAATTTATTATGAACCACACATTCTAAATGTTAATTTATTATGAACCACACATTTTGTACGTTAAATCATTCTAAATGTAAAGTTATTATGAACCACATATTCTAAATGTTAATTTATTCTAACTGTTAAGTTATTCTCGAGTCATAAAGTGTTTTAACCTCTCCAGATTAGAACTAACATATAACTTTTGATTTCACTTTTACAGGTAAGATATATCTGGAGAGAACATGTTCAGCTAAAATGGACATGAACATTATGCTTATAGATGGCGTGTGTCGGACCGAGAGCTTTGGAAATGGTTACCTTTGCATGTGTGGACGGAACCTCTGTAACTCCGGTATATCGCAACTCAAATTAACTCAGGCGCATATGGTTTCTCTTATTCTATGTCTGCTGTTCACATTTTTCTGGTTACCATGGCGACATTGACGCCACTTGCGTGTGTTGTACCATTGATTGTTTATCTGGTGTGTATTTGGCATGGAGGTATACAAGAAATTAAGAGTCCCTTGATGCAGTTTTTGGTCTTAACTTCGGGGACGGCTTTGTCTTGTGATCCTGTTTTTCCTATTAATGATTCATGGCTGGAAAATTAATACACGCTATTAATAATTCACCATATGTTTATTCAACGAATGATGCCAAATTATTTTGTGATGAACTGGTACCTTGTTACAAAGTCTCTCCCCAGTTTAGTACGGCAATAGTTCTAAATACTTTGAAGCTGGATTGGTTAGAGATTGTCTTTGTTTCCCTGAAAGAAAGTTGCAGTAAATCGAATTCTCTAAATGCAATGTCTGGAATTTCAAGATTTTGATTAGATTTTTGTATGTGTGTGTAGATGTGTAAAATTTTGGTTCATGTAAAATCTTTTTCCATGGCTACGTGGAAAAACAAACCTTGACATGCATGTAAAAGAAGTAGTTCCTTTACTATTATCGGGTTTGTCGACTTGATACATGTAGAACCATGAAACCATTTACCGTTGTAGATTACATTTAATTCTATTCCATACAAAATGACTATGCAATCAAGAATTGTGATCTGATCGTTGTCTTTTTATACATCAATTGATTTTTAGCGAAGATTATGCATATTTTTGGTTATAAAAACTGGATTTTTTCTTTTAAAAACAACAACCCGTTTTTAATCTATTATTCTTTGATTATTAGAATTTTGAAGTTGTGTGAAAATGCTTATTTTACCACTTTATTACGGGAAATGGTTTTCAATTACACATGCATGTATTTTAAGAAATATATTTTCTTTTCCTTTTAAAAACATATTTAGAAGCATGTATATACTTTCATCTGCCACTGAATTTGTGTTTTTACTCGTTATTGGCAGTCAGCGGAAAGAGCATAGTCACCTTTATGACAGCAATAAACACTTTCCACTGGTACAAAAAATATTAACAAGGTCTTCTTTTCTAAGATTTGTAGCAATCGATATTTCATTCAGAACGTTTTTGTCCACCGATAAAATTAGCCTTTCACGATGTAAGACAGTCGATTTCGTCCGCTAATGCTTTTTGTTAGTGATCTGAGGGAAGGAAGTGTCGTTTTGATAAGAGAGACAACTCTTTCCTCAATAGGTGTGTATGGTAGGGTATTCAATCAATCAAAAAAAGATTATAAAATTAAGGTATCTGGGAGGAATTGTTTTAGGAGACGTGTCAAAAATTTATTAAAAGTATGTCACAGATTACTTGACTATGGAATGTGGCTGAAAATGTTAATATTTTCTGTAGAATTTTCAAATATATTTCTGTATAACATTAACTAATCAATATTCATTGCACATAATCGAAGGATAAATTGTCTCAGGCAAAATATTTTGCATTGTAACGTTTTAGAAATTCACATAGGAATCGGTTTCAGGACATTGAGGAATTATTAGCTAAGATTTTACACTTTATCTACAATGTCTATAATGATATAATTCATATTTATGATATGATAGGATAAAACAATATTTCATTGTGCTTAGTAAGATATATCTATTTAAATATCTCGCTAAGTTGCCATAACGACCACATTTTGAATATGAAAGTAAAACGAGAGTAGATAGAATGTGATCTCATTCTAAGTTTGAAAAAGTTCAAATTTCCCTTAAAAATCTTGTGCGCTTTTCTCAGATAAGAATGGTCAAGACCGTGTTAAATAGCCTTTCAATAAAAACGTCACTGTAACAATCTTTGAGGATAAGTAATCCTGAGCAAAATGTTACTTTCGTTAATACCAATGGACCCGGCCATAGTCCCATATAACCGAGAGTCCTGTACATTAGAGAAGTTTAAATATAGAGCTGCAAACAACAACCTCGATTTAAATTCGTCATCTACAGTGTCCTGCATGAAGATGTTAACATGGGACATCGTAACTCATACTGGTGATTTTGATAATGTTGCAAGTGTTTAATATAATTTAGGACGAGTTCAAATTACTGTGGGGTATGTTAACTGATGTTTGGTTTTTAACTCTATTGGTTGATGTTTGGATTTTCAGCTATGTTGCTATGTTTGATTTTCAACTTTTGTTACATACACTTGTGACTAAGACTATGGTTATTTTGTGTGAAATTTGAGTGTGTTCCTTGATAAACAATTCAGCCAAAGAAAAGAACGAAGAAATGTCCTTGTTGTTAATTGCACTAATTGCCTACCTGCGTCTGCACCCAAACAATATTGATTATTGATGTACATTCAGCCAAGCATTTGCCTGTAAACATATTATATTAGTTAAAATATGCTAGTAAGTAGTAATGCAATATACAGTGTTACTTGTCTAGTCCGAAAGTTTTTAAATTCGAAAGTGTCTATAGATCACACACAGTCGGACACAAAACTTCAAAATACCCAAAATAGAATTTGTTTTAGTATTAAAGTAATCAAATTAAGATTTGATCATTAGGCACTTAGCCATGGAGTGCTGTGTAAGTTGTACAGTGATCTACGTAAACGAATTTGAGGAACTGTGCAACGTATCTAGATGAAACGAATATCACTGTAAATGTAGTGTTCGAGTGTTATAGAAAAGTCAATATTAGAAATACCACGAATGAACATGGTGTATATTTGTATTTGTTTTACACGATTTGTATAGTTGTTCATAGATTTTTTAAATTGCACATTCGATATGTGTATATGCACGTTTAAGTTTACACTCACACGTAAGTATGTAAGTTGTAAAAAACCAGAGTTTTGTTTTCTCTCCATTGTTACGGTGTATGATACTAGTACGTTACAATTCACATTTGTTGATTATTTGTCTTCCGATATTTGATAGAATTCCAGTTTTTTCATGTGTTGACATTTTTATTCATAATAAAAATTTCACCTAACTAATAGTTTTCATCTGCGTTACAACAAGATCGACAACTGCAACACGATCGAAGCCATGAACAGAAGGTTAATGACAACGAAAAAAAAAAAAAAAACCCCCAAAAAAAACACCTTAATCCATGTAGATTTCATCAGGGTATTTGTTTGATTGAAAACGTTTATTTAAGAATGCGCTCTATGAAGTATGTCTTCATGAATCGTCGCAGTTCATATCCTCGTGTATTTTTTTTAAATAAACGAAAGGTATTACTTACATTTACATATGCATACTACCTTCATTTCTATCAAAATTTCCAGCCGTTAAAATATATGTACATATATTTATCAAGTAGTTCTGTATTCACTAGGAAATGCCTATCATTACAATTTGCAAAGATGTCAAAGACAAGAAACAATTAATTGGAATCACAGGCGCTCGACGTTTTAAATATCTATAATTTAAAAAATTGTCTTCTGTAAACAAACTATTCACAAGATATATCACGCCGCCATCTTGGTTTTCAGTTTTACCAGCTGCATCGCTTGCAATTTTCGGCGAAAAATTCGATATAATAGCATAACTGGACTCCTACCGTTTAAAATCAATTCTGTCAAGGTATTACCTCTCACATCGTTAGGGTAACTAGAAATAATGTCGATTTAACGGTTATAATCAACCGTCAAACATCGTCCACTGGTTCTCAAATGCGAAAAATAGGTAAAAGGGAGACGGAAGTTGACATAATTTCGGGATAGCCCTTTTTTCATTGGTCGATAAAATTAAAAATAGTAAATCAATTTAAATATGTTCTAGATAATGTAGATAGCGAGGTAATGGATCTTTAACACTATTCTATTGGTCTATAAATTTTTTTAAACGTCAAACATGATATCTTCACTTATTCATGTATTCTTTGTATCAAAATAAGTTGAAAGTAAATGTCATACTTATTATAAGGAAATTTCACAATAGAATTAACACACACACACACACACACACACACACACACACACACGTATAATATATAATAGTAGACATACTCTCAAACGTTCAAAGTGACATTTATACATCCAGATATCCTCTCCTGCTTACCTATGAATTTTCAGTGTTGTCACAAAGGGTAGCAAACCTTTGTAGGTTGGAGTCGCACCCAAAAGGAGAGAGGGGCATTTCCAATGTTGTTTTGGCATTGCAATAGATTTACTAAACTTCCCTAGCCAGCCTGCCACAAAACAACAGAACTGCGCCCGAGTTTTATTGTTTGTAGGGCTGCATACTACCCTACATTCAATGTCACCCCCTTTTCCCCGCACAAACATCAGAGGGTACATCAGCAAGAAAATTCCCATTTGCATTATTATGTCAACTGCCGTCCCCGTTTACCAATTTTTCGCATTTAAGAAGCAGTAGACGATGTTTGACGGTTGATTATAGCCGATGAATGGAATTTATTTCCCGTTCACCATGATGATACGACAAGTAAGACCTAGACAAAGTTGCTTCTAAATGGTAGGAGTCTAATTATAATATTTATATCGAACTTTTCGCCGAAAAGTACAATTGATGCAGCTGGTATAAAAGAAAGCCAAGATGGCGGCGTGATATACCTTGTTAATAGTTTGTTTTGCAGGAAGAAAATTTTGTTATTATAGGTATTTAAATCGTCGAGCGCCTGTGATTGGAATGTAAATACTCCTTATTGATTCTTACACCATACATGTTTACATATAACGCCAAATTAACAGAAATATGGGATCTTGAAGAAGTGCTCATGGCATATGAAATTTATGAAATGAGTTGCCAGATTTAATATTTCCGGAGCCATGGTGAGGGAAACATTAAATCTGGTAACGAATTTCATAAATTTCATATGCCATAAACACGAGTGTAAGATTCTATTTATCACACAACTATTTTAGTTATTTTCTACTTCACGTTTCTGTACAAGGAATTGATTTACAGCCTCTTTTTATCGTTTGAAAATGTCCTTGAGCGAAAGAAATAAGATCTAAAGATAAACACGTCAACGTGATAGCTAAATTGAAAATTCAATCATAGGATTTTAATTTTAAGCTATGTCATTATATAATAACAACAGATAGAACAGGAATAAATATGATAGGTTTGAAGAACGTTTGTAGTAAAATTTTTGTAGCTATGTCAGCACGCGCTGACTTCACATGACCCTACATATTGTGCATTGTTATTAACCTGTGCTACCAGTTCATATCGTTTTTCTGAACCTGCATTATTAACCCCGAAACAGTACTGTTGTGTTATAAATTCAAATAATTGAAGATACCTTTAATTATTTGAATGCATCATCAAATCATCTGATGCGCGCAACAATTCCATTAAAGATCTCTTCAAATTATTAATGATATATTCATTCTGAATTATTGGGCGCATTACGTAATTAAATTGTTCATAGCATTAGATATTCTGCTGAATTGATGAACGCTATAATTGAATTGTTGCTCTCTTCAAATCAATTAATGATATCAATGATTGAATTGAAGTTCGCTACAATTCCTTTGAATAGCAATAATTCAATTAATGCACGCATCAATTCAATTAATGTGTACAATAATTTGATTATTGCTCTCTTCAAATGAATTAATGGCATCATTAATTCAAACTGATGCGCGCTATAATTCTTTCAGAGAGAACAACTACTTGCATGCAATTAGAGATGTCTTCAATTCAACACATCCACCATTGAATTAAAGATCTCATTAATTGAACTGTTGCTCTCTTTAAAAGAATTGATACGCGTATTGATTCATTACATAAAAACATTGTAAATAATTAATAATATATTCATTTGAATAATAGAAATCATCAACTCATTCACACCGAGCTTCAAATTAAATTTTGCGAGCAATTATTCCACTATACTGATGCGCACATCAATTTAATTGACGAGAGTTATAATTCAATTGATACGAGCATCAAATCAATTATTGATCTCATCAACTAAATTGATATACGCACCAAATCAATTATTGCTTTCATCAATTGAATTGATGCGAGCATACATCTAATTATTGAGAAAAATAATTGATTTGATGCGCGAATAATAATGATACATGTTGTTAAATTTGTACTGATTGTATCAGCAGAAAGAAAGCGAGGTATTTCAATAACAAGTATTATTATTACATATGAACAGTACAGAAAATAGGACAGTTTACATCATATATATTTTGCTGTCTCGTGTAAATAATCACAATACTTAATTTAATTTAAGGAATTGATTTGGTTAGTGCACGCACTATTCGTCCTTCCATCCCTTCAGTTGATATAGACAAATATATACACAATAATTATCTGAAATAGAGTCTCAAAAGCATGAAGACAAGACCATGTAACAAAGCTTCACCTGTATCACTTATCATAATTATATATCAATAACAAACAAGAAATCAAGTTGACCCAAGCATCAAAGATCAAAGATATCAGACCACAAAAGATGTAAGAAACCGCGGTTTTTTGTTTTTTGTTTTGTTTTTTTTTGTTTCTTTTTGTTTTTGTTTTGTTTTGTTTTTTTGTTTTTTGGTTTGTTTTGTATTTTTGTTTTTGTTTTGTTTTGCTTTGTTTTGTATTTTACTCCATATTGACGGTATGCATTTTGTAATTTTATACCTCTCCAGGATGAAGTGTTAGTTATGAAATCATACTTTTATTAATGTATCTTAATCAATGTAGTAAGCAAAATTAATTTGCCTAGTTAGACTTTAAAATGCTTACATGTACAATTATATATGTTCAGTAAAATCGGTTACTTGTCTGAACTCAACCCCCTTCTCACCTCAAGACCACTGGAAATTATTATCAGTTGTATGAATCAGCTAAAATAGTCTTGAATCCACAAAACACTGCCCACCCTTTCTGTATTTTATGAATGAATGGATACTTAATAAATGAAATAAATTGAACCCGAACCAAACGCAGTACAAATTGACAATTATAATGTTTAGGTGGCTTATTTATTTCTTATTATATATTTATATGAAACATGTGGATAAGGGGGTATACATCAAAGTCAGGTTGCGACAAACTAATGAAAAATCATTTTTTTTTCTTTATTTCAATACTTGTATTTCATATTGGTGTAATTAATAATTTATGACCCTAAATTACACGTCATCCATACATACTGGTGCTGGTGCACAAAACATACTCTGAGCAGGTGCCTCTTTTCTCACTTTGATTTTCTTTCGTTTGGGCTATATCTGCATCACCCGAACTCCATCAGAAAACCGTGCGAGGAGATTTAGACTCTGTACACAATCAAGAACACTGTCTTCCCTTCTTAAATATCTAGTTTTCGTATGGGGTCATCCAACTTCCCTCTCAGCTACAGACCTTTTCTTGGACCATGTAGGCTTTCATTAGAATTTCTTTAGCAACTGACCACATGTGTTAGTTTCGTATTTGCACCCATCTATATGCTAGGAATCATGGTGGTCACATCGGCATGTTGCACATCAAGTTTTACATTAAGAACTCAGCTACACTTGACATGTATCCTAAATTTATTTTACACATTTTTTCACATGTAATATCACTTCAAATATGGGTATTCCCATCTCTTAAGAAACCGGACCTATAGTGCAAAACTGTCCCCTGTTACGTTATTGCATTTTTTTATGTTAGTAAGTTTGATATATTTCAAGAGATTATACATCTCGAAGTCTAATGTTAACAATTACTTCAATCCCCAAGTAAGTAAGCATTACATGAATTTTTGAGATTTACATAAAAATACATTCACATCAATCCCACAGAAATGCATGCACAATCTGAACACCCATATCAGAACAGATCGCGCTCTTGCGCGGCCTGTTATAATTACAAAATACAATATTCCAAATTGCGACGAAAATACACAAATATACAGAAATTATATACGAGAAGAAAAACCCTTGCTTAGAAAGTGTTACGGCAGCTGATAATGTATTTCTCTACATTATTTATTTTGTTACAAATATGTTGAGACTAAGAAATTCATGTTTTGTGGTAATTTGTTCCATAGATTTAACACCTGAGTATTGTAAAGACGTCTTGAATAATTGTGTGAGGAACTTTGGTAGTCGAAGACTTTTATTTAATTCAGAACGCAGGTGATAAGAACAGTAAAATATTCAAATAATTGGGAGCCAAGCCGCGAAAAAATTAAATAATAAATGTATTGTGAAAATTAACTAGCTCATAAACTGTCAGCCAACCAAGTTTCTCAAATAGTGCTTTAAAAGAGGAATATGAACTTGCACCCAGAACTATTCTAGCGGGTTTTTTAAAATTTAAAATATATGCATTGTAATAAAGTTTTCTGTTATGTAGTGGCGGAAACTCTTCTGTCTTCGTAGTGCCAATAATTTGTAGTTAAGAATTTGCATACTGAGTCAATATGATAGGGTGTAAAGCCATTTGTCAGCAATGCGTATATATACCAAGGAGCTTAACAGTCAACAAGTTTTTTTTAGTCATCTATTTTTTTTTTTTTTCATTTTCTTAGATGAGTACACATAAGGATATATTATAAACAAGAACTGTAATGATAATATTTAACTCATTTAATCTTAATTATATATCAGTCTGTTATTGTCCTTGAATACGATTTAGCAAGCAAAGAAAAAGTATATAAATCTTCGAGATATCCACAAAAATACTCGCGATACAATTATTATGTACATCAGTAGTGATAAAAATGAAGGAAGCAGTTATGTCTTAATTTGGCATGAATGACATATAATACATGTTAAACCAAGCAGAATATATTTTTGATATCTCAAATTTGGCACAGTATTAGTAGAAGTTATTTCCCAACGTATGTTTAATTTCATTTTGCGAAAAAATTGCAAATGCACATTCAATTTCATTTTTGCGAAAAATACGGAAGATAGTAATATTACTCAGCAAATAATGATTATGTAATGTTGTCCTATCGACTCAGGATAAATATATTATTGGGGGGTGGCTGGGGGTGGGGAATGGGGGCAGGAGGAGTACTATGCGTGTAGGGAACACTCAATCACAACTCCGTACGTAAAACATGGCGAGGGTGTTCCAATTGTCTACACCTATGAAGCAATGATTTAAATTGTCAATTGTTCGCTCTAACATGTTCGTTTTTAAATACTGATGCAGAAAGTTTTAAATCACAGACCTATAAATAAATTTGCACTTTTAAATTTACCCAATCCATTCAAAACAATTCTCAGTGGAGGTTGAATAAATACTTGTATAGTATCTATCAGTTGTATGACCACGACGCGGTTCATGTAAAAACGCGTCTTGCAAAAGCTCCGGCTAAGTCCGTGACGGTGTAAGGCGGGGAAGATTAACACTCCGTGCGTCACGGGGACGCAGAACGCACAGGATCCACGCTGACCGCTCTCAACATGTATGACTCTTTTTTTTTTTTTTTAAATAAATCGGAGAATAAATATTCCAGTTGAAACTTATATATGTTAACTTTACACTTTTTTTTTTTATCTTCTTACTATTTTCTTACTATTTCCTAGTGATGACGCTGCTGTAGACAAATCAATGATAATGCACAGACGTTTTTAACGTTTTTAACGATTACGCATGGAAATTCCATGGTTCTTTTCGTGTACCACAAGTCACAATGCCTACCAGAGTCACCTTGCTCATACAAAAGGTACATATTACAGGCATTTGTTTCTATAAATAAGTTATGACATCTGTTGACTAATGATAACATTAGTATACAGACCTCATAACTTATTTACAGAAACAAGTGCCGTGGTACATATTATAAGTTTGGTGCTCCACACATCCCTGTAGCCCTGCCCAGGTTCCAAATATCATACAGTCTCTGTCAAAACGTTTTTACAATATTCTTATAAAATAATAACAAATAATGAATTTAATAAATTTCGATATCATTTTCGAAAAAAAAAAAAAAAAAAAAAAGAAAGATAAAGTATCTAATTGATGGAAAAGTGTATTCATGCAGTTAAACCACGTGAATTCCTCTTATATTTTCCTAAACTATATCTTGGATGAATACACACTGAATTCCATTTCGATTAAATTACCATGTGCTGCAGGGTCTACTTTCCAAGCGTCGACAGGGGTGTAATTAAAACGCTTAACGTGTCCACTGGTGAGAAAATAGGTATTATGGTCTTATCAAACTTTAATCTTGCATGCAATTAGACTTATTGTGCCCCAACAGTTCTTTAGAATATTTTCATAATTCCTTATATCCCGATACATGTATAATACGTTGTGAGGGAGAAATTCGATATACCTTATTAAGAATGTTTACATATTAATTTGATAAATTGAAGTTTTATAGAAAACGAGTTTTTGATTACTTATAATGGTACTGACTAGCCCTTGGGGGTTGTGGGACGACTAAACGTCGGTCGACGTTTCATGATTATACTTGAATATGAATGTGTCTAACTACACCCTTTTCGTTCTCGGGAAAATTTTTGAAAAATATCATATTCAAAAATTTTAATCTCTTTTGTGGCCTGCCTTCCCATTTTCTCTTGTTATAAGTGAATACCAGTACTCTCCATAATATGCTTCCGTATCAACCCCTTGTGGCTATTGAACAGATGTAGAAAAATTTGAAAGACTTTCCCTACATCTGTTTTGCTATGTAAAACTTTGAACTCTTTTGTAGATCGGGAATCATGGTTTGAACAAAATTGAATCTACACTTTACATGTTTACGAAGAATTGAAGATGTTTGCAGTAGTGTTATACAACCAGCCTTTTGTGACTCTTCTTCATTTCATAAGAATTTTTTTTTATATATATTTTCCTAGGTAATATCAAAAGTATGGCACTGGCCCCGAGATGTCATGTTTGAACAAATTTAAATCTACACTGCTTCCGAATGCTTAGAAATTTCAGACGTGTACAAGCTGTATAGAGGCGTATTTCTTGAAAATATTTAAAATACTTTACTCATCATTATAAAGAAACTCTCACGCAAATATCGGCCTTTCTGGTCAAGTTCTTTCAAAGATTTGGAGTACCACGTGCACATCAATTTATTTCCCGTGATACGAACATACATGTACTTGAATCTTTGCTTTGAAGATAATTGTGTCAAGTTGGATGAAAATTGTCTGGAGTTTCTGGAGAAATAGAAAATGTGAAAAAAAGTTTAACGTTATCAGATGATGGACATATTGCCTCAATAAATAATAAATTCTCTGGTAGATGTATCGCTTTTTTCGCATGCTGAGTGATTGACCGACATATGGGTTACTAAGTCCGTCGTTTTTTCGTCTGTCCGTCTGCCTGAAATCTAAATTTTAAAATTGACCAAAATACACCAGGCTCCAGTCAACTCTGTATATTCCGTTATAATACACCTTATTACTCGTAGGGAAAAGTACTATTGTTCCAATAACAGCGTGTCACTTCGCTTGATCAAGCCTGCAAATTTCACTCACTGGTTTCATTAAGTGAGTTTGAATTACCACACTATATCATTTTTACAATGTGATTGGTCACTGAGAAGAAATATGAGAAGCCTTGCTCACATTTTGCGCGCCCGATCACGCGAAGTAACATGCTGTTGTTGGACCGAGAATTGACGCTGTGCAGAGTTTGCAAAATATATGTCGTCAAGACTTTATTATAAAAAAAAAATCAATCAGAATCTACCACAGGTGATCTTAATGCGTGATCAAAAATGACTGCAAAAGGACAAAATCATAAGGTCGATGGTTCCTGTATCAGACACAGGTACAAGCATTACTATATTTTTGTACTGTCGTATTCCGCATAAATAATAGATGTAATATGAAGTGAATGGACGAGGGCTGATTGATATGATGTGAGCCTCATATATTAGGGTTTGAATTTTGGCGGACATATTGCATTATTTTCAACATAATCCCCTTCAGTATCTATATAATTTTGCCAGCGATGTTTAAGGGCCTCATTGCCACTTTTAAAAGAAGTTCTTTTCTTGACCGTTCAGAAAGTTCTCCAATGCATGGATGGCATCACCATTTGACTGAAAGTGAGTACCGGAAATGACCATTTTCAGTTTTGGAAATAAATGAAAGTCTGATGGAGCGACATAGAGTGAATAAGACGGATGTTCAATCAATTTAAAGCCACAGTCGTTAATGGCAGTCATGGCAATAACAGACTTGTGGACAGGGATATTGTCCTGGTGGAACAACAAACCTTCACTGAGTTTTATATAGTATTTACCATTTACCATTGCATAGTATTTACCATTTATTGTTTGTCCCTTTTGGAGATAATCTACCATCAGAATACCATCAGCATCCCCGAAAACTGAGGCCATAACATTTCCAGCTGATGAAACAGGCTTTGCCTTCTTTGGAGGGGTGAACCAGGGTGCTTCCATTGTTTAGACTGTTGTTTGGTCTCTGGGTTGGAATTATAGACCCACGTTTCATCTACAGTAGCAAATCTCTAAAGAAAGTTAGCAGGATCTACCTCTAAATGGTTTAGATTAGCACGCGACAAAATGCGCCTGATGTACTTATGATCAACTGTCAGAAGTCTTGGTACCCATCGGGTTGAAAGCTTTCTCATTGCAAGATCCTCTGTCAGAATGGACTTTACTCTTTCCTGTGAAATGCCAGCTGTATTGGCTATATAGCTTTCTGTAACTCGCCTGTCAGTCATAACAATATCATGGACTTTATTGACCATTTCTGAAGTTGCAACAGTGACAGGCCTTCCAAGACGGGGTCATTCTCAAGGCTTTGCTGCTGAGTTTAAATTCCGCTATCCGCCTTTTTACTGTAGCATATGAAGGGATGTCTCTTCCTAGTGTTGCTACCATATGAATATGGATATCCTTTAGTGCTAAACCTTTCATAGGCAAATATTGGATCACTGCTCTTTCTTCGATTTAGTCAATTGTTTGCAAACGTCACTTGCCCTCCTTACTTTGAGTGTTACCTCGTCGATATAATTGAACAAATGACACCAGTCTTCGGGTACACGGTCTGAAAAAAGACATCAATGCTAACCTCCTTTAACACAAGCCTTACTCGATCAATCATAGTATTACTTCGTTTATTTTGTTACATGAAAGTGTAATCAAATTTGCATTTTTTTCAATCAGGGTGGAATTGACGTCGGCTGTTTGTTTAATATTGTACAAAGCGTGTAGCTGGCACTTATGTCGAACGGCATCTATGGCGATTTCCTCACTCTAATCTCCCTTAGGATCCGAGTCGTTAGAAAAGATCCTCGGTACCCCTTGCTAGTCGTAAGAGGCGACTAAATGGGGCGGTCCTTCGGATGAGACCGCAAAAACCGAGGCCCCGTGTTACAGCAAGTGTGACATGATAAAGATCCCTCCCTGCTCAAAAGCCATTAGCGCCAAGCATAGGCCTAAATTTTGCAGCCCTTCACCGGCACTGGTGGCGCCTCTATATGAGTGAAACATTTTCGAGCGTGATGTTAAACAATATATAATCAACCAATCCTCACTCTAAACCTGACTAATGTAACAATATACTGGAACGGACTTCCAGTTTCTCATGCTGAATGATAAATGGATTTTAGTAGGATTAAAAATACTACCATTATCCCGCAAGAGTTGTAGTAAAAATAGTCATTAACAGGTTTGATAAATTTTATACCCAAACTAACAACTAATTAAGTTAATACTCATGGAACGTCCTGATGCTTTGCACCCTAGATCCTTTGATTTATTCACTCGGACAACATTTAGTGGTATACGATTTGCAAATATTGTTTGACTCCAACAGAAGTGCATATTGGGTAAAACAAATGTGAGAAATGCATAATGTTTAATTAGATGTGGACATATCATTAAGGACAGACTTTGACATGCATTTCTGTTGTAAACATCAGTGATTTTAAGTTGGAAGACGGCATTAGTTCACAAAATTTGTATACATTTGGTCGGTGACAATGTTTTTTTTTTTATTGTTGTATCAAACCTGTACAATATAGAATTGAAATTGGCAATAAGAAATAATTGTGCAGGAAAATTTTTATGAAAAATGGAGATTATTTGAGCAACTTAAAGTCTGAGTAATGGTTTAGTTATTGAAAGTATGTATATATAAATGTAACTATGTATATATATTATGTATCTATATGTGTATACATCAAACCAATGTTATTCATTCCAAGTACAATACGAATGGTCATGTGGCAATATGAAAATTATATTTATAAATGTTTATCATAATTTTATGTGTATTAACACTCTACAAGATATATATGACCTTGGCTGATAGGCTCACCTATACTTTAAGTTTATAGAAAATGTAGCCAGAGTACCAGAGTATAGCTTATTGTTTGATTTTTTGTTTCTACCTGTACTGTCTTCTTTTCTTCAACCTTTATTTGTGAGTTGGTTTATTTACACCGATTTGTTACTTTAATGAAAAAACCCCATATCCAATGGTTAGGTTGGAATGTAGGGGTTAATGTTAAATCCTAACCCAATATCATAATAAATTATATATACTCACAAAAAAAAAAAAAAAAATAAAAAAAAAAAAAAAAAAAAAAATTTATATTATTTCTAACAATCACATTCTAAAATAAAATGAAATTCATCGGCTATTTGACAAGCGTGACATAATGTACATTGTCTTTCGTTAAAAGAAATATACTAGACCATCTTCCGGTGGCAAGTCATGGTGTATTGTATTGAATTTTACTAGTGATTTTTCTAAATTTCAAAGTTGCTTCTTAAAATTCTATGTATTTTGCCCTTTGTTGAATTAAATATTTCACTGGTCCTTCGATCTTTGTTTTACTACACCTGTGACATAGGTCCCTGCTGGTTTCAAATTTGTGGTACTCCACACGTATTTAAGACATTGTTGACACATCCGATCTTTAGATTATTGATAGTTTCACCAAAAGATTATGTACATATGTATTTATACATGGTCTTTACAATTTTATTTTCTGGGTTCAAAGTTTTGTTCAGTATGAAGCCGTTCTGGAATAAACATTAATACACGTTTACAAAGGAAAACGACCTGGTTCGGTTCAACATAAGCCATAAAGGTGCAAGACATATCAAGTGCAAAGCGCACACATTTAACAATAATGGTATCTTAATCAGGCAGAAAACCACAATGCAATACATGCCAAACTCCAGGAATTTCTGGGTTCTTCGTGTCCTTCCTCGTGAATGAATATGGGAAGTTGACGATGGAGAAGCTGAAGTTATCCCGTTTGTTAAAATGTAGAGTTGTTAGTTTGCCATTAATGTCTGTGTTCGATAAAACACCCGAATATGAAACAGATATGGGAAATTATGCAACGGTGTCTTTTATTTTAACTCCACCTGGATGCATGTATATCTAATGTATATCGAATCGACATAAATGAAAATTAATAATATAAGCAGATATACCTAAATGTCGAAGTTCCATCTTCTTATGAAGATTAGTTTTTAATTAAAAGAATAGAAAAACCAGTCACCTAATAAAGGGGCACAATTCAACACACTGTTCTCTAAAGACTACAGACATAGCTATTGTCAATGAAGAACTCCAGCATTTTTTTTTTTTTTTTTTTTGATGTCAACGGTTTGAAACCAAGTAATTATACGAATAATTGATCACAAGATATGAATATTTTCACGTTCTATTCTTATTGAAGAAGCAGACGTCTATGATGTCAAAAATTTGATTTTAATTCATCGTGGGAAGTGTTGAAAAGCCGCACGTTTTCATGCTATTGATTTTGGAAAATTAAAGTTTTGTGACTTCAAGTTAACTAAAAGTTCTCTGGAGGTTTTGAAAAAACATTCTGTACGTTGCTATAGTTTCCATTTTATCAATGAGATTTTTGCCTTTCTTTCTCCCTTTACTCTTGTGTTTATTTTAGTCTAAAGATAAGTATATCTGTGCAGAAATAGCAGCTGAACTTTTATTGGAATGCCTCAGTGCAATGTTTATGAGTTAAGTTTTTGCATTTGTTCTTGACAAAGTACACAGTTAAGAAGAGATATTACGTCATCTATTTCTCTCTCCTTACCCTTCTCTGCCTGGAGTAGATGGTAATCTATATGCATATTTAAATTGGGCCTAAGTAGGACGGATCTCCATGATTTCGGTTTTGAAGTTTGGTGACACGATTTTTCTGGATTTTTTTTTGTTTTGAGATTTTAAGGAGGGTACTTGTCGGTAATGTTTGACAACAGACTTCAGTGAAGTCAACATCTACCCCACCAACACTTGCCCGGTTTAAAATTTTAAAAAGTTTAATTTTGATTAACTATAATTTTTTTTTTTTTTTTGTGGGGAGGAGTGGGGGGGGGGGGGGGGATTATAAGTCTGTGGTTTGTTATTATATAGTATGACAAATTCTGAAGAAAAGAAAAAAAATCACATTTGCCTTAGATATGAATGTTGGGGGATTTTTTTTTTCTAACGTAGTGTTGATGGTTAAATGTACCATGAAACTGACGCCAACGTCAACATAAGATTTCTTATTTGAACGTATGCGGCAATGGTGAGCGTGATTATCCGGAGTTTAGGAAACTGTCGGGATTGGTTTTAAATTATGCAGTTCCCGTGCCGTGTGCAAAAGTAAGGTGAATTTCCGGATTGTGGTGTAAGAAGGTAACGATCATATATTCCATACGTATGTGTCCGTATCTTTTATTGTATATGAGGTTAACGTTCTATACGATCTCAGAATCACAAAATACGTTTTGGGAATGTCTTGGTAATTTTTCAGATCAAAATAAAACAGTAAAAACAAAACATGCACATCACACATCGATATTGCAAATTGACCTGATGTTATTATGTTACAAGCTTGGGACAAGGTCCGGATTTCTATAGTAGATTTAGAGAATTTCTATGGATGTGCAATGCATATATTTTACTTGGTGAAATGTAAGTTTCTGTTACATAAATGAGTATTCAAATAACATTGATCAATAGGTTTGGTTTGATCGTCCAGTATGTAGTTCTGTAGGTCTCTACAATATGGGCCATATGGATTTCTTCTTTTTTCCATGGAAATTTAGCGACATTTGGCCATGATATGAGTGAATGATTCAGAAAGTTTTTAAATCAGATGAAACATCTTTTTCAATGCAGCAACTTTTAGACTGTGCACACTCTTAATTCGAGATTCCTCAAGACTTTTTTGCCTTCAGATTTAAATAGTGTGTTTCTTTAGATTTTTAGCTGACCCTCTGTGAAGGTTTGGTAGACAAAAGTTTATTGATTTTTATTTTTTTTTTCAAAGCATTTAATCTTGATCTACACTCTATAGGTACAGTACAGTGCTTTGTTCATGAAGTGAATAAATACAAGTCCAATGCATATGAAATAAATACTTTCATAATTGATTAATATACTTTAAAGTTTCTACAGGTTATTTGTCATTATATTATATGTCCATGTCACACTTATACATCACTGGGTATGTGGATCTAATCAATGTTAAAAGGTATAGTAATTAAATGATTTTAAAATAACAACCTTTTTTGCATTTTGTGCCACCGTTTTGATTTATATCGAGTCACAGGAGTCGACAGTTTTATCTGTGAAAGTCTCCAATGTAAACAAGAATCACTGAGCATTTGGAGTGCTCATAAAGCTCAGTGGTTGTTGCTTATGCTGTAGACCTTTACAGATGAAACTGCCAACTCCTCTCATTAAGATCATTTGAATTCTGATCATCTATGGGATTGTTTTCTTAGTTTGTCAGTCGATATTTTATTTGGTTCAGTGTAAATCTAAAACTGAACAATGTCGCCATGTTGAAGCAGAGAAAGACTAGTTCTCAGCCTTTTTTCTTACATACATGTACTTCCAGGAAGAACATTGACCTTAATCACAAGATGTGAACGTCATATTTTTTTTCTGTGTCATGGTGACTCTTTGGGTGCTGTTTTTGGGAAAAAAAGTATTTTTTATCTGTGAATTATACAGAAATTTGCATTAACGGAAACACTGCAATACATTACAATATTTAGTGCATCATTCAATCTATCTCATCAACAATGTAAAGTATTTTCCCTTTTTTCTTTGATAGATATACCAACAAAGGAGCATTTAAATTAATACCAAATGAATACAATTAAAGCTTTATAAAAATAATTCATGAGTTTTAGACCATAATTTTCACCTTCACGTGAAGTTTCAAATATGGTGGGAGTGGCATATGATGGTGTGGCAATTGAACTACTTGCAGGTGACGTCTCCATATGAGTGAAGAATTCTCGAGCAGGATGTTAAACAATACACAATCAATCAATCAGTCCCTGAAACATTCTACTCTACCATTTTCCCATTTGCTCACCGTTTGTTCAGCATGCATTCATCATTCAATCAGTGTGTGTGTGAATGGTTTACTCACCATGCGCTCTCCGTTCACAGTTTTGGGTTCACAAATGGTTCAGTGTGCATTCACCGTTCACAAAGCAGTCACCATTCATTTATCATTCACCATTTGCTCATCATTCAGTCTTTGCATTGTCATTTAGAACATGAATGCAAAAGGAGCAATATTCATTGCAAGGAGAAAATGAAAAAGGAATGTGCACAGAAGTAAATATCAATCATACATGTAGATGGAATTAATTGCTGATGTAACATGTCATATCGCTCAATACTTTCCTAAAATAATACCATTCGAGATCGGGATGCCATAAATCTTTCATAATTGTTGTTTTCTGGTCAAAATATCATTAAAAACAAATGCTTTTGACAAATATTGCAACATTATTTTAAAATATTACCTTAAGTTGTTTAGCTATAAATAAACAATCAGGTTGCATTAAATTATGAAATTTTATCAGGGTATTCTATAGTACTCAAAGTACTTTAGTTTACTCTGTTTAGTAATAATTGCCAAGAATTCTAAATATGATACCAAACATGAATTTCGTTCTACTTTTACATGTACACATATGTCTCTATATGTAATACTGCACACATTGTACATACGAAATTTGTTTTTGTATGATTGCTGCATACATTAATGTAAAATTTACGGCCATTTCATGAGAAATATACATCAATACTTGTACAAAAATGTAGTATGCTTTGTTTAGAGTGAATATATCCAGAACTGTCAAACATGCAGTTTGCTGATTCCTTGTTATTCTATTATTTATTCATTTAATAAATATACATATAATTTTTCTTATCTGATTATGAAATATTCCAAGGGAAAAAAACCGATATATTCTGAATAAATAGATCATTTTGTATTCACTGTTTACTTTGTGTTCATCGTTCGCATTGTGTTCATTCACAATTCGCTCTGCACTCATTGACTGTTCGCTCACCATTCAAGTGGGAAAGTAGAACATTTCAGGGACTGTGTCATTTGAATGGAAAATTTAGTGATCAGTTTTATTTTGGTATTTACATACATGCTTTGTTAGGAATGCAGTATACATAATTATAGAGAGTTAGTTAACAGTTAAATCAGTTATTATATTTGAGTAAAATTTTATGGCACACTAATTGCTGAAGCTGGCCAAAGTTAAATGTGAATTTCCAAAGATGAATTATAAAGGACTGTTGTGAGATTAAGAAGCACCAGTTCAAATAATCCAGCTGCATCGAATATCAGCTGAGATAGTTCCACACCATCGATTGCACAATTTTTCTCTCTTCTAGATGCATTGATAACCTGTGTAAAACCACAAAACATATATAGTGGACAAGATGGATTTTTATACGTTAAAGAAGTAATCCAGTATATTGATATGTCAATGTAATACACAATTAAATTGAATGTAGGCAAGCTAATTCGAAGTGATGCTTCATTTGTAGAATAATTATTCAATTACTCATTTCTCAAGCTAGATCAGCAAAGTGACTCTGGCTCTACCCCCACAAGTCACAATGAAAAAGATGGGGGTAAAAGTCAGGAATCTTAGATTAACTCTTTCTGCCTTGCTCAATTATTCTTGTGCAACTCAAAATAATGTAGAATTGTAAACTCATGCATAATGCAGAATTTACATGTATTGAGATGTGATAGGCCAATTTATTGTGAATGAAATAGCCAAATTCCTGATAGTAATAATTCATTAATAATGCTCATAACTCTTAATTTCAGAGTTGTTTAGAAATGGCTCGAGGACAGCAAAAGATTCAGTCACAACAGAAAAATGCTGAAAAGGCTGCCAAACTGAAGAAGGCTCAGGGTCATGATCAAAAGAAAGCAGCTCAGGCAGCATTGACATACAAGTGCACTGTCTGTATGGTAAATACCATCAATTATCAGATAGTCCAGTTTGTAGAAAAGCAGATCT
Source organism: Ostrea denselamellosa (assembly GCA_024699665.1). Classification (NCBI taxonomy): domain Eukaryota; kingdom Metazoa; phylum Mollusca; class Bivalvia; order Ostreida; family Ostreidae; genus Ostrea; species Ostrea denselamellosa. The sequence goes on from JAMZEH010000015.1 coordinate 16,917,604, forward strand.
AGCCATAGAATTATGAAACAAATGTAAAGACTGTAGGCAAACTTTCTAATTACCTGTAAGGTGCTTAGAACTGAAGATGATCAGCTACATATTTTGGACTGTTTGATAACTATGCAAGTTTACATGTACCATGGTATACACATAGCTCCAGGTAATGTTTTTGTGCAAAAATATTTGCCCCCACTTTTTAATATGATGTGGATTTTTTTTGGTTAAAATTTTCAAGGAGTAAATGAACCCAACATTTTAGAGTTAATGTAAAATTTGTGATTGTATTATATAAATTTGTAATTGAAATTTTAACTGCATACTTGATATTGTACTATTTGATTTAATTTGAATTTGTTTAGTCCAAATTTTGTCAGAATTCAGAATGTTTTAGGTGTAAATTGGTGTTAACAAACAACTGACACTGGGTCATTTCAAATGCATATTTAGATGATAAGTCATGTGACAAGTCACATGTTCAGTTCAGACTACCAAATCGGTGGTCTGATCTGTGTAAAACTGTATATTTTATTACTACAGAATCATACCATAAGTTAAAGAGAAATGAAAATATCAAATACCTAATGTAATTCGTTGTTTTATGCTCTTTCAAACCAAATTAGACAGTTGTGTCCGAGTTAAATACATCATGTTGTAATTCCCTTTACTCACATGGGAAATATAGGCACCTAATATCTTTTACGGGTATCAAATGTAAATAATGGTTCCCAATATATTTACTTTTTAAATAATCTTCTCATTTTTTTCTTTTACACGCAAATGTTTTTAAGCATGTGATTAAGGGAAAGTTAATAATTTAAACACTATTTTTCCTCCATTAAAATATTTCTGTACAAAAATAATAGATTAATATTGGACCATACAACTGAAGTATGTAATCATGAAAATGCAAGGAGTAATTATACACAGCTTATCTGGGGGCTCTATGTACATATTCTGATTTAAGTACAAGATCTTTTGTGATACAATGTACCAAAGTCTTGTCATTTACAAATGTACATTTCATGTCCATTTTCATTTTTTTTTTTTAGAGTGCATGGTTTTAACCAACATACATATGTTTTTATGTGCATGCACTTTCAAGTTCTAGTGACAGCCAAAAAATGTCCTGACATTTATATATCATGTTGTAACAATTCTGAATTTCCAGTCCCAGATGCCTGATCCAAAGACGTACAAACAACACTTCGAAAGCAAACATCCTAAGAATCCACTACCAGATTGTTTAAAAGAAATGTGATGAAAAGTATTAGTAAGTTGTACAGATTTTTAAGTAAATGCATATATATATCAATATATAATATATAACTAATATATAAAGTGAATGTATTTTAAATACATTGTAACATATGTGATGATAATTATTCTCCAGACTATGTTCGCTTTTCTATTTTTACAGGATTTTCAAAAGAGACTGCAAGAATTTCTTCACTTCGTACTTTTGAGCTGACAAAAAACGTGTTCAAAAATGGGAATTCTAATATCTGCATGATTTGGGAGCAAAATGACACTCGGCAAAGTCTCTGCATTATTCATGGGGAATCTGTCTTTACCCATCAAGTATATGTCAAACATTTATCATTAGTAATCATTTTTGGAATTTTACATCACAGAGCAGGTTCAAAACACTTGGTTGTGATGTTTAAAATTTGTATTAGGAAGGGACATTGTTTTCATGTGTGATGATTTTATATCTCCCCCATTCAATTAGAGTATTTGGCTGAACACATAAGATGGGAAAATGCCTATTAACTCTGTATGTCATTGAATTTGTACTGCTATGTTTCCTAGTACAGTTGTGTATACTTTTGATAATAGATTGAGATGTGTGCAGGGAAATGCAAATGAATACATATACTGCATGCATAACAGTTTCTTGTACATTTGTTAATGAAGCACATATTTGTACACTTTTGCAAAATGTTTGATAATCGAAAATGTTTACATGTGATTATGGAAAATAAAGATTCACTGTAATTGGCATGTTTATATTTAATAGAATAAATTGGCAAATTCACGTCTAAGCTGTTGAAAATTCTGAAAGCTTTGTTTTTGTAAAGTGATATTTCTCTTTTAGTCTGGAAATAAAAGAAAAATCAGAAGGTTTTGGTTTATTACACATTTTAGAATGAAGCTCTCCATGCAAGCTATACACAAAGTAAACATACCCGTGTCTACTTCTCTGTAATGACTGGGCATAATATCAGACTTCCCCCCCCACCCCCCTAGAGAAATGTGAGCAATAATGTCATTGTTTCATTGCATGAGGTGATCTTATATTGATATGAGCAACTGCACGTACAAATAAAAAAAAGAAAAGAAAAAGAGCACCAGCTTTTAGCTGTAAGCCCAAGTATGATGATTAGTTTCACACTGTAAGATTAATAATAGTTTTTGTGTTTGACATATTTTAATACGCTTGTCTTTACACAGGACATATGGTTTAAAGTGATGTCTTTTCGTCTGTTCAGGTGTTTCTATTTTATAATTTTTCTGTCACTTTTCAAACTGAAACTTGTTATGTAGCTTCTTTGTTTGTCACTATAGATCATGATGCAATTTTGATCCATTTCGACGTGTCTTGCCCCTTTATTTCAGAATTAATGTTATATGGAGGATACATAATTTGTCCATATAAGTCCTTCCGCAATTTTTAAGAGAGGACCTTCTTATTTTACAGAGTGTATGGGTATTGAAGATGTGCTTGTGAGAAGAATTTTGATTTTCTTAAATTTTTGAAAAGATTATACATTGTTGAACTTGGTCAGTTTTGAGGAAATATTGTAAAATGTTTTAAGTTTTTTAACTCCTCACAGTTTTAAAGCTAGGGGCTTTGTAAACAACTTACAGATGCTCGTTTTAAAAAGATTTTGATTCTCAACAATTTTCTTTCATGTTTGAAATATTTACACGTTGTTGAACTTGGTTAGATATGGGGAATTATTTTTATTTTTTTTTTGAAAAAGAACTATTGGTTTGACTATCTTCTTCCTGTCGCAGTGTTTAAATTAAAAGTACCCTATGTAATCTTCTCACGGGCATATTTTGTGCCGTTACGGTACTCTTGATTTAAAAATGGCATCTAACTTAGTAAATAGATTTCCAAAGATATTTTGATGAAAGTTTACAGTAAATAGCTTTTTATACCAATTGATTCAAATGTCTTTCATGAATGAAAGAAGTTCACCAAGTTGTAAATTTCAAACTAAATAGATTTTTCCCAGTATATAGTGAAACTCCCGCTCACAAGAATGTGAGACTCTAGGCATCGTCTGAAGAACATGCGTAGCATTTGACATTTTCTCAAAAATTAGTTTTCATCTGGTATGATTTCCGAAATTTGTGCAAGTTTTATAGTAATAACACATTTTGTATATCGGCCTCAATAGCTCAGTGGTTAGATCACTTGACTAGTAAAGCAAGGGTCCCGGGTTCGATACCCTAATGTTTTGATGATTTTTTTCTCCTTTGTTATAGTAATGTTTATTTATAAAACACAAGAGCTGACTTTACATTTATACTAGCCATGCAACTACCAGGATGCTACATGTACACGCAGCTCTAAACCAGAATATGGTAATATACCCCACGGTTTATTGTAGGAAACGAGATAAAATGCAAGTGAAATTTCAGGGAAAATTGTATATTGAGAAACTTTGAGAATTTTGTGCAATAAGGTTGTGCATAATTGTGATATGACCCAGATTATATTCGAAGGAACTACAGCCCCACACCATAAATGACCCATCACCAAACAAAATCGGCTATTTCGTTCAGTATTTGCAGGTATAAGTTACCACCATACACACACTCGTCCATCTGTGATATATTATGAAAAATTCTTGTTTAACCAATGGACTTTCCTCCAAGAGGTTAGGTTCCAATGTTAGTGACCGTTGTATTATTGCATTCGTGTTGCTTTGTGGTTGGGGTGTAAGCAAAAATCTCTTTATGGGTATCCTTGTAGATTGCCAAATGACTTCAGTAGATCCGCGTTCTCGTTGAAAGCAAACGATGTAGCAACCAATCGCTGTTGAAAACTAAGCTATTGATAAAAAAAGTTTCCTCTATACTCCTCCTTCTGAGTGCATAGAGTTTTTTGTTTGACACTTGCCATTTGATGTTACAGTGGGATTCAACCCCTTGTCCGTGCAAGCTCAATCCACATGGTTTGATTTTGAGGTCACAAGTTCATGGGTTCATACTGTACACGGTAAGATATTGTCAGTTCAATATTTTGAGAAACCTTTCCTTACCAAACATCAAATCTTGTTTACTAGCTTTGCTTGTAGAGATGACGCCTATTGATTCTGAGGTCACAAGGGCGATGGTCAGACTACTCCAGACATAGGGTATTCATTATCTAAAGAACCCTTTGCTTGACAATTACCAAATTTGGTGGTGTTTGCCCCTAGAGAGTAGATGACACCTGTTATTATTTAGGTCATAAGATCAAGAGTCAAATTGGACATAGTTAGATATTGTCCGCTTAATATTTTGAGAAAGCTTTACTCGACAGACAGTAAACTTGGTACACTAGTTCTGCTTAAGGATGGCTCCTACTGATTTTTAGGTCCGAGTCGATGATCAAACTACTATGGGCATGAGATATTACTAGTATCCACTCAATATCTTGAGAACCCTTTGCTTGACAGACATCAAATTTGGTACACTGGTACATCCGAAGGAGTAGATGCGTCCGATAGATTTTGAAGTTACATATTCAGCAGTCAAACTACTTTTTATATAGGATATTGTCCGGTCAGTATCTTGAGAACCCTTTGCTTGAAAGACATCCTCTGGTACCTCCTAAAAAGTAGATGATCCTTTACTCAAGAAATCTCAAGATCAAAAGTCATGACTTATACGACTGGTTATTTGAAAATTTCTTCCCAGTATCTTGAGAGATCAAACATTATATTATAGTCCCGAACTAGTAATAATTAATATTTTCCCGCGTTTCGATAGTATAGCGGGAAAATGTTGTATTCACTGTGTGTATTTAAAATTGGTATAGTCTATATTTAGTGGTATGGTCCATGGTTTGACCAATAGAATTGCAGAGTAAGGGGTTTTAAGGTTGGATTTTTGTAGGGTGGTCACTTCTAGCCGCCGAACTGCACGAGATAAGCGATATTTAACATTTCATGTACAGTAAATTATGTTTACATTTTGTGTATGTTTGTGAGATCTTTTTATATATATAATTTTACATGTTTGTACTTTGTGAGGTCCGTTCACAAACTCCCTACATCCAGCGGCACCTGGCAACGGACACAGGTTTCCTAGAGTTTTTCTTAGGAAAATTCCATCTTTTTATCTCTAGTTTTTTCCTGGCCGGCCCTGATGTATTTTCGGGGAGAATTTTATACATGTTGGGTTATGAAAAATGTTGACATGAACCAGTTTTCTGATTTGATATATTTATTATATATAAAATAAACGGCGGCATCCTGCACGTACGGCTGGCTGTCAGGCCTAGTGCACGTACGGCTGGCTGTCAGGCATTATATTAAAGTGTTGTGTTCATTTTATAGGAAGCGAGGTTAATACTCCATATTTTTCACTATCACTACAGACATTCTCAATGTAAAGTTGAAGTATTTTCATCATTGCCATATTGGGAGGGCATATATATTTCCGATTTTCATTAAGATATCCTTTGGGGTAGGGGAACAGAATTTTTGAATTTTATGATCCCAGACTATTTAGGATTTTTGAGACTAAAATTAGTAAAATCTTTACAAATCTCTACCTTTGAGCATCTGGTTTAAAAAGAACTGGGTGCATAACTATAAGGAGCACAATTTAAGCCTCTACCTAGTTTGTGAAATACAAGGTCCAAGCTATAGAGATTCAAGCCAAAGAGTGGGGATATGTGGATCATATAGTTAAAATGTATTACATGTATATGGTTAAAAATCTTTACTCTCGAGCCCTGACCTGGATTTCAGACTTAAGTCTGAGATTTTACTCAAATTTTGATTGCCCAAATAAAAAAAGACAAACTTAAGTTTGAGATTTTTTCGAGAAATCCTAACCTGAATATCTAAATTATTTTGGTGATGGTAAGTATGTGAAAATCATGAGCCCTGGCCAAGGTTTGTCATTCCAGGGTTGGGATTTAAGGATCATATGGTGAAAATGCAAATTTGTTTCAATATTTTAAAACATTTTTTACTCCTGATATCAAACACCTAAACTGTGTGTGTGTGTGTGTGTGGTGACAATGAGTAGAGATGCCTCTACCACAAATGTGAAACTCGTGGTCTTTGATCAGGGCTTCAGACCCCAGAGAAGGAAAACATAAAGTGTTCGAATATCATACCAGGACCTCAACAAAAATGGCGAAATTGTAAACCTTGGGCCAAGGACACATATTGCAAAGCGACTAAAATTAAAATCTTTTGCAATTGTGATTTTACTGTGAATATGAAGAATTCAGTTATGTAATTTTATATAAACATAATCTCATAATAGTAATTAAGTTGAGGAGTTTTAAACATTTTTGATCCTGGGTTGGGTTATATACTGAAAATGCATTCGATCGTTTGAATTTCCTCCAGAACATCCAGCTCAAAATATGCACAAAGTTGCTATGGTGCAGTCAATGCATCGTGAACTCGATCCAAGGTCAATTAAACCGTTTGTCTGAGTTGCAGCCTACTGCTAGTAATTGAGTTATTAAGGCTTCATACGTAAATCTTAATAACTAAGTTATAAGCTCTACATACGTAACAGCTTATTAACTGAGTTATTAAAGCTTCATATGTAACAGCTTATTAACTGAGTTATTAGCGCTTCATACGTAACAGCTTATTAACTGAGTTATTAGCGCTTCATATGTAACAGCTTATTAACTGAGTTATTAGCGCGTCATACGTCACAGTTCATTAACTGAGTGATTAACTAACTTTTTCTACTTGGCACATTTGTTACTTGTGACCATACTATAAGCTCCAACTCCAAACAAAGGTCTTTCAGCTCCGGGTTAGAATAGGTCCTCAGTACTCCTTGCTTGTCGTAAAAGGCGACTAAATGGGACGGTCCTCAGGATGAGACCGCAAAATCCAAGGCCCATGTCACAGCAGATGTGACACGATAAAGACCCTCCATGCTCAAGGGCCGTAAGCGGCGAACAAAGGCCTCGATTTTGCAGCCCTTTACCGGCAATGGTGACGTTTCCATATGAGTGAAAAACTCTCGAGCTATACGTTAAACAATATACTACCAATCAATCAAACCAAAGTCTTTGACCAAATTCGAAGGAAAATTCACTCATGATCGAGACCTCATACTTGGCTCAAAATTCCTTATATGCGGCACTAGTACACAAAAGTAGCAACTGTCCGACTCATTAACTTTGTACTGGACAATCATTTAAAGCTCAGACTTGACACATGTTATAACAGAGCCAAGATCACTTGGCCATCATGTAGGACACTGGTGAGTATGCCAGGAGTATTGGAGCCTAGTCATAACTGTGATGTTTAGAAATAAGGCTCGAAGGTTACCAAGAACTAGACAGTGTGTCATGATCCTGAACTATTTACATGTAACCCCCCCCCCCCCCCCTTACACACACACACACACACACACATACACCTCCCAAGAGTTGAAACTAAAATTTGCACAGGAGAAACATCAAAGAAATAAATAAGGATCAATATTTACTTAAGCATAAACCAACAATTCACGATGGTTTGTGTGAACACGGTACATACATGTACAAATATTATCTTATTATTTGGTAGAGGTAACAGTACAGATTAAATAATTATCAGTCTTCTGTTATTCCGCGGTCTCGAAGTTCTCTCTCAAGACGATCCAGATAATCCGGGTCTGGGTATCCAAATCTGAAATGTATTTGCTTTCTGTATCATACTGAGGAAATTCTATTAAGAAGCATGCAAAAATCAAATAAACGGCGAACAATGGAAACTTTGGAACACCTATTATAATATATACTATTTTGCATCACCTGACTTCATTTTATGTGTGCATGCGAAAGATAGGACAATGTAGTAACTACAAATGTTATTGCTTTTAATGATATAATTTATAATACCGATATAAAACCCGCCACTGATACAATGTTGTAATAGTGATTAGTGGTTTTCATAATTAAATGTATGAAATTTACCAAAATAGCATATTTCTACAGTTGAAAATGCTTGTGTAAACGCAAAAATGAATATTTTTTGACGGCCTTTTCAAACACGATTGAGTTTCCTCCCCTTCAATCTCCAGACGTATGCGCATAGACGTTAAACGGTGCAGAATGTCGTCCAGTGAGAGAAAGCATACAGGGGGTAGACCTAGGATTTCAACAGATTATGTTAGAAAAGAGGTAAAAATAGACCGAGATACAACTCATTTACGTGGAGATCAGTATGACCGTTTGATAAACCAAGAACTAGGAGACATACACGTAGAGCTTTAGTAGTAAGTGCTATTCTTATCTGAACACGTCACGTGTTCGTTTAAAAAACAATGTTTGGTCAATAGGGACATGGAAGGGTTTCCGTTAGATAGTGATTTATAATTACTTGATTCAATAACCCCATACTTGAAACGAGAACGTGGACCCCTTAAGGGGTATTTAAATAAGTTTCTACACAACGTGCTTGCTATATTCTTAATCACGTGATGTGAAATTGCATGTAAAAGTCCAAATCAGCATGAAAAAACCTTTGAATTCCGGATGATGTTCAACGCAGAGTTAAGAGCAAACTGATGCATTCAAATTGTTCAAAATAGTCAATATCGAAATGATTTTTATCATTTTATTGATATGTAGGTAATAAAATTATATCCGTTTTCCTTTTTGGGAAAAGAAAAGTTTGGGTGTGTTTGAAGGGATAGGTGTAAGGTGCTGGTCGCCTAACCATTGTCCCAGGAGTGTCGCTAGATTCAGTTAGAGAGGAGAGTTAATGTTCAGGGTTTGTAAGTAAATTGGTTAGAATGTTTTCTGTTTCTTTGGAATGATAGGAGTTTGAGAGATAAAAATAAAAATTGAAAGATTTATGTCATTTTGCTTGCGAAAGATCCTGTGTGAGTGGATTTAATTAGGCGGTATCTCGTGAGAAAGGGGAGATCAAGTTTGGCAGTGAGAGTGTAAGGATATGACTTTGTATTGTGAATCACACACACACACACACACACACACACACACACACACATATATATATATACAGGGTGTTTCACAATATATGTCACACATCTAAATGAGTGTTACCACAATGTCAGGCAGAGTATCAAAGAAACTTTAATACCTTAGATAAGCATACTTACCTGAAATTATGACATTGCAAAATGTCGGGAAAATAATCATACTATGAAGTCACTGATGACGTCATAATTGATGTCATAATTTCAGGTGTTTTCAAAATGGATTATAACTTGCAACAAAAAGCTGAAATTGTAAAACTGTATTACAAACATAAATATCCTAAAATTGTGCAGAATGTGTTGAAGAAACAGTATCCAGACAACAAAGTGATGTCTAGATTCCAGATATTAAGGATAGTTAAGAAGTTTGAACGAAAAGGCAGTGTAAAGGACGAAAGACACTTAAATCCTGGCCCTCCTAAAAAATCAAGGAGTGGTGAAAACATTGACAGAGTGAGGTCTATCATTGAGGAAACACCAAGAAAGTTAGTCAGATCAGTATTTAGGGAGATGGAGTGTGACAATGTCAGTGTCTCAAGTGTATTTAGAATTCTGCGATTCGATTTGTGTCTCACTGCATACAAGATTTCAGTTATGCAGCATCTAAAACCAACTGACATTAAGAGTCGATTAGATTTTGCAATGTGGATTGAAAGGCAGAGCCCGGAATTGGCGGACAGCATATGGTTTTCAGACGAGGCACACGTTTATTTAAACGCGTCTGTAAATGTTGTTGTTGTTTTTTTTATTTATAGTCGCCTGAGCAATTTTTCAGCTATCCGGCGACTGTAAATAAACAAAACATGCGCTTTTGGGGTTCTGAAAAACCAAATTTTTATGAGGAAAAACCTTTGCATGCGGACAAAATCACTGTTTGGGCTGCACTTTCATCAACAGGAATCATTGGTCCTTATTTTTGAAGATTCTGATGGAGAATGTGTTAGCGTAAACGCAGAACGATACCTAAATTTACTGAAAAGGAAATTTTTACCAGCCCTTCAACGGAAAACAACCAACTTCTCAAGTGTTTGGTATCAACAAGATGGAGCTACTCCACACACAGCTACAAGAGTGCTTGAGTGGTTAGACGACACATTTTCAGGACGACATCTTTCACACAGAACTGAAAAACCATGGCCACCACATTCACCCGATTTAATTCCTTTGGATTTTTTCCTCTGGGGATATTTGAAAGACAGCGTTTATACTGACAATCTTGATGGGATAAAGGAACTGAAAAACAATATTAAACGAGAAATCCGCCAGATATCCAGTGAAACATGCAGAGCAGTGATCAGAAATTTCCGCACACGTGTCTCTAAAGTTATTCAGGAAAAGGGTAAACATCTGGAGCATATCATTTGAGGTAATCGTTGCCATGGAAACAGAAATGGGGTGTGTTTGATATCCGTGACTTAAAATATTAATTTTGGATACCTGTTGATTAAAATGATACATAAAATGTATATGTAGCTTGTGTAGTTATCATTCTTTCTGCCTTTAGATCTGTGACATATATTGTGAAACACCCTGTATATATATATATATATATATATATATATATATATATATATATATATATTAGACATGCAAATAAACTTGTAAGTAGTACTACCGACTTCTTAAAATTATATAACAAGTGCCGTCATAGGGAGGACCCTTGTGATACGTGCATTAAAAAAAACTACTTGATTAAAATGTGGAAAATGAGGTGTAGTGTCTCTTTAAGAAGATTTTGAGACACAACAGAAAATTCGCGAGAATGAGAACTTTAATACATTTAATATGTACTATTTACTATTCTACTTTAATTACTTTTATAAGAAATGCAGATTTATAGACTTTATGAGGCACTATACAAATAACCGATCTTTCAAATTATCAAAAACAAAGTCTAGCGTTTTCCAGTACTTTGATAATAGTCCTGAATGGTAAGATTGTAAACTTTAATTGATGAACTGAACTTATGCAGTGAAGGACGAAGGTCCTCCCTCCCATTTAGGGTTTTGAAGATTTGTCAAAAATCATCCCCCTTCACTTTTTTGACTTTTTCATCAAAATATACTTTATACACTTTGGCATGAATGTGATACTTTTTCACACCTACATCCTGATTTAAAAAATAGTACCACTACAAAAAAAAAGTCTACACGGTAAGTCATCAAAAATGATGATAATAAAATATCGTTGGAGTGGTTTCAGACTTTTCAAGAACACTCATCATAAATAAAAATGGAGAAGTAAGAAATTGAGTAAATACGTTATATTCTCAAACGACGTTTGGTAGGTCATGTGAAAAGTACTTTTCATACACGAGCGTATCTACAGTGTCTAAAAACACAAACTAACAATAATGGTTGATTGTGATTTTTCCAATAATGATATATTTGGCAGAATTAGGTATTTATGTATCGTTAGTGGTTGGTATTGTGCGTATTAATGATTAGACAGCAGATATTTGACCACTAATGTAACATTTCACCATCAGTAGCAATAACATCATTTGTTGCTGTTACATTGTCTGGGTGGAGTCCTATTTATACAATGACGCAATATATTAGTACTACTTGCAGCCGACATATGTGTCCAGGAACACTACTAGTAGTTGACAGTGATTTAGAAGTGACATGACGTATTCTAACTTGTACCTTTGTGGTCCACCTCTAACATTCGTTTTGTGGTGGATATCGTTCCACGTGACACAGTCCTCCTTTCTGGTAGTTCTAGACTGTCCCACCGTGAACGTCAGTCTCTGATCAAAAGCTTTCTGTAGTAATCGCAGGCACTTTCTCCCCTGTTCTGTGTCCGGAAGGAAGGTCGTTCGTGTTGTTCCTTTGAAAGGTTTACCCGGATTAGGATGCTCTTCCTGTAATAATAAATAAATTCATTAAAACAGTTCAAGATCCTTCCATGCATAAGTAACCATGAACATTATACCTTGTTCCGAAAATCCGAAAAAAAAAGTTCTGTGGTTGAAAATAACTCGCCCGCTTTGGAGGTTCACCATTAATTATGTGTACAAAAACTAGACATAAAAAGCACGAGAATATACGAATTCGGCTGAAATCGAAATACTATTTCATGGTAAACACGACATTGGAATAAACTCACTGTCTGGATTCCATCTGGAATATCATATTCAATAATAATGACTCCCACACGCTTGTATCCAGGTAGACTCTCACTGCGGGTGAAGTACGACATGATTCCCGGTGGCATGTTTCCTCTAACGTCTCCATACACTGTGTTACATATCGGACAAACCGGCTTCTCTCTAACAAAATAGTCTTCAATACATTCTGTGCAAAACACATGCTCACATTTATCCAACTTTCTCTGGATATCTATCTTGTGTTCACTTTGACAAATTACACAGAAAAAGGTAGGATCCGCTTTCCTAGAGGAGACTTCTTCGTCGTATTTAACGACCACCACGGGTTCCCCTCGTTGCACTGGACGCTTACCCTGACGCCGGGTGACTGGACATGTTACACACAAGTTTTGAAAGTCAAGAGTACCGAGGTCATCATTGGACAAGGATCGAACTACTGGAGGTTGTTTTGGATCTATGTATTCTTTCACTTCGTCGTTAAATGTTACCAAACGAGGCATTGGATTGTCTGATGTCCTCAAGTTCACTGATTTTAGAAAATCATTCTCAGAAACATTTTCGACCTTTTTGTACATTTCCTCCACCATTGATGAGTAGAGAGACCTATCATCGCTAATACAACTCACAGACTCTACAGTCTCGTTTTGTAAACTCTGTTCTAATACCTTGCTTTGATGCAACGTGTGTGATGAATTGTTAACAGGATCAATAAGGGTGTTCTCGAAACAACTGCTTCCATTTGAAGAATGTTGGCCTGCGTTCGTTCCGTTCTCAGTCACGACTGATTGTCCTGAAACATGCACTGTGTCGGGCTGCAGATCAGTTGACTGTGGAGGGAGGAAATTCACCTGTTGTCCTGGAATGCAATCTTTCAAAAGCTGGGGATGGGAATTTGTAATACTGTTAAATGCAGAATTTTCAGTCAATGCGGGTGTTTTATAAAGGTCCGTGTCACTTGAGTCCATCTTCTCATCCATCTCTCTAATAGTCTGTAGGATTTGTGACTGTAGTACTGGGTTTGTGGTTACAATATGGAACTGAACAAGACAGGCCCCAAAGTTCTGGTTCAAATAAATCATATAAAGAGCAGGCAGAAGAATGTTCACTTGAAATGGAGGTTCTGGAATAACAGCAAAAGAAATACAAAATAAAGCGTAATAATCGTGCATTTAGTTTTTAAATAATGTTTTAAGTAATGTTCTCTTTCCCCCGAACGACTGGGTACCTTTCATATGTTTAAAGGACAAAGGCTTGTACATGCAACTCCTATTACAGGATACCCAACGTTAAAATACACAAAAGCATTTTATACTAAATCCTGTAGCTTGCAACTTTTATTTAGTCTTTATCTAGCCTAGATTGTCACAACATTTCGTCAAAAACTTTGAAGTATAATTTATACTTCCTGATATATATTCGATAATTAATTGACGTTTTACTCGAAATTAGCTTGGGTCTGCTGAGCACTCCGTTATTTCACGTGTACACAAGTAGTAATTGCAATGCAGTTAACAAACATATCCTGTTACCTTCCTATAAGAGCATTTTAAAGTTGAAAAATTCGCTTCAGTTCAAAAATGAATTGTGTTAAATAGTTCCAATGGAGAATTTTATCCATTTCCTCAACTTTACTTCACAACCGGTGTCCATTCTTAAATGATTACTGGATGTTTCAATTACCGTTCCTTCTAAGCTGATTAAAAATGATCGCCGATTGCGAAGCTGGGTATGGTTTATAGTTGCATTAAAACAAGAGGCCCATGGGCCACATCGCTCACATTAGTCACCTTAGCCCTGCCATTGTTCAGCTGTTGTGATGTTTAAAAGATTATTTTATGAATCTTTACCCACCAAAATATTTAACCCCAATTGTGAACCCAACCTACATGTAGCCCCGATGAATCACAATATAACTGAAAATGAATTCACATAACACAGAGATGCATTAACACGGATATGACTAATATAACCTTGTTGTTCTGGATACATGGCCGTAGGAACTGGGGGAGGGGGTGCAATATTTAAAAAAAAAAATCATATTGTAAAATTCACATATAGTGTAATGTATAATTATTTTTAAGCAGAAAGTTAATTTAATTCAATGAGACTCAGAGTCAGTCAGTGTGACTGTCCTTTAACTTAAATAAAATAAAATATTATGAAAAGCACTTAATGCCTTGACATTTTTTTAGGGCATCATCCAAGAGGTCGCAATCATGAGGTAATGGTTCGGTTCTCAATCCCAGCTCCGCACCTGGCGTCAAACCTATGATATGTAGTGACTGTTCCTTTACCAAGTGCCCGGCACTAGGAGTGGAAGTCAAGGATATTTCGGATATGACCCAAGTTGTGTCGCGAAAGGCGTTGGCACGGTAAAGTACCCTCACTGTTCAAGTGCCGTTTAAAGTCCTTTACCGGTATTTGTTGACGACTCATACAAGTGAAAAAATCTCGCAAGGGACGACTGATCAAAATTTATCTAATATGTGTGACCTTAACTAACTTTCAAGGTCTAATGACCGGTCGCGGTAGCTCAGTGGTTAGAGCGTTCGCTTCGTAACCGGGAGGTCGTGAGTTCGAGCCCCGCTCGTGCCATGGCCGCGTCAAACCTAAGACGTAAACGTAGGTAGTGATTGCTCCTTCGCCAAACGCTCGGCATTTAGAAGTGACAATCCCGGATCTTTCGGATATGACCCTAAAAACGGAGGTCCCGAGTCGCGGCAAGCGTTGGCACGTCAAAGAACCCTCACTGCTACGGCCCTGAGCGCTAAGCTAATTTGTGGTACTTCACCTACAGCTGGTGACGTCTCAATATGAGTGAAAAATTCTCGACGGGACGTAAAACAAACAAACAAACAAACAATCAAGGTCTAATAATTCATTAGACTTGTTCATAGAAACTTCGTCTTGATACAAAAATGCTTATGCCCGACTGCCCTAATATCAGATCAACGTTTGTACATATTTAAAATCATTTTGTAAAGCTAACATGATGAATTGTTGACTTTTTTGATCATTACAGTTTTTATGGTAAAGGTAAACCCGACAATGTGTGACGTACTATTTATTAGTGACGTAACACCCCAAATGTGACGTAGGTAATGACAAGTAACAACTTTTTCAAAGCTTGTAAAGTCTCAGACTGTCAAAACCTGTTTCATTCTTGGTCCAAGAGTAGACACTATCTTATCAGTGTAAGATCAACCTTCTGCACAGTTTTAACTTTGATTATATTTCACAATGTATGCTCAGATGGACGAAAGAAAGGCATTTTTCGAAAAAAGTGCACGAAGAAGCAAGGATGGGGAGCACTAAGTTTTCTTGTTAAACTCAAAGGGGAAAGTTTTAAGAAATATCCTCTTCCAACAAGCATACCTAATATCCCAACTTCGAATATTCGAAAAGATGCTGTTTCCTCAGAGCTTTATTCAAATGATGCTCCTTCTGAGCTTATCCCGATTCAGATATATGGTGATGGAAATTGTTTATTCAGAACTCTTTCTTTTTTGTGTTTGGACATGAGGACAATTTTAAGGAAATGAGGGTAGGAATTGTGTTTGAACTTGTTTCAAACCTGAAGCGCTACACGAATGAAAACACTTTTGTGACCATGTCCACAAACAAAAGTTCGCTTCAGTATGTCTTTGAAAGTTCCCTGTCAGAGGAGTGTTGAATTACTGGTAATTTGATTGCTTAGTTACAAAAGGAAACAATAAAAACAACCCAGAACGGTTACTATTCAAGCCTTTTAGATATGTTCGTAGCTTCTAACGTTTTGCAGAAACCAATCATGTCGATTTTCCCCGAGGTGCAAAACAGACAAGATTATAATCAGCTTATTGTTCCTCTTGACCGTGCTGATGCTAAAGAATATCAGGATGCTATCCACATCAATTGCTACAAAAATAGATGGCTGGACACCTAATCATTTTGTTGCCTGTATTCCCAAGCACGAGGAACCTCTTTCAAAGCGTTCGAGGTTATCCTTTGAGGATTCTGAACTTCATCGCTCATTTGAACCAAAACAATCACAAGATAGTCCTTCCCCACTTTTGGAGTCTAACACAAATGTGGAGTCTATTGAAATAGGTAAATTGGGGGAAACTGCAAACAAAGAAACAGACAAATATGTTAAGGTTGCTTCCTTTATTGATTCTTCCTCTCAACTTCTTCTTCAGAAGATGCTATCTCAGAAATACCAGTTCAAAAGGTGTAGGTTGTACATGAAAAATGGCGTACACCAGAAATCGATAGTACCCCAAATCAGCCACGGAATATTTTCTGTCGAGCAAAAAACGTTTGCTAAATAGATTAAATCTTTCAATGCCTCCTGGTTTACTCGGTGGTCTTGGTTACATTACGTAGAAATCAAAGATGTTGTATTCTGTTTTCCTTGCATACAATCATTTCAAAAGAAGACTCTCAGTTGTCACAAGAAAGAAAAAGCTTTCAAATTAAGTGGTTTTAAAATCTGGAAAAAAAGCAACCACAAAATTCGCCGCACACGAGAAAAATGATTGCCATAAAGAGGCAATGGAAAAGGAGTTTCGATACAGGAGGAGGTTAACGATGTTGGAGAATGTCTTTCAAAGACACACGATGTCGAGAAGAAGTCTAACAGAGAGAATTTGCTTAAAATAGCAAACATTTTGAAGTTATTTGCTCAACAAGGAATTGCTCTTCGGGGTGACAAAGACGAGAAAATCTCGAACTTCAATCAGCTTCTCATGCTAAAGGTTAAACGCGATCCCCAGCTTCAGGAATGGCTACAACACATGACAAATAAGTATGTTGCTCCAGATATACATAATGAAATTTTGCAGGTGATAGGGTTGCAGGTTTTGCGACAAATTTTTGCTTATATCAAATCGTCTGATTTCTTTTCAATAATGGCAGACGAAACACGAGATATTTCCAACAAAAAGCAACTTGTTTTATGCATTCGATGGGTTGATCAAACTTTTACCGTTCATGAAGATTTATTAGGGATGTACTGTCTTTCTGACACTGGGGCTAATTAAATAACCCTAGCAATTAAAGATGTCCTTTTGAGGTTCGATCTGCCTATCAAAGAAGTACGAGGTCAGTGTTATGATATGGCTGCTTCTATGGCTGGTTCAAAGACAGGTGTTGCAACACAAATTCATGCACTTGAACCCAGATCCCTTTACATACACTGTTATGGTCATGCTCTTAACCAAGCTTGCAGTGATACTATTAAGGGATGTAAGTTGCTTAGAGACACCCTGGACATTGCAAAGGATATAACAAAGTTGATTAAAGAATCACCAAGAAGGTAGATGATTTTCAATACATTAAAGAGTACCCAAAATCTACAGAAAACGTCAGTGGGATTAAGGGTTTGTGTCCCACAACATGGACAATAAAAGCCGACATATTTTTTAGCATTTTCTCAAACTGAAATTCTAAGAAATGTTTGGGATGAAAGCCTCCAATACGTGCGTGAGGTAAAGATGAAAAACAGAATTAGAGGAGTGGCTGCTTATATGTGCAGGTTTGATTTCTTCTTTGGGTGTTTACTAAGTGAAAAACCTTTACGTTATAGTGATAATTTGGCAAGGGCTCTGCAGGCTCCAAATCTCTTGGCGAGTGATGGTCAAAAAATGGCATCAACGACAATGAGTGCTTTGCAAGGTCTCCGAGATGAGACAATCTTCACTCAGTTTTACGAGGAAGTTGTTGAAAAGGCAAACTAGATGAACATCGATGATGCTGTTCTTCCTAGAAAACGCAAAATTCCTCGTAAACTTGATGATGGGACAGCAGCACATACTTTTTTCGTCGTGTGCAGATATGTATAGGAAAAAATTCTACGAGGTATTAGATCTACTTTTAGCTGGCATAAAATATAGATTTGACCAACCAGGTTACAATCTTATGTTAATCTTGAAACCCTCGTAATTAAGGCTTGCACAGGTCAAACGTTTGAAGAAGAATTCAATTTTGTCACGCTCCTATATGATACAGATTTTAAGTTAAAGGATCTTCACTGCCAGCTTATAATGTTAAAGACTTTACGCCAGATATACCAAGTGTGGCTGAATGTTTCAGACATTCAAATGAAAAAATCTGTTTGCTGAGATCCTCAAAATTCTCAAACTAATTTTGGCACTTCCTGCAACTAACGCTACCAGTGAAAACATCACTGAGACCAACAATGAGCCAAATACGAACAAACAATTTGCTTTTATTGCATATGCAGTTCATAAAAATGAGAGTCATGAACTGAATCCAGAAAAAAATAGTTGAGGAGTTCGTAAGTGAAAGTGAACACAGACTGGCGATTTTTGGAAAGTTAACCGAGTACTAAATACCTTATGACTAAAAAATGATTGATAACAAAATGATAAAGATATAAACAAAAGAAGATAAAAAAAATTACTCCCCCCCCTAAAAAAAACAAATACAATTCTATGTACATAATTAGATTCATGTACATGACGTACACCTCAATGCTTGTATATATTTATGCAGTTATCTTTTTACTAAAGGTTTTGTCGATATCACTTTTTTGTCGTAAATTATTTTGGTGTGGTGCCCCCCCCCCCCCCCCCCCCAAGTGAAATTCTTCTTCTTTTCGGTAGAGGCACCCAGTCAAAATTGACTATTATGTGCCTTGCTTCCTACGGGCCTGGGATAGGACCAAGGTCGCAAGGCCATACATGAGATCATGGTAAGATATGAAAGACCTTGCCACAAGACATTTATATACAAAATATGAAAGCTCTATCTTAAATAGTTCAGGAGATACTCAATAGGTAAGATTTTATTGAAAGTAAGTCAAACTTCCAGGTCAAGGTCACAAGATGAAACACCTAAGTATACCAAATTATTCCCATAAAGAATCTATATACAAAATATAAAAGCATTACCTTAAATAGTTGAAAAGATGTTGATTAGTTCAGGTTTTAAAGAAAGAATGTGAAGGTCACAAGTTCAAATACGATTGTGTCGCATGGAGTTGTCATAAAGAATCTACAAGAAAAAAATTGAAGCCCTAATTTGAATAGTTCTGAAGATGTTAGAACAAAGTAGATCAATTTTCAAAGTCGCAAGGTTATAGCATGAAATAAAAGGTCATGCCATAAACAATCTGTATGCAAAATATGAAAGATCTACCTTAAATAGAACAGGATACCGAATTGATTATAGATTTAAAAAGTATGTTCAACTCCAAGGCCAAACTTCACGAAATAATAAAGTCTTGCAATAAGGAGAAACTATATATAAAATATAAAAGCAGTGCTCGAAAAAAATTTATAGTCCAATGGTCAGGGACCAGTATATTATGGATTTGGGCTAGTGTTCTGTAAAAAGCGCTTGCCCGTGGGGCTAGTTAATTTACATACTTATCAAAATTCCTGATATTAGCAAATATTAGATGTGTGTCCAGCTTTTTGTCGTTCTTAATTTCATATTTCTTAGGTTGTCATATGACGTAAAACAATGTTGATAAATTCACGAATTGTTCTAAGAACGAGTTGTTTTAAGCTGACTATACAATCGGCAATTCCCGGATTCTTCCTACATATTACACAAAAGGGAAAAGAGTACCAATTATTTTCCGCATAGAACTCTATACAAAACTATGGCCCTCTCGCTATTTCACTATAGTGATTTCAAAGAAATACTTTGCCTCATATGTAAGTTTATTTCAAGCACTGATTAAAAATCACAAAATATATATATACTACCGTTGCTTTTATAACTCAAAATTTGGCTCCTTTACAACCTATTGCAGTTCCGCACTAAAATACCACTACTTTAAAAATTATTACCTACCCTTATAATTTCCTGTGCCAAAAATACATTCTCTGCAATACTTCCATAGCCCATTATTTATTTCAATCCATAACATTTTTGCTTTCAAATAAAAATTATGTCATACCTGATTTCCACCAATCATGTAATATCCACTCGTTTTTACCTCCACTCTTTCTTATATCCGGTGTAAACAATCTGGGAGGTTTGGTACTCTCATTTCAAAAGTTTGAGCCACAAAAGTATTTTCGAGTTAGTATTTATTTATTTTAGAATTATCTGTCTAATTTGCGATGCTTTTGTAATCTGATGATATTACACTTTTCACAAATAAAAATAAATGTGAAGATGATGACAACTACTTTCTAAGTTTAAGTGAAAAATAAGATTAAGACCTTTTTTTAAAAAAAATCCACTGTCAATGCCAGTTTGAATAAAGAAGATAAAGACCCAATATTTGTATACAGAATTTGGGCCAGTCGTCTTTATATGCACCGGTCCAAAGGGACAATAAAAGTCATCAACTGACTAGTAAAAATTCAAGATGACAATTGAATAAAACATAAAGAATCTATATACAAAATATGAAAGACCCACCTAAAATAGTTCTGGATACATTTAATAAGAGGTAGGTTATGTTTTCTTTACGTAGGTCAAACTTCTAATTCAAGGTCACAAGGTCACCGGTCTTGATATGAAAGGTCTTGCCATAAGAAATATATACACAAGATAGAAAAGATATACCATAAATAGTTCAGGATATATAGAATAGGTAATTTTTTTTTATTAAAAGTAGATCAAACGTCCAGGTCAAGGTCACAAGATCACACACATGGAAGGTCTTTTCGTAGAGAATAAATATACAAAATATGAAAGCCCAAGCTTACGTGTAAATAGTTCAAGAGATATTATTTCAAGATTTTTCCTATACATCTGCATAAAACACTTCAATCCCTGTTGTGAGTTGGTGCCACCCTACCCCCGGAGACCATGAATTGAACAAACTTGGATCTACTCTGTCAGAAAGTTTTCATGTAATTTTGAACTTTTCTAGCACAGTGGTTCTTGAGAATGTTTTTTCAAGATATTCCCTATATACAGTATTTGCATGTAAAACTTCCATCCTCTGTTGTGTCCACAATTTTAACAAATTCGAATATGCACTAGCTATCATGTAAACTTTGGTCCCCTATTTTGGTTCCACCCTACCCCAGGGTGCCATAATTTTATCAAATTTGAGTCTGCTCTACGTCAGAAAGCTTTCATGTAATTTTGAACTTTTCTGGCACAGTGGTTCGTAAGAAGATTTTATCTATATATTTGCATGTAAATTTTCGATTCCCTATTGTGTCTTCTCCCTATCCTCGGAGACCACGATTTTACCAAATGTGAATCTGCACTATGTCAGGAAACTTTCATGTGAATTTGCTCTTTTCTGTCACAATGTTTCTACAGAAGATTTTTAAATGACCTCACCCTATTTTTGCATTTTCGTGACTATCTCCCCCTTTGAAAAGGGCATGGTTCTTCATTTGAACACATTTGATTTCCCGTCAGCCAAGGATGATTTGTACCGAGTTTGATTGAAACTGGTCCAGTGGTTCTGGAGAAGATGAAAATGTGAAACGTTTACGACAACGACAGACAGCGGAAAATTTTAGTCAAAAAAGCTCACTTGATTCCGGCTCAGGTGAGCTAAAACAAACTGTACATATAACATTCCAATGTAGCTTGTGTGTATTCCGTATTTTGATTGGTTATCGACTTGACCTTTCTAACTTTTAACTATTAACAGTCGCAAACTATATTTTATATCCTCCGCAGTCACTAAGTATACAATACTGCGAATGAAATATGAATTTGCATTAGAATATGCTCTATCTTGTCATTTACCATTTCTGATTTAAAAGTCGTAAACATTAGTTTTTACTTACAATCGAATTACAAATGAGATGTTTATTTCCTAATAAATTAAATTAAAAAGTGTATTAACCCTGTCTTTTAAAAAAAATTTACAAGAGTCAAATTAGGCCCAACCCACTCATAACCCCTTTAAACTCGAAATAGACTACTTACCGATTCCTAAAGGAAAAGCAATACTACGTGCATCAAGTTCGGAAGCCCGGTGTATGACATTTTGTAAAATATCTGGGATTATTAGGAGGTGTTGACTCAAGTCTCCTGGTGGTACAGCTACCAATAACACTGTCTTACAATTCAGTTTACCGCCACTGCAACTGAATATGTTACCAGTGGAACAAACAGGATGTTGATCTTTTAACTTTTCACGTGCCGTGACGTAAATGTTTCCTGCAAGTGATGTTACGGCTTGACTTAATTGATCGTCTGTACTCCAATTTGTGTCAACGAAACAGACTACGACATCCACTTGGCTTCTTGCATTTTCATTTTGAAGAACATCCACTGTTAATGTTTTATACGAGTCCGTGTGGCCTGTTACTTGTGATTCTGATGTGGTATTTCCCATTGCATTAATTTACGAGGAAGAATTTCTTTAAGGTTTAAAGGCCAGGAAGCAAAGCTATAAAGATAAACATACCACTTACGAAAGTTCATCAACATGTGAAAATGAACACAGTTGATATCGTCACTATTTATTTTCTAAAACAAAGACTTGGTGACACAGAACATGTGATACATGTAGTTATAAGAAAGTGGATTCATATTCATCTCAAGTCCAAGAAGTAATAAAAATAAAGCAATAGATCTAAAACTTTAAACAAAGCTGTTTTCTGACAATTTCATTAATACTTGCAAGTCGTACATGTAGGCTACCCCCCCCCCCCAAAAAAAAAATGGGGAACCACAATTTTCTTGTAAACACACATCGATTATATATATTTTTTTAAAATGGCCGAAAAAAGTACACAGTGTTGTCCTCTGTTATAATTTTCATTCATTTGATAGGAACTAGGTAAGGACAGAATACATGTAAGGACTGAAAATCTAAAATATTACCTATAGAAATTTCCAAACAATGGATTTCTCACCCACAAGTGCCATCCCTGATACATGTGATTCTAAACCAATATTTGTGTTCAAGTAATATTATCGTTGAATGAGAAGCAGAAGCCATTCATCCAAACATTATCTCATCCTGACAGTTTAAAACGGTTATCGAAGTTTATTTTAATTCAGTGAAAGCCGTAACATAAACTTTTTAATAAACAACAATGAAGTATCTTGTACAAGGCATGATACACGCCAAAAAGTGGGCAAACCATGAGGACAAATTAAATGAATGAGGTTAACCCAAAGTTAAACATTGAAAAAAAAAATTGCATTACAACATGTACATGCTAAATTTCCCGGATTAATTCTTCCAACTATGATGACGATTTTCTACAACTAGAAGATACCAACATCATGTAAAATATTAATCCTTGTTGCTTTAAATGAAAAACTAAATGGAAAAAAAAAACCACCCAGATTTTTATTGAAAATGAAGGTGAAATACATGACTCTCTACAAGATACAACCTTTGAATTACAATAAAGATTGTACTGTTCATAAGAATATATGTGATAAAAATTTTCAACATACAAGGCCAAGCCCACGTAGATCTCCGCTTTGCCTCTCAGCTACGTATTCTAATAACTAGTTTTGTGGGCTACATACTGGACAACTGATGGTTCTAGCATTGATAGATAATGCTTTTACCGACATGGACCTCATATCATGTTTTTCATTTCAGCGCATAATGAAATGCAATTTTTACCTTCTATATATATGAAATGAACATCAAATGTAACGCGTTATGCCTACATAAAGTATGTCCTTTTGTAAACATATGCTAATGATGAACAATTTCAGGTATTTGGTATTTAATGAAAAAAAAATCATTACTTAATTACCGTTTAGATCAGTTAGCATCCTGTTCTCGGCAATGACTTTGTGGGTATAATATCATTTTATGTTGATAAATTAAAATGGATTCACTGACATTTTGACAAGTCAACAGGAACAAAACCGAAAGTACACGGAAAATCCCTGTTCACAGTCTCTCTCCCCAGAGTTATCGTTCCGTACACGCGCGCATGAGTGTAAAGAACAATAACTCTGGGTAGAGGTTGACTCGTGTCGATGTTAGAGTTACCTCTCGTCAAGAAACCGCAGCTTGTCAAAATGAGTTGTGACAAAATTGGGATATCGGCTTAGAATCTGTAATGATAACTGTGTCTTTAGTGATGTATTAGAATAGTATTGAGTTTTTCGGTTATACCCTCTTTTTTGTAGCATACACATTTAGTTTCTAATAGGAAATTATATATATATATATGATCTTTAACAATTCATATAACAAATTAGGTTATCTTAGACTGTGATCTTTCTTGCATTATACCATCTATCATAACATATCACAATCTTAAGAGTATGAAATCAAATAACTTTGCATAATTACATGCACAGGAAACAACATCCCAACCCCACCCATTCCTCCACTCCCCGAGAGAGTTAACCCCTAGACTTTTTATGACTGTTTTGGTCAGTCACTCCTTTATGACAATTTTCTGCTTCTACCTATGCCATAATTCTAAACATGAAACTTAAATAAACATTTCATTAAAATAAAATAAAATAAAATAATAATAATAATAATAAACCAAATCCGACTAGTATAAACAGTGGGGTTCGTGTGTGATTTCCTGAGATAGTCCAGTATAGGTAGATTTTTCTCAACAATATGTGTTAACTACTGCGATATTGTAGGAACTCGGGCTAAATGTAATGAAATTTGCGCAATATAGCGACGCCAAAGGCATTCTTAGCGCACCGAGAAATCACAAAATCAAAATATTGTGTAGATCGTGATTTGACCCCCACTCATACAAAACGGGAGACGGAAACCACGTATGATCGCCGGAATTTTAGCAGGCACTAATTTTTTTAAATTTTTTTTAATTTTTAAATTTTTTTTTTTTTTTTTTTTTTTGTTAAATGGCATAAGAGATTTGTGGAGAACAACATCAGAAACAAAGATGGGAAGGCCAAAAATAGAAAATAATGACCACAAAATCCTGAAGGTAAGAACGTCATGGAACAAGATGGAGGTTGCCGACAGCTATGTTTTATGTCATTATGAAAAGTAAAAAAGATATTAAAAAACTTTGCACAAGAAAGATATGCTTTTAAACCACAAAAGAAAATTAATAATTTTTTCTAACGTATAAATGAGTTATTACATGTGACATCGTCTACAACGTTTTTGGACAGCTCTCTTACATATAGAATCATAATTTTATTTACTACTAATAATAATAAATTTATTTTGTAAAGCGTAAAGTCCATACTGCTCTAAACGCTATTTAAACAACAATAAAATGAGTGAAATGAGGTATATAAAAACAGATCATAGTAGGTCCCAGATTAGTTGTAGCATGTGAACAGATGAGTCTTTAATTTAGATTTGAAGGTACAGAGAGAGAGAGAGAAAATTATTATTAATCTGTTATTATATGCTGAGAATATATGGGGGGACAAGCTAAAGTTCATTTATTCTTACGAGTGATATGGATAGACTTGATGAACTTGAACTCGTTTCCTGGAAATTTTCGCAGTATTAATAATCCCCTGCCTTCCCCTGCTTACTTCTCTCAACTGTTCATCATATGTGGAGGTTATAATGTATTGTAGTATTTTCAGTCACTTTATGTTGATCTTTTCCATGCGGCGATAGGACAATTTAGCGTTAATCAGATCAATGTCCCCGTTCACAAATTGCAATTATTAAATGCACTCGCCACTCCAGTTCAAGAGCAATGTACTAAGATTTTACAAAGATAAGTTGAAGTATATTAAGATACCGTTTTATGTATACCTGGATTAATCAAAATCGTTTAGAACTTCTTCAGTACCCCCATTTATTGATACTTCAAAAGATATTTGCGGTTTTTAAAACGTGATGTAAAACTGTTACGATGTTAACTGGAGATCTACGGGGGGTGAGTGGAGGGGCGAACAAGACTATTTTTCAGGTCAGTATGTTAAAGCTAGTTAACAGATCGGGAACACGATCATGCATTAAACAATTTAATGCACATTCTGAACATCATGAAGACAAGTTATGGACATATAATTTTACTTCTCTGTGGCTTTCATTTACTATGTGGGGGATTTCCACGTTCTGATCAACAGGTACCGATCAACCACAATAATTACGATTTTTATTTTTTTAAACCCTTATTTTCATCATAATCGTACAATATGTACATAAAGCTTTGAATGTCATTAGTAGAAATGAACTGCAACTGAATATCAGTCTAATTAATGTTGATTTCACTTACAGATTTCATATTCCAATTACATTGCTACGAGGAGAAACTTTGAACAGTAAGTTAATTATTATTTTGATTTTAATGTACCGATTTATATGTATCATCCTGTATGGTTATAGAAATCGCCTCTAGCGAAATCAATATTCCACCGATCGAGTCTTTGAATAAGTATTAGATTTACATGTTTAAAATTCCAGTGTCCTGCCAATGGCAGAATTATAACGCACGCATATTGTAGACAATTAGTTATTCAAACTTTTCTTTTTTCATATTTGTTAACTTTTTCGCATATTGTAGTTTAAACATATTTATGATACTACATGTAATAATATTGACAATAAACATAATAATAATACGATACACATATAACAATATGAGTGTTTATAACATCCAGTCTTTTTGCTCATTGCAAATTAATATTCGCTTTCGAAAGACGTCACAATAACTTGTTCAGTGAAGGGTACGTATAAAAGCGAACTGAGAGAGAGAGTTTCCACTGTAAAGTGAGACACACACACACACACACACACACACACACACACACACACACACACACACACACAGAGAGAGAGAGAGAGAGAGAGAGAGAGAGAGAGAGAATTTCAACTGTAAAGCAGTTGCGGAGCATTCCCTTACAACTTGATATCTGAACCCCTCTCCTATCGAAAGTATTTAGTATATGTATGCATCCATTCAAACTTTGTTTCAAGGGAGCTATATATTGATGTCTCAGAGGGGGTAATCGTGGCAACTTTGACATAGATATAACTGTAGAATTTGTGAGATTTCTGGATGTAATTTCAGTGTGTCGACTGCAAAGTACATCGACTCCTAGATTTCACTTTGTTTGTCGTCTGTCTATATGTACATGTACGTGAGTCACATCACTGTAAGATATAGTAGTTCTGATATGTAGCATGTCCTTGTGTGTAGGTCCTTTAAAATATAGATATGCACTATGATCAATGATGCCATTGCAGACGAAGCATATGTTGTATGGAACATAATGATACAATTATTGACATTTAATTGTTTAGGTCAATACGATGTTTTAGCTAATTCAGAATCAAAATCGCTTTTAGAGCTTACAAAACGATACCTGGTCGGTCAATTTGTTTACAGCTAAAGTGCAAAACCTAGTCGAAATTGATTAGAGACGCGAATTTTTGTTCATTATATGACTGAATGATATAGAACATCAAAATCGGCTACTATAGATCTTACCAAAGATACCTGATTGTTAATTTTTGTTCCCTGTTAGACATTCTTTGGTGTGTGAAGCCTATCTGTAGACAAGTATGGACATGCATGTACTGTGGCCATTACTGCGAACTAAAAAAAATACATACTCAAATACATGTATATTTTAATTGCATGCATAGCCACCTGTCATAAAATCCAGATTAATAATAATAATAATAATAATAATAATGCCCTTTACTTTACCAGGATAGCACAATTAGTTTATAAACTAGTTCACATTGTGGTCCTGAAAACATAGATATAGACAACAATATTTACAGAAACAATATAAATACATGTAAGTTTGTGAAGGTTTGTTAAATACCTACAGATTCAGACCTTTGTAACAGATATGACTTTCAATATTTTTCATGTCCATTCCTTGTGTAAGGGTCGTTTAATTTATCATATATCAGACAGATAAAATTGCAAGCAACACATGCGTTCCTCGGAAAACTAGTTTTACATGTCGTGACGGAATCTGTTCTCAATATGTTGTCTTCCGTAATTTACCGTGTACAGTCCCTGAAACGTTCTACTTTTCCATTTTTCCGTTCACTCACCCCAGGTTCACAGTTCGCTCACCGTGCGCTCTCCGTTCACAGTTTTGCGTTCACAAATCGTTCAGCGTGCGTTCACCGTTCGTTCATCGTTCAGACTTTGCATTGTCATTCGGAACATGTATACGAAAGAAGCGAAATTCATTGCAATAATGAAAATGGAAAAAAAGGAATGTGTACAGAAGTAACTATTAATCATACATGTAAATGGAATTAATTGCTGATGTAATATATCAAATCGCTCAATACTTTCTCAAAACAACATAAATACCATTCGAGATCAGGATGTCATAGATCTTTCATATATGTTATTTTCTGATCAAAATATCGCTAGAAACAAATACTTTTGACAAAAATTTTAACATTATTTTATGTTTCCTTAAGCGACATAGCTATAAATAAACAATCAGATTGCATTAAATAATGAAATTTTATCAGGGTATTCTAGAGTACTCCAAGTACTTTAGTTTACTCTGTTTAGTAATAGTTGCCAAGAATTCTAAATATGATACCAAACATTCATTTCGTTCTACATTTACATTGACACATATGTCTCTGTACGTTATACTGCATACAATGTAAATATGAAATCTGCATTTGTTTGTGTATGATTGCTGCATGCATTAATGTAAAATTTACGGCCATTTCATGAGAAATATACATTCAATACTTGTACAGCAATATAGCATGCTTTGTTTAGTCTGAATATATTCAGAACTGTCGAGCATGCATTTAGTATCTGATTCTGAAATATTCCAAGGGAAAAATTAAATTTATTTCGAATAAATAGATCATCTTGCGTTCAGTGTGCGCTCATCGTTCACTTTGCGCTAATCGTTCATTTTGCGCTAATCGTTCATTTTGCGCTAATCGTTCATTTTGCGTTCAGCGTTCGATTTGCGTTCAGCGTTCGCTCACCGTTCAGTGTTCGCACTGTGTTCGCTCACCGTGTGTTCACCGTTCGCTCACCGTGTGTTCAACGTTCGCTCACCGTATGTTCACCGTTCGCTCACCGTGTGTTCAACGTTCGCTCACCGTATATTCACCGTTAGCTCACCGTGTGTTCAACATTCGCTCACCGTGTGTTCAACGTTCGCTCACCGTATGTTCACCGTTCGCTCACCGTGTGTTCAACGTTCAAGTGGTAAAGTAGAACATTTCAGGGACAGTAAGACCTGTTAATCTGTATTCCGTGATTTCCTTGCTCTGTATTCTAGATATATATCCAATATTACCGCAATTCGTTGAGATTGTATGAATTCCATTTACAATATCTCTAGTATATTGTTCAGTAATTTAGGAAACCGTACAGTGAGTTTTCTTCACGTAAAATTTGCACTTCGACCGGAAGGTCAGACATGCATTGTATATTTTAATGGATTGACTTCTATTACAGCTGAGATATGAGAGTATTCAGTTTTTCTGCCTCGGATGATTCTTTTTGCTGTAAAGACGATACTCCTTTGATGTTTGCGATAAAATCTATATCATTCCACGATGCCTACACTACCATAAAATACTGCTAAATTTTATCTAAATAATGAAATTGAAAACGATATTGTTAATATTTTTTTTAAATCTATGAATAAAATCCTCAGGAAACATGTCAGTTTGGAAAAAGATATATCATACAAATGTATTTTAAAACGAAATTGAAATAAACATCAGAATTCAGGAATATTGGGATTTTTCAAAATTAAACCAAAGCCGATCGGAATTATAGAAAATTAGTCATAGTCATATTTTAATCAGAAAGCTAAATACCCTTGATGTAAAATGATTTACAAAGGAAATGAATTTACAAAGGAATTATTTTCTTTATGAAAAGTGCAAAACAAATGAGCAAGAATATGATTCTTTCAGTAATTTCTATCAGTTGTGATCAGGATCGGTACTTTTTTTCTCTGGTTTGGTTTAGATCTAAAAAATCGCAGTATTTCTTAATTTTATCTGTTCATTTCAATTTCGTTGTAAAATACATTTGTGCGATATATCATTTTGTTAACTGTAAAATACATTTGTGCGATATATCATTTTGTTAACTGTAAAATACACTTGTGCGATATATCATTTTGTTAACTGTAAAATACAGTTGTGCGATATATCATTTTGTTAACTGTAAAATACAGTTGTGCGATATATCATTTTGTTAACTGACATGTTTCTTGAAGAGTTTATCCGTAAATTTAAAAAATATTAACAAACAACGTTTTCAATTTTCATAAATATCTTTATTTAAAAATTAGTCAGAGTCTTTTAGGCATGTTTTATAAGATATTTATATCACGCATCAAATCAAAGCGAATTTTTCTTACGATGTATCGTAAATATATGGCCAATAACGCCTGAGCGAACATTTAATATAGGTATCAAATGACATAATTAACACAATTAGCATTTACGTTTCATTTGTAAAAATCACCATGAATTAACGTTCTAACAGCCTTTTTATACTTTCTTTCTTTGGAGTTTTACGTACTATTAACAACCTCTTCCCGTTGTGTTCAATAACTATTCTGACCTAAATGAAGGAACCTTGGAAATGTGCAATTCAAAAGAAAAAATATTACGATCAGAAGAATTTTAAGTATTCACCATGCGTCTCGACATTTTGATGATTAACATTTATCCGAAGAACTTTGATCCATGCAGTTAAGGGAATCAAATCCTACATCCAATCTGTCATAATTGCGATCACAGCGGGTGTCGCATGATAAAAATACTACCTCTGAGCTTTATGAGCCCTTTCAATTTGTATAGCAGGAATGTAGATTGAACATTAAAGAATTATCCTCGTAGTAAAATTATATTGTGGTTTCTAATGCATTGTTTGGGGTGTTCTAATAACCTAATTTGAATCAGCAAAGTTGCTGTTATGATATGTAATGCTACTGTGCATATCCCAAGGAATATATCATGTATCGACCGCATTTGCATCATCAATCAAGATATTATATGTATATTACATGACTCTCACACAAGTAATATACATAATAAATACGAATGTCCTATCCCTTGCCGTTAATCTCTTCTATGGTGTAATAGATGTGTGGACAGACAAATGAAGGCACATTAATAATCCCAAGTTTCGATATTCTTCGCATGCGAAACAAAAGGTTGCGGAAAAACAGCGTACACAAAGAAAACGAACTGCTGGCTGGAATTTCAAAGACTTTTTGAAGTTGAAAAGACAATTGATTTAAAATAACATTTTGGTTAAGACCTTATATATTGCGTTGAATGCCTAATCACTTAGTGTTTACTTCAGTAAATGTATGGACATTACAGAAGCATGCATCAATTCCATTACAGTTTAGAGAACCAGGAGAGGGCAATCATTCACAATGCTCCAGTTCGACACTGTGGAAATAAAGAAATGTACAGCGAAAATCAAAGAGAGCGCAGGAACGCTAAAGGTGACTGCAATATGAGAAATTAAAAACAATCTTAAAACACAATATTAAAATATGATTTATACGCATAATTATAAGATTCCATGAGTCTTAACGGTCATCTGAATATCGCTCAGCGTAAATAATGAATTAAAAGTGTTGTACGTAGATTAATCTATAATAATTTAATTCACAAATAGTGAAAGGGAGGATTGAGCAGCAGTTTGAGCCTATTTTAACCTTCTCCCAAATATCTGCGTAGATGGTGCACCTGCAAATCAAGTCCTTATGGTCAAAATGATTGAAAGGAATCTTTAAAAGTTTTCTGTCAAGTATGCAGTGGCAAGCAAACAGTTTGTTTCCTTGAATTTCAGAAATATATGGAATTTGTAATTTCATTGTATGATATCCATAAACGTGTAGTTCCACCATGGAACCAGAACACATAACCCAGCTAGAGCCATGAATTTCACAATGCAGGGACTGTATATGAATATGCATTTAATTGGAAGATAATAAGCATTTAATGTATTTTCACAACTAATATGATCCATGAAGCCCAACTCATGGACTTGGACTCCTAACCCAAAGGCCTTGAATTTCACACGTTTGGTGAAAGTATTTATCCTCGGCATATCTACTGTAATTTTTTATGTTCAGGTGTAATGAAGATGAAAATATATTGCATTGTTCTGAGAGGTTTTATACCAACCCTTCGGAATTCAAAACGGCATTAATCACTAAAATCATATTATATATTTCCTTACCCCAAAAGAGGTTACACTGCGATGAAAACGGGCCGTATTGTAATTTCTAAGTATTAAAAGAATGATCCAAAGTTACATGTATCGATGGATGGCAGTGGACAGGCATGGAAAGCAATAAGTCACGTGATCAAATGTAAAATGGACATTTAAATGTTAGAGTGAGAATGAACTAATTCATCATTATACAAATTTCACATCTGCATGGTTAACTTCGATGGTAACATAAAGCTTGGATACAAAGATTTATTGATGAATTAATTAAGTAACTTACGATAAAAATAAATTATTAGATTAATTTATCACGCAAATCATACTGACTAAAATTAAAATATTCATTTTATTGAAGTTCTGGTATGGGAAAAGGACGACCTTACATGGGGTTTTAAGAAATATTCAAGGAGACTCAGACCCTTTTTACAATGGTAAGTTAAATAGATTTCTTGAGTTTCTTAAATTTGACAAACTAATTAAGCCTTCGTCATATAGATCCTGCAACTTTATCTGTCGTACGATTTTATCATGCCTGCTGCTGAAGGGACTAATGTAAGGTTAGGAAAAGTGGATTTGAAAGTTGCATAGCAGATAGAATGCAATACGATAGGCAGTTGATGGTGTCCTATACATGTGCAAAATGGTTTCAGAAATTTCATTTTCACCCTGGAGATCAACTGGGACTTGAACAATGACTATAAAAACTTGGTTACCAGAACTCCTCTTACATTTCATGCAGTAGCCAAATCGTATTTTGGGAGATGATTGGTGGTGTCCCTCAGATGTGCGATAAGTCTTTGGAATTTTCTTTTTCACCTTGAGGGGCAAATGGGGAGGAGAAACGACGAAGAAAGACCTGGTGCTCAGTGCACTCTGTAATGTACAACAAAAATATTTTTGCTTTAAGGATTGGAATCGCAATCATTTTAAGGATATTTGAACAATAAAAAAATGATGGGGCTTGGGATGGGCACTTACACTTCCTAATACTCCGTGCATCTTGATATTTGCAGCAGGACCATCACCTCGCTTGTTTTAAATACTTAAATAATAATAAATAATTATTGGGATGGTCCCAGGGCACTTGCCCAAACAGAATACTCAATGCATCTTTACATATGCAGCAAGAATATATATGGTGTAGAGTATATTTAAAGACAAACACTTGAATGTGGGTATTAAGTACTGTCTTATGACAGCATCTTTTTTTTTTTTATATGGTTTATAAATCTCTTTTGCTTTCATTGATAAATATATCTTCATCTTAACCATTGTAGCCATAAATGCGAAAAACGTACACTCAGAATTTTACAGATGTGATGATTGAGAAACACATTTAACAATCACAAATGTTTTTGCAAGCGATCGATTATCATCCCTTCAACGGATAAACAAATGGTCCAATGACATCCTTTGACTTTTTAAACACAAGACGAACTAAATGATTTATTTGAATGTTATGATGTTCACGGTTCTACAGTAGAATTGTTTGTGCAGTGTCCATTTTCTTTATTAATGAATCATTTACCTTTGACTTTTTGTTATTGGAACAACTGACATGATTTGAAGAAGAACATTTTATTTCGTGGTAAATTACGAGCTAGTTTGGGACAGATTTCATTTAACGTTATTGAAAAAAAACCCCTCTGTTTTTAAGGAAAACATTCCAAAAGGCGCTTAGAATATGGTCTAAACATTCCAGCCTACGATTCCGATATTCCCAGAAAAATCCAGATATTCAAATCTTGTTTGCCAGACTGGATCATGGGGACGGTGCATACAATGCTTTCGATGGACAAGGTATTGAAACCATCATGCTATCAATCTTAAACTTTTCGATATTCACAAATGAAATATTCAGATCTACAGACGAGTATTGTTACAAACTTGCAATTAGAATTTAATGATTCACATGTCTTTAAGATATTTCAACGTCAAAAACCACATACAAGCGTTCTTTCCTTTCCTTGGTGCGATAGTATTTTGTAGCGTAAATCTCTGTCATACACCAACACCGCTTCTGAATTTGTTGCTTTATTTTGTGTTTTGGCTCGTACTTCGCCCCACAACAGGAATCATTCAATGATATAACAGCTGATGAATGAAAACGTATATACAAAGGAAACCATCAAGTTTAACCTTATTTTGCGTACACATCCGGTTATATCGCTTTAACTAGAGTGTTTGATGGAACAGTCACTGAATCGTAGATTATGTCGCAATCAGAAGATGATTAGCCAAGTTCTAACAAAATTACAATACATTGAACAAAAATAACGATATTCATTTGTTTCATATTGATATTTCAAACCGTCATTTCACATTAAATTACAAAACTTAGCTAGGATTGGATCTACATTTTCCCTTGAAATTAGGAAGTACTTTAGCACATGCCTTTAAACCAAGCAATGGTGGAACGCACTTCGATGACGACGAGAGGTGGACTTTAGCTAGCGAGAACATTGCAAAAGACCAGATTCACCTACCCACCGTGGTTCTGCATGAGATTGGGCATACCCTTGGTCTAGGACATTCTTCTGACTACACAGCGGTTATGTCCCCCTATTTTACAACGGTAAAAACGAAACTAACACCTGTGGACATATATATGCTACGCGATCTTTATGGTGAGTGTTGATCAATTCACACCTCTGTGTAACAAGGTCTTCTATTTATAGATATATTTATAGATATATTAAATTCATTATCAAATGTCTGTATTAACCTAAGGTCAAAGGAGACCCAAACCGCCACAACAGGAAATGGAAACCTCTACAAACACAATACACCAACCAACAGAAAAGGAAATAAATGATGCCATAGGTGCTTGCAAGGGTATCCGTGATCTTACCACTGCACGGAATAGTAAGTAAACATACTTCTCCCGAACCAATGTTAAAAAAGCATCTTGTTGAACAGTACTCGAATGTTGTGGATTAAACCGATAACTACGCGATGTGTGATGCATTACGACAGTATAGTTACGACGAAAACACGCGGTGATGAAAGCATTTATGCCTTTGGCTATATTTTGTTTTATGTACATGTATGTCAGACTGAAAGGTCAGTCAATAATTATAAGCCCTCCGTATGTCTGGGTACCCTTGCTAAACATATAATAGAGAAAAGTTTACAACTCCTCTTACAGGATACCCAATATCGGCGATTATGAAATAATTATAGATAAAGGCACAAGTCTTATACTGCAACCTTTAGCGTTCGACTTGCATATACAAGTACATGTAAGTCATCTAGATTGTCACTTAATTTCTTTTTTTTAAAAAATCAAATACTTCCTGAGATAATTGCCAATCAATTAAAGGTCACGTGGACAAAATTACTCTTACCACACCCGTACTGCAAAACCAGTTTTTATTTTTAAACATCTGGAAAGGAACAAAATGATTGAAACGTCAAACACCAACATTTATGTTCAAACCGTGCTATTACAGTTATATTAACTGTTATTCTGGTGTCAAAATTTTTTCCCTGTGAAATTGTGATTTGATGTTTAAATGACAGAAAAATATAAGGTTCGAAACTTTTTCTATTAGTATTTGTGTTAGAAAACCTATTCAGAGTTTCTGAATGAAGCGAAATTACATTGTCTTCCCGTACAAAAAATGACTTCCATATTATAATAATGCAAGGTATTCAATAGATTTGAAATCTTTATTTTGATAAGATTTTAAATATAGTTATGATTTTATTAATGATTTTGTTTAAAGTTACATACAAAACTATCATAATAGCACATTTTTATAACAAGATAAATTTTCAGATTTAGAGCTATTACTTGATCCTAGGCCACATTGCAGCTCTATTTGTTTCCATGTAAATAATATGTTTTAAAAGGTGTAAAAGCTTGTCATTTATTTAATATAACGAAAAAATGTGAGTCCAGAAACTAACTGGCCGAGACACACACCGGTATCTTGACCAGAAATGCAAGATAATGAAGTGTTACAAAACAGCTACAATATTGTTACAAAAACACATATGCGAGAAAATACAATATGAATCTTTACTGGAAACAAGTTGTGGATAAAAAGGCAAACAAGAAATGGTAGTATAAAAATGTGGCGGAGAGAGTGGAAGCAGAGGTTGCTTTTTCGTCAGAAAATTTTCCGTGATAGCAGTCCGAATTATGCCTTGCGCGGCAATCTGTTTGGCTGAAACAACATATAGAGACTTTGCTAAATAAAACAAGAGACCGGATAAAAACGGCGAAAGGATAAAACAGGTAATAATTCAAAAAGCGCTGGGGAGGGGTGTGTGTGTGTTTACCCTGGGTTATACAAAAAAAAAATCGTCGTAGAAGCACAAATATTCAAATTGGGTATAGGTATAAAATTCAGCTACACAATCAGTATACAACTGATGACAGGCATCACCAAAAATAAATATAAATTGCTTTACATTAAAATAAACCATGTTTTATATTAAAACCATGCTATTAATCCAAGACAACATTGCAGCTCTGTTTGTTTCTATATACATGTAAAGAAACAGAAAGACCTTTACAAGGCCGCGCAAGGTACAGCTGAGGAAGCGATAATTATTTTTTTTTTACATTTGACGTGTGTATTTTTAAAATGAGGCGAGTTCTTCAACTTCAAAATGCCATTACATTAAGGTTATAAATGCATTTGCTCACTGCAATGCAATTTCCGTCTTGGTACACGTAAAATAGCAGTGTTTGACGGACCTAAGCTATTTTTTGAGTAAAAGAACAAGGTAGTTATTTTTAATTGATTCTCGAATATATCAAAACATACTTTATATCTTGTAGCAAACTTTGGTGGCAATCTGAATAAATTATATGCAAGTCCAAAGCCACAAAATGTGTATAAAATGTCTTTATCATTTGGATACGTGTAATAGGAGTTAGATTGTTCCTCGTATTTTACATATCAAAGGTATCCAGGTGTTCGGAATGCCTATTGGTTAGTGCTGTCATTGAGAATTACAATACATTGAATAAGCATAGGTTATTAGTAACCATCAACAATGTACTGTAAAATATACATGTGTATCATTTACAGGAAACGGACATGTTCTTCATATTTTTGGTGGAAACATAACATTTCGGCTCAGTTCTTCTGGTAGGAAATTACATTCTCCCAGATGGACGTCTAGTCTCTACAACGGTGTCCCTAATGACGTTGATGCCGTTAGTTTCTACAAGAAAACCCGGGCACAATACTTCTTCAAAGGTATCTTTTGCTCTAATTAAACATTCATCCCTGAAGACTTATATTAGGGATCTCGAGTTATTAAAGCGTTGTATACATGGTGTAAATTTCGACTGGTATTCAATTAATGATTTGCTAAACATGTGAGACAAATCGACATTAATACAGATCCTTTTCTAAAGAATAATACAACAACACGGACATGTACAGTGATCATGTGCATTTGATGCTTCAACACGATGAACTTCAAAGCTTTAGTTTGTTTTTATCAAACATTTATATAGAGGGATATTTTATAGCCATTACTTTGTAAATTACTGCATCAAAGGAATCTAAACATGTGCACTTTATCATAAAAGATACATAGTACTCTTCAAACGTAAGCATATTTCGTACCTCCGTCTAATCTTGACTGTTTATGACGTAAGGTGTCATTGCCCTAACCATTTTTTCCTTCAAATTAACATTAATTCATATTTTGTGATTCTATCAAACAACCTTACTTCTGAGTTTTGACTTACTAAACAAGCTCATATAGACACTTAAATAAAAAATCACAAATTATCCTTGATTTAATTCTTACATGTACAAATATGTTGGTCCAGTAAAGTTAGAGCCCCCTTTCCTCTTCATTCCGTCACTTGAATTGCATTGGTGAAGTGAAAACGATAAAAAGATTTGAAAACGTGACTACCAACATAGGAGGTATTGCCCTCAACATCTTTTTTTTATGCAATTGATTATTTAGAGAAAAATATCATGTTTTTAGGATCAAATTATTTACCGAATTGTTTATCATACCTAGTGAATGGAATTTATCCAAAAGATAAATTTCTATCGTGCACAATGTTTAATTAAATTAAGGTTTTGCTACAACCCCTGATGTCACACGAGATTGGAGCTAACTTAACAGCTGTATACCTGTATTTATTTGTCAAATGTTCATATACAGTTACTCTGGTATTATGCACATCTCCATTTTAGCGCACTTGAGACAAAGAAGAGACAATGAGAATTTTGAAAAAATGGATATTTTAAAAATTCTTTCTGAAAATCGCTCAGTTATTTTGAACCAAATAAACTTGGCACAGAGTAT
The DNA here is from genome assembly GCA_024699665.1 of Ostrea denselamellosa. Classification (NCBI taxonomy): domain Eukaryota; kingdom Metazoa; phylum Mollusca; class Bivalvia; order Ostreida; family Ostreidae; genus Ostrea; species Ostrea denselamellosa. The sequence goes on from JAMZEH010000015.1 coordinate 16,956,217, forward strand.
TCTTAGGTAAAGGGCTTTTTTTCATTCCGCCTCAGCTATGTCTCCTTCAGGTTCGTTCCAGAGCTCGTATTCTTGGTGTTCTGACTTCATTCATCTCCTGGATGTGACGTTTTCTACGTACATGTACATTCTCGGAAGTGGTTGATTTGCTTCGTCTAGTGTTTGGACGACATTTCAAGCACGATCCATTCTTTTGAAGTTTTCAGCCAATTGTTTTATGCGCGTCAGTTCTTTCATTGACCTTAAAGACGTTCATTCTACATTCTCCGGGTAATGCGAGGTACAATTTTTGGATCGATGTGTCTTGAGATCTACCTTCTTCATGCATCTCCTCATCACATAGTACGGGAAGTTTGTGTCGTTCTACATTCTTTCCCATTAGTGTTCTGCGTGCCTTTCTGATCTAGCTTCTGCGGCTTTGCCCTCAACAATCCTTGAAAAATCAAAATCCTGTTGTACATTAGATGTTTCAATTCACAATAAGGACACTGTAATCACAGCAAGGTTGTCGTGTACCCCAGGTGCTTCCATTTGGTTGGTTGGTTGTTTTACGACCCGTGAAGAATTTTTCACTCATATTCAGACTTTACCAGTTATAGGTGAAGGACTACAAATTTAGACTTATGCTTAGCGCTTACGACTGTAGCAGTGAGGGTTCTTTAACGTTCCAACGCCTGCCGTGACACGGGATCTCCGTTTTTAAGACCTGTGATTCTGACTTCTCAATGCCGAGCGTTTGACGTAGCCATGGCACGAGAGGGGTTACGAAGCGAACGCTCTACCACTGAGCTACCGCGACCGGTGCTTCCATTTGAAATCCGTCAATTAGGCCATAGTATGTAGGCAGCTCGATGACATTATTATCCCTTTACACATGTACATTGTATAATGTATAGTGTTCTCAGCAAGTCATGATTTATGGTCGGCAAATTATAAACGAAAACTTCGAGAAACTTTGAATGTGACCTTATAATTTTTCTTTAAAAATGTTATTAGAGATGTTATATAATTTGAAAAAGATAAAAAATAATGTATACTCATTTACTGCTATTTCCATTCTTTGGTGTCACAGACTCCGGATAAATCGAAACTGATTTCGCTGCACTCAGGAGTTACTGCGTCATATTTTAAATGATGTTGCTAATTTTGAGACGGGTCGATGGATTTACACTGTATAAAGTGGGTTTAACCCACAGTTAAACCATTCCTAACAAATAATAGGCATGCATATATATGTAGTCGACATAATATTTATTTTATCAGTAGTTCGGATTTGTAATAATAGTTGTGTGTATTCATACTCCGTCCATTCATGTGGCCTTCAAAATTGCCATCAATGAATCTCAGACAATTTCCCAATTGCAAGGACATGTAATTGTTGGCACGCATACAAAAATATGAGGAGAAAGTTAGAAAGTTACAACCTTGTCAAATCGGTATTTCGACTTACGACTTCAAATTATTTATTCAATGCACATGTATGTGGTCAGTACTTCACGCACACACACACACACACACACACACATATATATATATATATATACACACACACACACACACACAGAGTACAGAATAGTATTTTGGAAATAATGACGGGGATATCAGGAGTTTCATGCGGTTCAATGATTAAAATTGTTTTAATTGGTTTGCTTCATTTTTAGGGCATGACGTATGGAAAGTTATCAAACACCAAATAACTCCCGGTTATCCTAAGACTGTAAAAATGCACAGTTTATACGAAGTTCCACGTGCAAGTGTTACCGTCACAATTTGGCATTCCAGTAGAATTTTTATATTTGGGGTAACTGAAGATTTATTCACTCTTGTAATCCAAGTAACTTAACATCTTTAAAATTTGGGAATTTGAAACAAAATGTAAACATGCATATAATTTGACGGTATTACATTTCTTTAAAGAGACATAGCTTTTGGGAATGGAACCCGTGGCTAGATGATGTTGTGACTAAACCTAAACCAATACACAAATACTGGCACGGACTCCCAGACAACATAGACGCCGCCATGCAGTGGAGAGATTACTATGTATACTTCTTCAAAGGCCTCAAGTGAGTGACCAAAGTGTAGCTGAATGGTACATACACATAAACTCGTCGCTCTAAACAAGACACTTTGGAATTTGAAACTCTGTGTATTCTAAAAGGTGGATTTTTTTTATATTGGATGGATGACTTACTAAGCCACTTCTCTCTTTCCGCTCAAAATATACAAATTTAATCATAATATTGATTGATTGCTTATATGCAGTTTAACGTCCCGCTCGAGAATTTTTCCCTCATATGGAGACGTCACCATTGCCGGGGAAGGGTTCGGCGCTTATGGCCTTTGAGCAGGGAGGGATCTTTATCGTGCCGCACCTGCTCTGACACGGGACCTCGGTTTTTGCGGTCTCATCCGAAGGACCGCCCCATTTTGTCGCCTCTTACGACAAGCAAGGGGTACTGAGGATCTATTCTAACAACCCGGATCTCCACGGGGTTAATCATAATATATATATATATATATATATATATATATATATATATATATATATATATATATATGTTTGTGTGTGTGTGTGTTGTTTAATTGCTAAAAATGAAAATGCTCTCGTGGTATACAAGCTTAATGAAGAGTGAAGAATCGGTAAATCTTTTATGTAATTTCGCTCGACATCGTTAATACATAGTATGTTTTGTTTTTGTATTGTAGGTATTATAAAGTTCACCCAAGCAGAAGAATGGTTATGCCTGGGTATCCTAAACCAATGCCTCCGCCTTGGCTGAAACAATTTTGTCATATTAATGATAGTTAGAATTAGAGTTTTGAATGATGCGTGCCAAACTATGTAATTATCTCCTTAATGAATATTTACATTTCCAATGTCTTTTGTCTTTGATATCGTACTAACTGTGATGTTAGCCCTTTCCTCATGCATTAATGCGATTCTGTTGTGAAAAGGCGCATGTAAGTCTTGATTGATTGATTGTTTGTTTTACGTCCCGTCGAGAATTTTTCACTCATATTGAGACGTCACCAGCTGTAGGTGAATTTCCATAAAGTTAGACCTATGCTTAGCGCTCAGGGCCGTAGCAGTGAGGGGTTTTTAACGTGCCAACGCCTACCGTGACACGGGACCTCCGTTGTTAAGGTCATATCCGAAAGACCCGTAATTCTCACTTCTAAATGCCAAGCGTTTGACGAAGAAGCAATCACTACCTATTTTTCGTTTTAGGTTTGACGCGGCCATGGCACGAGCGGGGCTCGAACTCACGACCTTCCGGTTAAGCGAACGCTCTAACCACTGAGCTACCGCGACCGGTTGTAAGTCTTGATAAATATAGTGCGTTTATTTTAACGGCGGGGAATTCCGACGGAAATGAAACTTATAACATACAAATTTCATTTGGAAACAAATGTGATAAAATGTAACTGAATTTTATTTTAATCGCTTTTATGAAGTACGAGGGTTGTTCGATATGTAATGTGTATTGTACAATATCTCAAAAGCATTCGACTCAAATAGTGAAATGAACATCATCCCTTCAAAATATTCTCTGCGGTTTGATATACATAATTCCATCTCTGAAATGCGTCACAGTACGCTGATTTAGGTAGACCTCTGAGGCACTGACCAGATAAGAACTTTTTAAGTTTTGGAAAGAGGAAAAAGTCGCAAGGGGCTAGATCTAGAGAGTATGGTGGGTGTGGCCAGATGGTAACCTTCTCCGACTTTACAAATTGCCTCACAAGCTCAGATATAGATGATGGAGCATTATCATGAATTAGACGGACATGCCTAAATCCTGACACAGTGCGTCGTTTACGATAATATTTCTTGAGCTTTTTTAGTATAACATCTCGGTAATACCGACCTGTAACATTTTTGCCCTTCGCCACCGGAAATCGTTCGGCTATACCATCATGTGAGAAGAATATGCAATAAAGAACCTTCTTTGTGCTATGGTTCTTTTGGCAACTACCATATTTTGTTTTCAATTTTTCTTACTGATTCGAAATAGTGAATCCATGTTTCGTCACCTGTAACAATGTTTGCAAATTGTCTTTGATTGAATTTGGGAAACATTTTGAGCAATTGCTTGGCGGTTTGTACTCGTACCCGCTTTTGCTCATCTATCAATATATGCGGTATCCATCTGGCACAAATCTTTCGTACTTTCAAAATTACGCTACAAAATGAAATGCGCCCGCGATAACGATTTGCCAATAGCTTTGGAATATCACGTACCGTGTACCTGCGATCATTTTCAATTATTTCCCTGACTTTTTAGACATTTGCTTTGCCTGTTACATTCACAGGTCGGCCAGATTTTGCTGCATCTTTGACGGACTCTATGCCAGTCAGAGATTTCTCTCCCCACCAACTAACTGTCTCATAAGATACCTTATCAGGCCATACACTTCCCCCAATTCAGTAAAAATCTGCATTACCGAATGACGGAAGTTTGTACGAACTTTTATATAAGCTCTAATTTCTTCAATATTCTCAACCTGTTTCCCAAACATTTTTACAACAGTGGTCAACGACTGGCTCTATTGAGATGACTGTAAGTTTAAAACTGTGTGGAGCTGAAGACTCGTGTTTATATCATTGGAAAGGTATTGAATAGAGCTATTCAAGACTACCAACATCCCCGAAATCGTACAAAGCGTTACCGAGCTATGGTACAATAAATATTACATATCTAACAGCCCTCGTACACTGGTGTGAATTGTCATATTTCATACTCTTATGTATTTTCAAAAATGATATTTATTTCTTAAATTTACTTTAAATATGTTATTTATGTCTTTAACTCTTATAAGATAAGCAAATAAGATTTTGAAATACCAATTCATGTTCATTACATGTATATGAACAATAGAACTCGATATAACTATATACATGTATTCACTCGTAATAATGAAATAATTCGTTATGACTAGGTAATTATCTCAGTACATTGTAACAAGTAGATTCGTATTTTTTAACAAAATGTCTTTCCTAATCATCTATGTAACCTCTGACGAGAATCGAACCCGGGACCTCTTGCACTACAGTCCAGTGCTCTTTTTTTTTTCTTCTCTTTTTTAGTCCAGTGCTCTACCGATCGAGCTAAAGGGTTAACCCACTAGCCCGAGCTAGTAGGAAGGCCATGTATTTAACACTACCATATCTTATAAATAGAAATGATAAATTCGCTTACTGTTTACTGTAATTAATGTGATAATATTGAACGGTCTCCCTTCGGCATTACCAGAGAAAAAAGCCTTAATAAAATTTACAAGGGGTAAATATTCTATGGGGATCATTTTTCGTCATGTAGAATGGGTTGAATGTAATGAAATGACATTTTTTCTACGAGCAAAAGGGTCAATTTTTCTATGTCGAATGATGACCGAGGGTCAATTTTCTACGTCCAAAAGTGACCCCCGGTCATTATTCTATGGAGGTTATTCTTTGGAGGTAATTATTCTTTTGGTTCATGATCCCGGCGCAACTTCAAATTAAAGTCTTTAAAATAAGTAGTTATATGAACTACTCTTTCACCCAAGAAGTGGATATCTCTGGTCTTTCAGATATGACCTTAAAATCGGACGTCCCTTGTCATGGAAAGCGTTGGCACGATACAGAACCCTCGCTGCAACAATACATGTAAATGTGGGAAGACTGAATCATCACGTTTGTCATAAAGTTAGGTTGTTAGTGTATTGTTAACGTCTATACTTATATAATATATGTGTCCATATATGAAGTAGTTATGGAAGACTCTGTCGTGTTTCTTCGTTTCACTTCACTAGGATATATCGAATTAATGCATGAATGAAAGTGAATACTGTTAATAGATAAAACTCCTTGATGTATTTAAATGTCAAGTTGAAGGCCACAGCAAAATATTTTATATTCTCGTATAGAAGCGTTTGAGTAAATTCTGCCTCATAAGAAGAAAACAAACAAGTCAGCTAATAAATGAACACTAGTCTTGCCATTGGGTTGATTGTACATATTGTTTAACGTCCCGCTCGAGAATTTTTCACTCATAAGGAGACGTCACCACTGCCGGTGAAGAGCACATGTGCTCGGCACTTATGGCCTTTGAGCAGGGAGAGACTTTATTGTGTCACACCTGACACGGAGCCTCGGGTTTTGCGGTCTCATCCGAAGGACCGCCCCATCAAGTCGCCTTTTACGAAAAACAAGGGATATTGAGGATTTATTCACACCGCATCCCCACGGTTTCTTACCCATGGAAATTTACATGGCAGGTAAAGAATACCTAAAAAAATTAAGAACTGTGAAAGGGATTATCAATTAAATATGCATGCTTCACTCTAGCTCTCATAATGATTACTCCTTCATAGTAAATATATTAATACAGATACCCTATAGCGGTTTTTCCTTATGGGATAATACTTGTAAGCTTGGTTTATTTAAGCGGTTTTTTATCATGCCACCAATATTTGAAATGCTAAATTTGCACCCAAATGTCTCTGCAATGCGAACACTTTTTTGTAAGAAAGATAACCCGATCTGTCAAAGATTAATGTAGAACTCTTCAACTTGGGAGATAAATAAAGTATTGTTTGTTGGGTTTTTTTTTCTGTCGGTAATTTCTGACAACAGTAAAACGTTTTAAGGTAATGTTGAAACTTCATGTCCACCAAACTGTATTCCGCTAAAATTAATTGCATACCAACATGTATGTACTAAAAAGTCCCTTAAAGTTTACAACTCACGAAAAAAAAACCCCATAGATTTAATCCCCTAATCATTATTCTTATGCTATTTGGGAGGGTTTCGTTTACGCTTGATTTCAGACTAACTCAAGTCATACATTTAAGGGTCATAACCCTCGAAAATCCGAATTATTGCATCCACAGGATCCATAGGGAAATCCGAAACATTCATTACCCTCTAAAATGCCCTGCTGGTTAATTATGTGCCGACTCTCTGCTGGTGATCGATTGTATTTTCCCTAATTAATTACTCTTCAACATACTGCAACATGTACCCCATGTCTCTCGCTGAATTCCATGATTATTAGGATATATGTAAATCCTTAGGACGACGTCCCTATTCATAGAATGTTATATGTGTTAATAATCGAAGACTGAAACTCCTGGAATGTGATACCTGTGTTATTTAGAGAACCGGTAGGGACGTTCATTAGACATCCGATAAACAAAGCCATCAGTTATATATGCAAATATACTGTATTATTTTTCACAACCAACTGTGATTTTGACAATAGGTACGTTCATTTGAATTCATGAAAAACGAGACTATTATAAAATAGTTCCTCGCCTTGGCCACAAGATCGTAGAGAATTTAAATAAAGATATTAGAATTTTGTAATGAATATCAACTTTCAGAGTGTGGGCATCTATTCATAGATGATTAAATGTTCATCAGATTACAATAGGTATCTACTGCATTGCACGCTGGTCGCTCAACAAGCATTATATTACAACTTAAAATTTACTCCTTTGTTCGCATGTTGATAACAAAATCAAGCTGTCCAATAAAGCAGGGGTTTGATTTCAATTTTTGTTCAAGGTTACAGTTAGCAAGTGAAGCTTCTTCAGAATACATGCACATGCATTCTTGAAACTTGGTCACATGAATCCTCTCTATCTTTGGCGATCACTTGTCATAGACTCTGCATGAAGTTTCGGAGAAAAACCTGCAAAATACCTTTTTCACCACTGTCATACATATGTATGATCTGGATCCCTCCACGGCCTTTATTTGAAGTCTCCCAGACGACATTCTCTACCACGTGCATTTTAAGTCTCCCAAACGAAGTTTTCTACCGCATACATTTTAAGTCTCTCAAACGAAGTTGGAGGGTATTTTGAAAAGTGTGGTTTTCGAATGATATCTCGAGTAAGCGTCAGCCAAATCATTTGAAATTCGAAATACTACACCATTAAACACAGACCGATTTGGAACTCAGTACAGTTTCCTGTACTGGTAATGAATGAAACGACAACCAGCTTATCAAGTAAATGAATTGGATTTGACTGGCACATGTATTTATGATCATGCATGTACAAACAATATCTTAAAAGAAGTCGTAGGGTATGTTTTATATTCGTGGTGCATTTATTCTCTTGATGCAAAATAAGGATAGAAAATATACTTTTTTTCTGGTATCATTGATGTGGGGCAATGACTTGCATATTTCAAATAAAAATATGTTTTCATCGGTCCCACACCGTTAATGGTATTGCATGATCCCTAATGATGAAAGGAAAACTCGTTACCGGCAATAATAGATATCTACAATATATATTTTTCGTATCTTGGAACAATTTTGCATTTTCAGTGTTCTCTCCATGTATTTTTTCTTCTTAACTTTTCAAACACCACAAGCCTCCCAATACGTGTACCACATTAATTTTAAACAAAAAAATGTATAACTTGCAACCTCTGGGTGAACATTTCCACTTCTGAATTCAAGACCTTTAAAATGAAATGACACATCACCGCTTTCTTAAACATTTGTGACCAACTACCTCTCTGTTACTTTCCCAATGTAAATTAAAGTGGGCGTAGATAAATAATGGAGTCTGCGTATTTCTCTGAAGGAAAGGATTGCTAACAAGGAGTGTGAAATGTATGTAATATGATGTAAATGGTTAGGGATTTTCTCCTAATGTCATATTATATTTAATTATTCATTATCACACTACTACAGATGGACATGAGTACTCTGATGTTGATTTGCGGTCTTTCGGGAAATATATTATTTACTTACTGTTGTGCACATATTCAAGACGCAATTTTAATACCAGTATTACTGTACGTCAACCTGACAGAACAGTTCGAAAGAAGAACACGGTGAAATAATTAAATGTAATAATAATTGTTTCCCTACGTTATTTTAAGCAAAATTTTTGAATAAAGGTATTATACGTAGGTCTATTAGATACCATCCGAGGCACTACGGGTGTATCGGATTGACGAGGGCTCATCCCGAGGCACCGAGGGTGTATTGGATTAAAGAGGCACCGCTGGTTTATTGAATTAAAGATGACTCTTCTCAATAGAATTTGAAACAAGATACTTTTGATGCAAAGTATCAAATTGGCCGCTAAAGTTCAGCATCATTTACAGATGTAGATATGAACAAAAACATCTTCCAGATTAGAATTTTCGAGGAAGGCATCATAAATGCATGTACAATCTAAGAAGATATTGGAATAATTATTTTTCAAATTATACATGAAATCACGTAAGCGTCAAAGGTATCAGGCCGCAGAAGATACGAAAGAAATTATATTCTGCTTGTTATTATTATTTTTATTTTAGATCGGACCACACTGATGATATGCATTTTGTACGCATATCCCTTCAGATGAAGAGTTAATTGTTAAGTCATACTTTAATTAAAATATCTTAATTGCTATAGTAAGCAAAATTCGTTAGTAGAAACAACTTTACGGAGAAGAATAACGACTTTAAAAGGAGTTTACATGCGCTTTTCTGGACTCAACTCCCCCTATCACCTCTAGACCATTAGAATATATTATTAGTTGTGTGAATCCACAAAAATAGTCTTGAATCCACAAATCATTGCACATCCTTTAATGAAATAAACTGAACCCGAAACAAACGCAGTACAAATTGACAACTATAATGTTTATTGTATTTTAAAGTTAATTTTAAATGCGTTTGTTTCTAGAGATTATACAACTCAACATTGAAATTTAAAATAACTTTAATACCCGATTAAGTAGTTATGTTACATTAATTATGGGGAAAATCATGAAAAATGTATTAAACGTTAATCCCGCAGAAACGCATGTACATTTTGAAAACCCTATCAGAACAGACTGCACTCTTGCGCGTCCTGTAATAATACTTTTCTCCTGTCTGGATACATAAGGTTTTGTAATATTATCAGACCGAATGTGTTCCTTAACACTACTGGTTCTACCAATTATAGCTACACATTGAGAAAATGTACGTAACAACCTTGAACAATTTTTCCTTTGTCAGTTTGGGAAAAACAGACGCAGTGATTGTTTATGAATATCCCTGCTATTGAACCGTTACCTTTGTAAACCATGTCTCTTTTAGAATCAGGGTTTCGGGTTTGTTTTTACATCTTCCTACGTCATTCTCTTTGTGACACTGTACCCAAACATTTGATTGTATCCAAATTCATTGAGCATATATTGATTCCTTCTCTAGTTTGAAAATTGCGCGTGTCCAAATTAATTTATAATGTCGGCATTGTAACACCTACAACAAAAATATGATCGATAGGTTTTATTCGGTTTGTATATAAATTCAGTTTAAATCACCCTGCTCGGTAATCATCTCACGGAACCTGGACATATGAGACTGAATTGATAAAACTATACAGACATAAATTACCAAAAGATGTGAAAGTGCATTAAAGGGAAAATGATGCTGTATTTAGTATCGTTACTTATTTTATGTTCCTACTCGCGTGGACATAACTCAAGATTCGATGAAGCACTCGCTGCTTACGATAATGATGATACAACGAAGTATGTCGATCCCTCTATTTCGGAAACAAGTTATCTAAGAAACGGGGCTAGTGAAAACTATATTATGCGTTTAAGTTCATCGTTGCGTAAAACAAAGAAGCTGTTTTCGAAAAGACAGTCTAATTTTAATCCTTGGGGAGGGAAACGATCAAGAATTGAAAATGCGAAAATGAAGAACGTAATATATAAACCGACATGCACGATGTTGTCGAACGATAATTCTGATCCACGATTTCCGAGAGTCAATGTTAAAGAGACTTCTCAAATTTTGCTTTGCCCAAAAGCTATAAAAAGCAACAATGGTATCTCCGACGGAGGTTTACCAGACAATTACTATAAAGCTGGTTGGATGAGAAACAAACGCAGAAAAAGAACATTTAGTTCTTGGGATGAATTCAAATATGGAGACGCCCACAGAACAAACGTGAAATCAGGCATACAAAACTATGGAGTTCACGATAGTCAAAAGGAAAAAAGAACTTTCAATTCATGGGGTGGTAAAAAACGAAATGATGTCAACTTGCCTTTGAAATATGGAGACATTCTTGAGACAAACGTGAAATTTGGCATGCAGAACTCTGGGATTCGTGATAGGGAAATGGAAAAAAGGATTTTCAGTTCATGGGGTGGTAAAAAACGGAATGATTTGAACTTGCCATTGAAATATGGATACTTTCATGGAAACTATGGGGTTCCCGATAGAAAAATAAGAAAAAGAACTTTCAATTCATGGGGTGGTAAAAAGCGAAATGATGTGAACTTGCCTTGTACATACGGATACGTCGATGAAACAAATGCAACACCAGGTGTCCAAAAGTCATTAGTTCGCGATAACAAAGTGAAAGAAAGAAGTTTTAATTCATGGGGTGGCAAAAAACGAGCATACTTTTCAAAATTCTATGACCATGAAAGTGACAAGATGGGACATTAGAACCCTCCTTCTTCAATTTACAAGGTAGGAAAGAATACCAACTGTATGATTAAACAGGAGCGTAACATCAATTAGATTTTCTACATAAGGTTTGGTGGTAGAAATCAGCTGATATATTTGCCGTTACATTTCTGCCATTGACCAGAGTACATAGTCCACAACGAAGAAAGATCTCCAAGTCCTTTTAATGAACTGAAATTGTACAGTAGATTGAACTCGGAAACCAATTATGTAACTATACGTTATGTGTTGTACTGAACAATGTAATTTGCTTCCTATCTAAAAATAAATGGATGCATTTTTGTTTTAAATATCTAAATTCTGGTTTTGGAAGTTTGTATTTGTTTATTTTATGTCCTCTCTAACATTTTTCACTCTTGTAGAGACGTCACCAGCGGTAGGAAAAGTGCATAAAACTTAGACCTGTGCGTGGTGCTCAGGGCCATGGCAATGAGGGCGCTTTATCGTGCCAAGGCCCGCCCTGACATCTTGGTTTTTAAGGTCTCAGTACTAATATAATAATTATGTTTTCGAACTCTTAGTACAGTCATGTTAGAAGTATTTGGTTTAAAGTTTGATTTCTACATATCTGCAGAACCGTAGCACTCTGAAGAAAACTTTGAAATCTATCCCAAAGATCCACAGTTCTTGAAGCTATTATCAATGATGGATATAATTATGCTTATCAGATGATATAAAACATAAACGGCACCAATTTTTATAAATCGTTTAACATTTACATACTTGCACGTTTGTGATATTTCTTTGTTATATAACATACCTAAAAGAAATTCTGGGAGGTTAAAGGTCATAGACGCCGGTTATTTTTATGCAATTACACGAGTGCGCCGGGTCGTTAGATTCAAGTAATATGCTAGTAAAATGTACGTGAAACTTTGTTCAAATCAATGTGCATTACTGCGATATTTTTTGGAAAGAGGGCATGCTGTTATTGACTTGTTCAAGACAAAGGGTACAAGTTATCTGAGATGTAACGCCTTGTTGCGGAGATGTAGTATTTTATTTATGAATTGAGCATTAAACCTAAGCTTGAAATTGACAAATGATATATACCTTTTTTTTTTTATATCGACTTGTTAAGATAAAAGGATAAATGAACAAAATGCAATCCATTTCGCTTTCATTGCTGATTTGATGAAAATAAAACAAGGCTTTAGGTGACTCATGTCCCCTGTTTCAGCAAGTTGATTACAGTATGTCCTCTTTCAAAATCAAAAGTACTTGAGAGCATTAAGCGAGTGAATTCTGGCATTTACAAATAGCATACCTGATTATTGATATCATCCGGCCAAGTCGAATTGAGCCGGGTATACTCGGGGATACGCTAAACATTAATGACCCGGATAAAGTACAATAATGAAAATGTTGCCTTTCTATCGTATAAACATAATTTGGTATAGAAAAGGCCAACACGTCTACAAATAACGTTTATTTCCCCCGTGTATCTGGATTAAAAGCATTATGTTTTAGTATAAGTTACTCGAGCACTTATCAAATTCTTCCAGCTCACAATCAAGTGTGTTGCCGGTCATCGCTGGTTTACCCGAGTGCGCCGGGTTGTTGAAATCAGGTAATACATGCTGTCTAAGTGTACATGAATCTTTGGTAAAATTAAGGTGTAATAGTGCTTTTAAAATTTTATGAGCAGTTCCGAATGTGTAGTACACAACAAACTTGATAAAAAGGAGAAACTGATATATACAATTATGCGGACACAGGGTTTTACACGAGTCTGCTTTCTGTGAGGATGGGTTTGTTTGGTTGTGACAATTTTTATGTGAATTAACTTTGAATTACATAGTTACTGCATATATAGCATGTCTTCAAGAACCATTCTCTGTAACCACTTGAAAAATTCGGCATGCATACTCACCGATTTTCACGAAAACTTGCCTAAATAAGACATCAAAGTAACATATTAAAAAAAAAAAATTTAAGAATTAGATGCTGATCATTGTTTCTATGGAAACAAGTACATCGTTATCAAATTTGGCTATTTTCTAGAATTTGGTAGTTTTGCACAAAAAATATAGCACCGCTAAAAAGGTACATGATACGCCGGCATACGTTATTGACCAAAATAATATAACTTCAAGGACCATAACTCATCAAACATATTGGGACAGCGTTACCCCTGTAATATGCATATCTACATATTGTGATCTTTCTTTGTACCAAGTTTCATCAAAATTTTCTCAAGGGTTTATGAGGATTGGCGAAGTCAAAGCACTACTTCTAGACGAATATCACTATCAAAAAGTCGGGTTCGTCATGTGTTTTGAGAGCGTAGAACCAACCGGAATTTAGTTCTATTTATAACAACGCAAAAAGAGATATTCAGATGAAAACATGTGCATATTTATGCATGCAGTTGTGGTTATTTCAATCGTTTTAGAACTCAAAAAAAATTAAACGTCTTCAACAAGACGGTTTCCAAACTTGATCTACCATCAATAAACATATTAGCGGCGCAAGTATTACAATCGCACGTGTTTATCAACACAGCAGTACGAGATGGCTTTCCCCATCTCCCGTACTCAGGTAGGCCTAATAATAGTAAATTTTGACTGGGTGCCTCTACCGATAAGGAGAAGAAGAAGGCCTAGTAGGCTAGATTGTCATTTGTGTCCATGTTTGACAAAACAAGTTTGCAGAGCAGCCATTTGTAAATAATATTAATATCAGTTTTAAATTGTAATTTGTAAAACCTTTATAAAGCTGAACATTACCGTTAGCTGATGTAAAACAAACCGAACCGTTGCAAATAACAATAATGATGCCGCGATTTCATTGAATGCTTTATCTATACGAGGGACACTTTTTAAGTTCGTAGAGTAAGCCTATAACTTTTTAACGCGACTATGAAGTTGCACGATGTTTTGCACAGAACTTGCGTAATCAACGGTATCACGGTATGCGGCGCACGAAGTCCATGTGCGCGCTGCGCTGGGTATTTTCAACACGTGGTTTTATACAATATAGTAAAATTTAGCGTTCAATATGGATGGAAAAATCTCTGAACAGAGGGTATATTGTAAGATTCAAGCACACCTCGGGTTTCCGTCAACGGAAAGTCATGCTGATTTACAAAAGGTTTATGGGAATGGTTCTTTAAAATATACTACAGTTTGCAAGTGGGTACGTCGTTTTAATGATGGTCGGGAGTCAATTGAAAATGACCCTCGAGTGGGTAGGCCGGTTTCCGTTTTGACGGAAAAGAACGTTGCTGCTGTGAAAACGTTAATTGAGGAAGACGCACGTTATACCGTGCAAGAGATAGAAAATTAAATGGCATTTATTCGTCAAGTGTTTTGAAGATCTTGCGTGAACGTCTTGGGCTAAGTAAGATCTGCGCGCGCTGGGTGCCCCATTTGCTCACTGACGAGCAGAAACAAAGTCGGGTTAGACTTGCATCGCAAGTTATAAAAAATATGATAAATGTGACCCATGTCCTTTGGAAGAGATAGTTACAGGTGATGAAACCTGGATCTATCATTTTCAATCCGATTCTATGGCTAAAAATAAGGTTTGGGTTTCATCTGAGGGCGACAGACCTGTCATTGCGCGCCGTTGCAAAACATCAAATCGCATGATGTATGCGATATTCTTTGTGCTTCAAATTCCAGTCCCGAAAGATAGTTCTGTCACTACCTTTTACAGTTTTATAGAGAAAGTGTTCTTACTCAACTTGTTGATTTCTATCAGAAACGCAGACCGCGCACGGGTGTCCGCGGCATTAAATTACTCCATGATAACGCACCGGTCCATAAATCCGCTACGGTACAGGAATATTTGAAAGAATCTGGGCTCGATGTCTTAGATATCCCCCATACAGCCCTGACCTGTTCCCCTGCGACTTTTGGTTGTTCCCAAGACTAAAGGAAATGCTGGCAGGGCACCGTTTTGAATCCCGTTGTCGTATAGGCAGTGCGGTCTACCAGTGTCTGCAACATATACCTAAAGAGGAGTATCGTGCGGCGCTCCGGAAATGGGTAGGTCGGTTTAAAATGTGTTGAGGCAGACGCGGCATATTTCGAAGGTCTTAGATAAATAAAATTTTGATATTTCAAGCGGTTTTAAAAAGACCGCCCTACTCTACGAACTTAAAAAGTGTCCCTCGTAGCAGATTACGTAATGGTCTGATGAGACCGACTTTTTGATAGTGACATTCGTCAAGGGTTAGTTCGACGTGACGAGTCAATAACGAAGATGCCCTGAACGCTAGGCATAGTCATAAATTTGTAGTACTTCACCTACGGCTGGTGACGTATTAATATGAGTGAAAATGTCTCAACGGGACGTAAAACAAACAAACAAGCAAACAATAAAACTTGACAATAAATCTTAATATTCCCATAATTTTCATTAGGATGATTAATCCTATATACAGTGTGTTTGGAAAACATCGTCTACATAGAACGTTGGTAGGATAAATTCTTTCATGTATTTAATATTACTCCAATGTAGAATTTATTCAGGGATTCATGATGTTGACCACTGTTCGTTATCTTTTCTTCATTCAACTGGTTATTGAAGGTAACCCATGTCACATTTTAAAAATTCCAAATAATAGTGTAAATAAATTTTTGAAGGTGGGGAGGGGGGTATGATGCTAATGCAAACAAGTCGAATTGATCACGTGGTAATTTACATAAATGACAAATACGTAAGTTACCACGCGTTCAAATTGCCTTTAAATATTTGGATCATACCCACCCACCCCACCCCCAACCAGATAGTTGATACTTGCATATACCTTATTATTCTTTAGTTTATATCTTTTTTGCAGCCCAAAGAACCGGGCTGCTCTATATATACGAGTTTGTGAGATTGTGATGGGGAATTCAACGGGAGAAGTAATTATGAGTTTTAAAAGACATAATTGAGTACTCAAGCTATTTCTAGAAATACAAAGTCTGTGCTTCGTAAGCAGAAAATGAATGCATTTTGTATTTATATGTATATCATTATAAGTCATGGGTAATGATATGAAGTATTCGAGGACCTCATAAGGCGATATGAGTATCCTGTTTTTAAGAATTTTGTTTATTGTTTTGGAAATATGAAAGAGTATGTATGTTGCAATAATTTATTGCTTTATCATACAATTTGCTGCTATTGAATAGCACATTTTTTGTGTTACTACTGGAACACCGTTTTTACCCGAATTTTACACGCGCCCTTAGATTTGGTTAACTCCACGCATTTCCGGTTAAAAAAATAAATATAGCGGCAAGTTTTAAAATGATAGAAACAATTTCTTCAGTCGATTTATGTTCATGGAAAGTACCAGAACTAAAGTGCTTTTTTCGGATTGAGGGGTATTATGTTCATTTTGTCGAAAAAAATGATTTAGTTAAGTTGTGCGAGCTTGCAGTGAACTGAAGCTAGAGGTAGTTTCAAATTCTGACCACGGATCTTTTTTTTCTGTGTTGGAAGGAGGTAGAATGTAATTTGTTCCATATAACCACATTTTCCTCTCTTCCTTGTGTTCGCTCTACAGCCTTCCCTGAGCAGCAGCATCTCGATTTTGATCCCTCCATTTCTTCATAAAACTGTAACTAACAAACGCTATTTTAGCGGAAGTATCGGAGGCTAACCAAATCTTGAAATCACGTGATCACGGTATACAAAACCTATAATAAACACGTGTTCCGGCATTGACTCGAAAATGTGCTATCAATAAGCTGTTTTATTTAAAGTATCAATCCATTAAATAATACACTTTTGACACGAAGTATTGTACCTATTTGCCTATTTTAACTCCACTATCCCTGACCATTATATCCCTAACGTTGCTAACCCTGAACTATCATTAACACCCTGCTATCCCTAACCCTGAGTTACCCTAACCGTAAACCAGCTATCACTAGCCTTGTTATCTCTATTTCTGAGCTATACCGAACCATAAATCCTTCTACCCCTAACCCTAAGCTATCATTAACCCTTGCCCTAGGTACTTTACTGACTTTAACCTTGCTATTCCTAACTTTACTCTTGAGCTATCCTTAACTTTTTCCTGCAAATTTTATCCCTAACATTGCTATACATAACCTTGGGCTATTCCTAACCCTGCTATCCCTAACTTTAATTTGGTATCTCTGACCGTGTTATTCATAACCCTGACATTACCCTACCCCTGTTATCCCTAACCCTGCTTCCCCTACAGATGTAACATATGTAATGCAATAAACAGTAGTAAACATAAAACAAGGTTTTTATATGCAGTCAATTAAGAAATTCTGATTTCATGAATTTATGTTTGAATTTTACATGTGGTATGAAACAAAGGTTATCACTTAGCAATGCATATACTAGGGCTGATTGATATGTTGTAAGCCTCATATGTAAGGGTTTGAATTTTGGTGGACATATTGCATTATTTTTCTTATTGAGCCTCATATGTAAGAGTTTGAAGTTTGACGGACATATTGCATTATTTTTCAAAATAATCCTCTTCAGTATCTGTATACTTTTGCTAGTGATGTTTAAGGAGCTCAGTGCCACTTTTAAAGAAGTCTTTATCTGGACAGTTTAGAAAGTCTTCCACTGCATTTATGACGTCATCATCTGACTGAACATGGGTACCGGAGATGGTCATTTTAAGTTTTGGAAATAGATGGAAGTCTGATGGAGGAGATCAGGCGAATAAGGCAGATGCTCAATCAATTTCAAGCCACAATTGTTAATGACAGCCATTTCAGTGACAGACTTATGAATAGGGGCATTGTCCTTGTGGAACAACACACCTTTACTGAGATTTCCGCAGCGTTGAGTTTAGTATTTTCCCGCAACTGCCTCAGAAATGATGGATAGTATGTGCTATTGATTGTTTGTCCTTTTCATCAAAATACCATTAGCATCCCAGAAAACCGAGTCCATAGCCTTTCCAGCTGATGGAACAGTCTTCGCCTTCTCTGGCGGGGGTGAACCAGGATGCTTCCATTGTTTAGACTATTATTTGGCCTTTGAGGTGAAATAATGGACCCTCGTTTCATCCATAGTAACAAATCTTTGAAGAGAGTTACCAGGATCTACCTCTAAAAGTTGTAGATTAGTACGAGACAAAGTTCTGGTGTGCTTCTGATCACCTGTCAGAAATCTTAGTACCCAATGTGCTGACAGCTTTCTCATTGCAAAATGCTCTGTCATAAGAGAATGTATCCTTTCCTGTGAAATACTAACTGTACTGGCTGTATATTTATGTAAACTCGTCTGTCAGTCATAACAATATCATGGACTTTATTGACCATTTCTGGGTTTGCAACAATGACAGACCTTCCAGGACGGGGATCATCCTAGGCTCTGCCTGCCGCGTTTAAATTCATATAAAGGGGCTACCATATCAATATGAATATCCTTAGGTGCTAAACCTTTATTATGAAAATATTGGATCACTGCTCCTTCACCGATTTTGTCCAATTTGCAAAAGTCACTTGTCTTGTTTACGTTAGAGTGCTACCTCGTCAATATAAATGACCAAATGACACCAGTCTTCGGATACACGGCCTTAAATAGTCAGGGAGTAGTAGGGCTGAAAAAGGACATTGATGCAAATCTCCTTCAATACAAGGTTCACAACATATCAATCAGCCCTAGTACGATGCAAACAGTTTAACACGATATCGTATCTAAATTGTTGGTAATGTCGAATACAAAAAATAAACTAGGTATGAAAGGGGAACATATCAAGTAGTGTTATCATGGACAACACCAACACACAATACTCTCATATGAAAGCACAATTCACTGCAAAAATTACAATTGATTAAAAAACAATCATAGTATTGATATGTCCTGATCATGTAGCAATCGTCAGACATATTTGAAACCACGCCATGCACAAGTCGGTGTTGTTCCACGTCTACGATTACGAAACAACTCTGTTTTAATTTTGGTATCATATGTCGCACATAAATTCTCTTTGTTATGCTTTTTCCGCATACACTATACATTACACGGAGTGTGTAATAAACAGGAAATGATATTGATATTTTTGGATAAAGAAGAAATTGAGCACATTTTCATTGTTAACAAAATCATAACGCTTCGCGCACGCAGCCAAGCATTTTGCAATTTAATGCTGTTTGCTAAAGCAGGCCAAACAGACATAATTTTGGTGATTCTTTTCATTGAAGGTTCCATCTTTGAAACTAAATGTAACACAAATTTTCCAAGTTTAACCTACCATACTAGTCAGTATACTATATTAAGATTTTATATGAAAGGGTTTGAATAAATTTACAAAAAGCAAATGGCTCTTGAAAATCTGAAGTTGACGTAAGCTGCTGTTTGAGGACGCTGCGAAAGTTACCATAAAATAAAACAGTTTTTTTTAAAGAGGAAAATGAATTAATGAGTGTAACCTTGGTTACTGTGCTTTCTAAAAATTCAGCTCTCTCTGGGTTATTCCTCTTGATACACTGTGTTTCTTTTATCACCATCTATGAAATTGTCAATTCACAGCGCGCACACAGTACATGCATACTCCTCTGAAGAGCTAATAGTCCATGTGATATTTTGAAAAAAATAAATGACAGAAACATGTTTAAAGAATATTGAAGATAGAAATATATTTTACTTTGATAAATTATACCAAGAGCCAGGTGACGTGAACTTCCCTTTGTGTCCAGGTATGAAAAGACTTGGTCTGCCACTTTCCGTTTTTAGAGATCTTAGTTCTGGAGCCATACTAAGTCAAGATCAATCGTGGACAATTTTACACTAATCTACATATGTCTTAGTATGCCCGTGTATATTTAAGAAGTGTATAAATGTATAATCATAAACCCAAATGTGGGTTAAAATTGTCACTTCCCGACGTGCCATTTGTGAAAAAAACACACAAACATTTGTCAGTGTATCTGATTCTAAAATTACAGCAAATTGATGAGGTTTGTACCGTATCAGTGTGGTGTTGTCATTCCTTTTAGAAGTATATTTTCAGTCTCCATAGTAAAGGAGAATTGTGAAAATGAGGGGAGTTTTTTAAATGCATTTTTATGTTTTCTAACAATATAGTATGAAAAAGGTTAACACTTGTAAACTTAAAATGAATAATGAACTTTTTTGCACTTGAAATATGAAGATGTTAACAAGAACAATCTTGAGAATTTTCAGTTTTCAAAATTGTTCATAAGTTGTGATGTTTTGTCTCAATCTATTTAAAGTAGGAACATAACAAAAGTGAAAGTTAAAGATCATATGTCTGAATTATTACTCAAGGAACACAATTTGCACGCAAAATTTCGTGTCAATTAATCCAACCACATCTAAAAATTGGTGCTCATTTTGAATAATAAATATCATTGAAATTTACTGCATTCAAGGCTCTCTTATTGATAATAAACAAAACTATTACAAATTCTTAAAATAATGTATAGGTTATAAATACATATATTGACAACGCATTCTGAAAAACAGAAATGATAAAATTATGCGGATTGATTTTAGGAAACCTTCTCCTCTAAATTTGAGTTGATATGAATTTTTTAAAAACTGGATAGAGTTGAGTAATAAATATATCATCAACTTGTTTGGACAAATGAAATAAGTATTGAACCAATACTTATTCAGTTATACATGTAGCTTCTTTCACGAGTACGTTTTAACGCTGCGGAGCTAACTTCCGTATTATCACTATATTAATCTTAATTGCTGTTATTAATAGGTTTCATTTTGTTTTCATTATGAATCAGATATTAACATTCCATTTTATACGAAATGTTTGCAAACATTACAATCTACTGAAAATTAAAATCTGATAATATTCATGTTAGCTTCATTTGCATACCATGACACTTCAACATGTTATAAATCAATTCAGCTTCATAAACGCAAATTGCCATGTAAACACCCTAAATAGAAAGAATAAACACCTATGAAAATATTCTGATGATGATTTTTAGGTGTTTTAAAATCTACCCTTTTTCGCCTTCATTAATCACACTTGAATTTCTAAACACCTATATTTATAAGTGTCATTTTGGTAGTTTTTGTTTCTAATGATGTGTATAGATCATAATGTACTTAAAACTTTCACTTTGCATTTGTGTATTTACATGTTTGAATGGTATTTCATGCAAGTATAATTTTCAATCTAATTAAAATAGATCATTCCGCATCCTAATGTGTAGCTGTGCGGCAATCGCAGGTAAGCGTATCATAAGATCTAATTTTGATTAGATTGATAATTTTTGAAACCATATAGGTGTTCTTATATACATCAAATGATAGTAGTAATGGTTTTTTTAAATTGAGCATTTAAAATTGCTTATTCTTTTTCTATTTTGAAATGTAACCTGTCATATTACAATTCACGTGTTTCCTTGGAAATAGTTTAGAATACTTTAAGTTGAAGTATTTGATTTGAAGTGAACTTTACATTGTATTTGGATGATTTATTGATTGATATAAAAAGTTGACGATGGATCCGGAGAAGCAGATGTCATCCCGTTTGTCGGAAAGTTAATCTATTGGCTTGCCATTAACGGCTAATCAAAATGTAGGAATATTCCATTATCGCTTATATGTGGAGTTTATGTCTCCGAAGTCCCAAATGACTCGATACGCCAGAGTATGTTCTGCGTATGATGATTTTCTAAATCAAAGCAGGCTACTGACGATTAATTATAAGTTAATTTTAGTCCTGTTTATATTCAGCATTCGGAAATGGTCGTTACAATGATCTTACAGCTTGTCGTTGGGTCGAATTTTATCTAACGTGTGTCGTATAAATTGTTAGGACGTTCTTTTCATACTGCTTTTGACTACGAATTACTCCGTTTACCTGATCATGGCAGATGCTCATAGGGTGATCTGCCCTTGGCGGATTGTTTACGTTGAGTGATCAAGCCGCGAAAAAAAAATTCGTAAATTTTACACTTTATAAAGTCGTGCAGGGATTGGGTTGGATAAAATAGCTTAAGGACACATGACACTTTCCGACAGGTATATGAACAATTTTGAAAAGTTGAAACACAAAGAGTTTAATTGTTTGATATTTTTGCAGTCGACAGTATATACATACATGTATTAGATGTGTACGTATTGTTCCTAATTGCTGAACTTTCATATTTTATATATAATCTAATTAAAATTAGATTCTTTGATCCGCTCACTTACGATAGCGATCAAAAGATCTAATTTAAATTTGACTGATTTTATAAACTAATGAATGCTTAGGTACATGTTCTCTCTCTCGCTCTCTCTCTCTCTCTCTCTCTCTCTCTCTCTCTCTCTCTCTCTCTCTCTCTCTCTCTCTCTCTCTCTCTCACACACACACACACACACACACACACACACACACACACACACACACACACACATGAACCAGAAGTATGAATCGATGAAAATATTTAGATTTTACAGTTTTCAAAATGATGCACTCTAGGACTTATACTTTTTGTTCTACTTTGTATGATATCCGGGTGACCGTTGATGCCCACGAGTTTCTTGTTTAACACTAATCTTATATTTACACTTCCCAATTATCGTTCTTCAGGAGACATATCCACTGATTAGAACAACTTGAAATGGTAATAAGTGTTCACTTTTATTTCATCCATTCACTTAAGTTCTAAAATATATACAATGTAGGTGACTTCCTCTTATCTTTACACGCCTTCCACAGGTCAATAAATAGATATAAATAGAAACAAGAAATCAACTTGACGCGAGCGTCAAAGGTACCGGGCCGCAGAAGATACGCAAGCGTCAACGGTATCAGGCTAATGAAGATACGAAAGAAATAATAATCTATTCCTTAATTCTTTTTTAAGATCAGATCACACTGCATTTTGTACGTACATCCCTTCAGAATGAAGAATTAATTGTGAAGACATACTTTATTTAAGACATCTTTTAAATTTCTATAGTAAGCAAAATTCGTTAGTAGAAATTACTTTACGTAGAAGGAAAGCGATTTTAAAAGGTGTTTGCATGCTTTTGTCTGGAGTCAACTCGCCTTATCACGTCAAGACCACTTACACACACACACACACACACACACACACACACACACACACACACACACATATATATATATATATATATATATATATATATATATATATATTACTAGTTGTGTGAATCCGCAAAAATAGTCGTGAATTCACAAAACACTGCACAACCTTTTCGCAATTCATATGAACCCGAAACAAACGCAGAACAAATTGACAACTATATTTAGTTTATGTTGCTTTGGTATCACACCGGTAATTATTCTCACTATATGTTTCTATGTTGGAAAAAAATTATACTTAAAAATCAGTTTATTAAATTCCTGTCAAATAATGCAATGGATGTTACCTGTCTTGTCTGCTGACATCAGAAAAATGACATACTACACAGCAAATTCTCAATTGTTTTGACAGCAAACAAGACTCTCCTCAAATCACGTGTTTTCCACGTGCTAGTAAACAACCTATGGGCGCCCCAGGAAGCCACTGCAAATAGTTCGTTTCTAAACAAAAAAACTCTATCAATAAATATAAATGTACCAGGTGTGCAAAGCGCGTTGACCCCCTCCTCCATTCAGGTCCGATTATATTATTAAATTTGCCGAAACCAACCAATTCTCTGGCACGGTTAAGCTCAGAAATAATTTCCCTTCCCATCCGTCGCTTCAGAAGTCTAAAGTCCCTCGCAACGAACGCACCAAGGAATGCCCACCATGCCACGAAGTCACGAAATCACACCTCCGCATCAAATAATCTAACTCTACCGGATTAATCAAATTTACAAAATAAAGAAGGTGTTGTATATCTTATGTTAATTTCCCTGAAGGTGTTGCATGCGCGAAAGATCCATAAACTAAAGTTATTCAAATATATAATATAACCAATTGAAACTTATCTCTTGATAAAAACATCTTTGAAAATAAGTTTAGAAAACGTGTATTGATAAGAATTGGCCAAAATAATCTGAGTTTAAAACAAGCAATAAGTGATTTATATGATTTTTAGCTTTAAAATAGAGGGGTATCCCCGAATTTCAGAAATCTGCCCCCGAGAATCAAAATAAATCTAGCATGAACACGTTCTTCGAGTTTTCCACTAAAAAACTGTCGCTTTGATTTTCTTTTTTCTGGTTGTGAATTTCAAAAAAACTGTCGCTTTGATTTTCTTTTTTCTGGTTGTAAATTTCAAAAAAACTGTCGCTTTGATTTTTTTTTCTGGTTGTAAATTTCAAAACAATCGAAACGATTTCACCAGTATTATTTTCAAGTTCACCTGTACGTTAATTTTACACAAGCACTTATGTTCTACAGCTGTGTGGTTCAGTTGGTAAGGTCTTCGACTTTTAAATGTAACATTGGTTTTTTGGGGGGGGGTTTTTGTTTGTTTTTTTTTGAATTTTGAAAATCAACTGGGTTCGAATCTCTCGCGGACACAAGATTTGTTTTTCATATTACATTTTCCAGCTAGATTTTTTTTTCTTATATGAAATGGACTCCTAGTCTTCATAAGTGTGTCATGTTAAATTCCTGTCCGAGTTTAAATAAACTTCCATCCTGTACACTGTATATTTTGTATATGTGATAAACGATGTGAATGGGACTCGCAACAAACACGCTGAATACAGAATGTGATATCTGTATTTTATTAGTCAAGGCTGCTAACGAGAACTTGCATGTTTTCTGAGTGAAAGATTTTGACAAGGTATCATGTTTTTTACGAAAAACTGTTGTGAACTTTGCAAAGATTTGAAGAAAAAGGGCAAATAAGGACAATAAACTGTTAAACAAATTGAGTAGACAAGACACAATAATATGTATTCCAGTAACAAATTGCTATGGTAAATCAATGTTTTCAGGTACACGTACTTAGAATTTTAATTGTTGAACTTTATTAAGGATCTCCGATTTGGGGAAAGTTACCGATTCTGTGCAACATAATATTGCGACGAGGAAAAATAAAGAAATTTTATTTGCGTATTGTTGTTTTGATTTTGAATTATTAAATATTTTAAATTGACTAACTTGAGTGCAGTTTTTGGTTACCATTCTATAACATTTGGTGCGGAGATGTGATTTATTGACGTCACAACATGATAGGTAGGCCTTGGGGGAATGCTCAAAGTTTCGTTAAAGTATGTCCCGTGTTAGATTGTTGTTAGGGAGTTTAAGCTTGTAGAGCGATGAAAAAGAAAATCATTTGTGAGTTTAACCGTGCCGAAGAATACATTTGTTTCGGCGAATTCAAAATAAATCGGACCCGAATCGAGAGTCAAAATGTCGTTGTATATCTGGTGTTTATATATATATATATATATATATATATGTATGTATGTATGTATGCATGCATGCATATATATATATATATATATATATATATATATATATATATAGAGAGAGAGAGAGAGAGAGAGAGAGAGAGAGAGAGAGATTGTTTTCGTTTTTCTTTTTATATCTATTTCTTGATTACAAGTTAGACACCTGTGTGTCACCTTGCATATGTACGATATACGTTTAGAATTATACACCGAAAGTCAATTTCTCGTGACCTTTGAAATTGAAATATATAAACGAACTGCTTAACAATAAAAATAGACATGACTGCAAAAGCGCCGGGGGCTGGGGTGGACGGGTTCTTGCCCCACATGTTCATAGATTATAAATTCCATTTGAAAACAATGCCAATTTTTAAAATAAAATGTCGTTTTAAACACTTTGCACAAGTGCAGGGATTCGTTCTTCTGTAATTTAGTGTTGATATTTTGAGTACACAACTACACAATCAAGAGATTGCAGGTATATTGTGATAAGATTTCTCCGAGTCGGTTATCCATCGAACATTGCACACAACTTGGCCTCACAATCTGCCAGGGATTTTAAATAGTGTACTTTTACTATTCAAGTAATGATTCTAACAATTTCACCAGGAACGCAATATCAATTCCAAATTAGAAATGGACCCTTACTTGACTTTATCTCCCTCCCACAAATAGAAGAGTTCAAATCAAATTACTTCTGTCTTATCGTCGACAAGGTGTCGAAGCAAATTGTGGACGGATACAATTCATGACTTCCGTAAACACGACGAATGTGAGGTAAAAGACTTCTAATTGGGCATTCGATTTCAAAATTCGAGACCAACACGACAACTTAGTAATCAATACATGCCAGCGTATTTAATAGGCACGAGAATACATTTACTGTAATTATGAATGGTAAAAGAAAATAAGATTGTTCTTAGCAGTTTCTTCAACTTGCATAATATTAATATGTACAAATGTATGTATCTGTACCTATTAACACCAACTGTCTATTGTAAGTTTATGTCAACGTTCAGAATCTCATTTATAGTGCATTACTCCAATTACATTTGCATGCATTTCGAATTTGAATTTATATTCTTTGCACTTGTGATGATCTAAAAATATGTAGAATACAATTGAAAGTTTCAATGGGTGGGAACTTTAAAGATCTTGAAGGCGGCGGTAAAAACTTTGTTCAAAATCATTTGTATGTGTTTTAAAATCAATAACAAAAGATTGGGGGAAAAGAGAGACTCAAATCTGACATGAATTTTTGTAGAATCTAGCCAACATAAACAGATAAAATATTCCTTTTAACACCGTTAGATACTATGTGGTTCATCTCCCTCTTTTTGTTCTTTTTCTAAAAAAAATTTTTTTACAGCTAATTATAAATGACACTATTGCCATGAAACCAGTTTTGGAACTGTTTAGAATGCCCTTTCGCCTGGGGTCTATTTAATAATCTACGCATGGGTATGCTTTCTAGTTCTCGTCTACATCTCGAACAAAATCAAGAACTATTCAGTATACAAAAAGTGGCGGACTAGCATACTGCACACATTGATTTGGGTCGCAAACTTTAAGGTATGTGATGCAAAATTAGCTCAAAAGAGTTATCATTATATCAAACACCCAGGATATATTACATTTAAGGACATTATTATAAAAAGAGATTTTCAAAATTGTTATGTACTTTAAAATTTTAAATAATGACATATTTTGCATGTAACTGTAAATAAAAAATAAAAATTTCTAACGAAAGTGAAATGTATAGTTTACCAGACAAAGTCTGATTAAATATATTTTTCTACTTTTTTGGCAAGGGGAAGTAACTCTTTAAAAAGGAAAGTGATATGAACCATTTATAAGTATATTTTTATGATCAATTTACCGATATATCATTTACATGTAATAGGAATCGGATAACCCTAGATTGATATACTGGTACATAGAACAGGGGGCCTACCCCAATACGTTTTGTGACATATCATGTATGTCCTCCATGTAAAATAATACAGTAGACGGTCCTTATCGAACAGGAAAGTTGTGGTACGTCAACAAGAAGAGAAGTTCTGTTCCCTTGTTTGTCGAAATCTTTTTCAGGCTACACCCTCCGACGATATAAAAACGATGCTACAATCCTGATAAGAACAATAATTTTTCATATTTTATTGAAATAAATACAACAGTAAACAAGATCTACTTTAATGCAGGACAATATCACCACACAATCCGATTCAGCAACAGCCCAAATCATTTGTAAAACCACCATTGTCTAAATTGCATTTTTTAAGTGTCAATGATACCAATCGAGATTACAATCACGTTTTTGAAGTTTGATTAAGTTGTATTAATTTTTACTGGATTTGAAAGAGCAGGGAGGGGTTCTACGAACTGCGGTCAAATATAATCTGAGACGCTGGATATTAAAATCAATTAACACATATTTGTTGTCTGAAAATTTCAATTACCTCATATCTCTCCTGTGTTTTATCTCATTGATTTATACAGTCATAACTACATTAAATGTGCGGATTTGCCAGTCACGGTACAAGCAATACTGAATTCATTCACTTGGGAAATAAATGATAGGTCCCATCCTTTTTGTGGCACGTGACACGCCCGCTCCCGATATTGCGACTCTTGCAAGAACTGACGCACTGGGGAATCCTTCAGTTTCGCCGTGTACTAGCTGTATGCAGAGCAAAATTTCCCAGACATTGATACCACAGGCAAGTATATCGCTTGGGTTCGAAATTACTATTAAAGAGTAATATAGGGTACCCAAGTTCGCCAATGAAAAAAACAACAATAAACCAATTGGTATAAAATTCTACTTTGTATTCTAATATATTCATACATAATCAATTTACATTACTACCAAAGTTCATTCTGAAATTTCAGTCCGTATCCTAACGTTTAGATATAGTATACCATTTGATAAAAAAGATTATGATTATTTCTATATGTGCTATGGTATATCTATTGTATATAGTGTTAGAATAAAAAACGTTTATGTTGTGGAGAAGGCTACTCGGAGCGCTCTTTCAGCGTTTGAGTTGCGATGAGCTCTAATAGCATTGAGTTTGGGGCTGCCTTGTTGCTTCTGAGGTTTTGAGGATTTTAACGTAGAAAATATTCCTTAGAAAATCATATCAGCGCCGTGTCAAAATCAAGTCTTTTCCATCTGCGCAATATTAGCCGCATTCGCCCATTCTTAACTGAAGAAGCTTGCAAAACCTTGGTGATTGCTTTAGTAATATCAAGACTTGATTACGGAAATGCATTCCTTTACGGAATTCCTGAAACCAACGTATCAAAACTCCAAAAAATTCAGAATACAGCAGCAAGAATCATAACTCGAACCAAGAAGTACGAACACATCACTGAAGTATTAATATCTCTTCATTGGTTACCGATTAAATTTCGTACATACTACAAGATCCTTCTCTACACCTTCAAGTCACTACAGAATACATCGCCATCTTACTTGAAGGAACTGGTGACGATTTATGCGCCGTCACGAGCATTGCGCTCTGAGAAGTCAATGCTACTTACGAAACCTCGTGTGCGCACTGAGACATACGGAATTCGTCGGTTTGACCACGCAGCAGCGACACTCTGGAACAATCTACCAGACTCGCTGCGATTCCAGAAATAAATTTTTACATTCAAACGGGACTTAAAAACGTATCTTTTTAAATTAGCATACAGTGTTTCATCATTTTACCTAGACGTATATCAATTTTATTTCATGTATTTTTAACCTTCAGTCATCTTGGTGTCCTTCTGAATCTTTTGTTGTTAATATTACTTTCATTTGTATTCTAGTGTCTGTAAAATTGTGTAATTTGAATTGAAGCGTTTTAATCCTTACCATGTTTACTGTATCACAGGCTTTTTGTTAATGTGGTCATGTGATATAATTTTTATCATGTTCAGCGCCTTAGGGTAAATTTATTTTTATATAGGGCGCTATATAAATGCATATATTATTATTATTATTATTATTATTATACCTTATTCATACATCCATTTTCATTAGCTTTATTGAATAAATATGTATACGTAAAAAAAATGACATTCTCTAAATTTGCTTATTTAATTTTGATATATTGGAAAGTATATACTTAAACTGTAGCACTGTTTGAATAACATTTTTTCCTCGAAATTTACGCAATGGTTAATTTTTGGGAGCCTAGTTCAAATACACCAGTGTTCTTGTTTGGAATTTGTTGCTGTCATTCAAAATCACTGGGATAGTTGCCTGTGTGTTCCATTCTCACATCATAGATCGCGTTATGCAAGCTTCTCTTGCAACTTCATGAACGCCTGGAATCGCGTGATAATCACATTATATAAGCAGCCATTCTCGTTTTATTTCCCTTTAAAAGTTCTGGCAACAGGTGATACATCAGGCTCTTTTCACATCCCACTGACACCTTAATAAGTATGGCTTCACCATTTAGCAGTTTGTCTCTCATTTTCCAAGTTTTATCGTATTTTTAGTCTTTTTTCCCCTTTCGATTCCATGTTTATTTTAAATCTCTTCCACGTGAATGTCTTAAGTTTATACGTATATTACGAAGTAGTTCCAAATTCAGGATCAGTAAATGGCGATATTAAACAATTTACAGTAAGCATCAACTTAATTGTACCCAAAGCATTTCATGACAATCATGGCTAAACAATAAATGATGTATATTAGAAACCTTTACAAGATTTCTGTAAAAACGTACTGCTCGTAGCGCACGGAACACTGGGTAGAGAATGTATACGTTCTAGGTTATGTAATTTTCTGTGTCTCGACCTTAAAAATAGACAAATAAATTGAAAGTAGGGCAAAAGGGGAATGGAGTCTGAATCTGCCAGTATTCTATAATTAGCCTCGAAAATTAATAATTTATGTTGTGGAAAGATGGTGGTTGTCTGTCTGCCTGATATCCGCGAATACTTCTATGATTTTTGTCTGAATTCTTTCTATTTACATTTTCAATGTTTTTGCAATTGTCATTGATATCTTTATAAATTTTAATGATAGGCATTTTCTCTTGAACGATGAAAGGTGTCTACAAAGGCACGTGCGATTGAAGTCTGTGTCAAGTAAAAATGTCTGTCAAAGACTGTAGAAAAATGGTTGTACATGTTTTGAAACAATTATGTTTGTAACTCTCTTCCTTTCTTTGGTAATATCTAGCGTCAACCGGCAGGGTGCACTGTAATGCATATTATGTATCTGTAGTGTAAGTGTTACATGTAGGCACAAACTATAGTGAAGTGTGGATTACATTTTTTTCCAAACGACATTTAGATAATATTACGGAACTATCTTGTGGCTAGGTTTCAGTTGTTATTTGAGCTACAGCCAATGAGGCTTCAGTCTTGGTAAACGTGTTTGATTATAGAAGGATTATCATTGAATGGTTACTTTCTAGCACCCACTCTCACAAGCAAGGCTAGTTTTCTATTAATATTTCCATAAATTTATATATTGTAAAATCCATGAAAACGGTATCCATTTGTAATACAAGAGTGAATTTCCATCACTCAAACTTTTCTTACTTCACAATATTGCCGTGGATACAAAAGTTTTCATAGGGTTTCCAGAATGTTGTTCTATGATTTTTTCCAGGGCGGCTTATATTTTCTATTATTATAAATAAGCAATGCTATATTAATCTGTTTATTTATGACAAAATACACCTGGCGTTAACCGGCACGGTGCGCTATAATACTATAAGAACTACTTGATAAATATTGTACATCTACTTTAACGACTGGGAATTACGACAGAAATGAAAATTTACTGCAAGTATAAAAATTTTACTGGTGAAAACATGAGGATATGAACTGTAGCGCTTTACGCCGGATACTTTCCATACGCGTCATGAAGTATACCGTCGTGAAGGCCGCAGTTCATACCTTCGTGTATTTCTAAAAATGAAGTTTATTTCTTAACATGTGAAGACCTCACAGAGATATACAATTATATGACAGGTCGCAGTAGCTCAGTGGTTTGAGCGTTCGCTTCGTAACTTGGACGTCGCGAGTTCGAGTCCAGCTCTTGCCTTGGCCGCGTTAAACCTAGGACGTAAACATTGGTAGTGATTGTTCCTTCGCCAACACTTGGTATTTGTAAGTGAGAATAATGGTTCTTTCGGATATGACCTTAAAAACAGAGGTCCTGTGTCGCGGCAGTCGTTGACACGTTAAAGAACCCCCACTTCTGTGGTCCTGGGCGCTAAGCATTAAGTACTTCACCTATAGCTGGTGACGTTTCAATATGAGTGATAAATTCTTGAATGTATGTAAAAAAAAAAAAAATACGCCAGCCAACAACATAATTATATGTACCGATTTTTTTCCTAACAAATTGGCTTTGGGCATTTAATTGATAGATTAGGGGCCCCAGGAACGGATACTGGACTCGCTGAAAAGGTCCCTGGATATCATCAAACACAGACCTTGTACATATAAGACAGTGAGCTTACCAGAAACTAGTTCATATAACCTCAATCTTATTAATTTTGAATTATTTTTTCATACTCCCTATTTCAGGTGTGCAGAGCCATTCATCACTGATTATAATCCCAAATCGGATCAAATGCGTATAAATGTTAACTATTTATCTAAAATGCTGATATAGACGAAACATTTATTTCCCTCAAGACATAATTTTCGTCTGCCTTGTTAATTTTTCTAACAGGTGCGGTGAAAAATACTAAATGACATGCAATCTCTGTTTGCAAGCAGCGTCACAGTCAAGCCCAGTGGTAATACATGAACTGAAGAAATAGACATTGCGCATGACAACGTTTCTCCCGTATGTTATTTCAAATACAGTTATTAACGGAAGTACGCATATCTGTGCGTGTACTTTGTAGTTATCAAACTCCCTTTGTGGATACACACAGTCAAAGTAATCTCCATTTTATTCTAATTTATTTTTTTTTCTTTGTATGTTTGTTTCTTTCTCTTTTTATTATTTATTTTTAGGTCATCTGGGCTAAAAGCTCAGTTGAGTTTTTCTGATCACCAGTTATCCACCGGTCGCGGTAGCTCAGTGGTTAGAGCGTTCGCTTCGTAACCGGCAGGTCGTGAGTTCGAGCCCCGCTCGTGCCATGGGCGCGTCAAAGGTATTCAAGTGTGTTTAAATGAAGGACCATGCCTCTTTCAAAGAAGTGATAATCACAAAAATGCAAAAACAGGGTGAACTCATTTAAAAATCTTCTCAAGAAACACTGGGCCAGAAAGTTCAAATTTACATGGAAGCATCCCGACGTTATGCAGATTGAAGTTTGTTAAAATCATGTACCTCGGAGGTACGGTGGGATCACAATAGAGGATCAAAGTTTTACATGCGCAAATATACGAAAAAATCTTTTAAAATCTTCTTCTCAAAACTATTGAGCCAGAAAAGTTCAAATTTACATTAAAGAATTAAACTTGAAAACAGCTCCATATAATAATAAGACAGGGCCCACCTTTATAGATAAACACCGGAAAAAAAAACAAATCAGAAATTGTTTTCAGTGACATGTATAGGATGTCATAAAAACAATATTCATATCATAAAGCCTTTTGAAATATCGCGGTGGGGGAGAACTTTGTTTGCATGAAATGCACCATGTACTGAGAAAATGGCGGCCATGTTATTCAGTTTCGTTAACAAAGCCGTTAGATCTCGTCACAATCTCTGCTGGGATAAATGATTGTAATGTCTAAAATAGTGGCAGTTAAATATAAAAATAGCTATAAATTTTTGTAAAATCACCTTGGTGTATCACTGCCTGACTCCGATTCTTACATGGAACTGTGTATTTTACTGATATTTCATAAAATTATTTACACTATGCTATAGCTCAGCGTTCACTACAGTACATCAATACCAAAGTTTGAACTACAGTGCATAAAAGCTACAGTATCGAAGCTTTTACCACTATAAACTAAATTATTGATTGTTAACTAGATCAAAATAAATTATAGTTATTCAAAGTTAACTATTATAAATGTAGTTTACTATCACAGTAAACTGTAGTTATATAAACAATCATAATAAATACTAATAAATTTTCACTTTAAACCATAGTTATTTATAGATAACTATTACAGTAGACTATAGTTGTCTATAGTTAACTATTGCAGTAATCATAATTAACCATCACAGTAAATAGCTTACCAATGATATCGTTATCTAGAGTTAAACATCGCATTAAATTATTGTCATCTACCACACTAAACTATAGTTATTCATATTTAACTATCACAATAAATATCATAGTTAACTATGAATCATAATTAACTATCACGGTAAGATATAGTTAACTATTACATTATTATATTTAGCTATCATAGTCAATTAATTTTGAATATCACACTAAACTATAATTATACATGCTTAACTATCACAATAAACTACAAGAATATATCGTTAACTATCATAGTATACATGTACTATCGTTGAATGTCATGGTACACAATAGTTATCTATAGTGAACTATCATATTAAACATTACAATCTAGCTATACGTAAGAAATAAAATTAAAATAATTGATATCTAATCAAAGAATCCTATCTATAATACGTGTTTACATTTGAGGTCATTGCCAATGAGGTACACTGATTGTAAAATTGAATATTTGCTATACCTCAGTTTGGAAGATAATATTTGAAAAATATCTCCCGTACCTTTCACCTCGATCTTTCTTTAGAATTTGACCCTTGTTTTTCATATTTGTCAAAAATTGATATCTTTCAAAGGATTCATTAAAATCTCCCTGTGGATCATTTGCCTTTTGATGTAATACCAGGGTTTCTGACATCCATTTTTCAATTGATGATGAGGTTTGGGGAGTAATTCTACATGATAAAATTGAAGATAAATCCTATAAATAATACAAAATTGATAGGACCTCTGGAAAAACCTGAGATCTGGTGACAAGGAAGAGTAAGCATCCCCTGTTGAACGGTTTAACAATTTGTATAAAACACGTCAAATACCATTCGATCTAATAACAGGTTGTAATAGCAAATAAGATCATTATCAATAATGACCACATACTTTATTAAATGCATACTTTAACGAAACAATCAATACCCCTGTAATATTAACTTACTTGTCAGTAGCGTGTCTAGATTTAAAAATTGATTGTTATCGAATCAGATGAGAGACATAAACACCATATCCATGTGATAAGGGGACATTGCTGTAAATTTGGGGAGTTGGCGAGTACAGAAACTGCAGTCATAAAGTTGAGTCTGTAATTTTTCTTCAAAGTCCATGTTCAATAAAACATCAAAATATGAAGCAGATATAGAAGACTTTGTGTTTTCTTTTATGTTGAGTTCAATGGGATATATCAATCGACATATGTACATGTATGTTACTGTGAATAAAGAGAACGTTGATGTATCTAAATGTCGAATTGAAGGCCACAGTAAGAAATGTCTTCTTCTATGTATGAATTTGTGAATAAACTCTGCCTCATAAGAAAACAAAAACAAATTAGCTAATAAAGGAGCATAACTTATGCCCATAGCAATTCTAACTGACTCCTTGAAGACCTATCTTCAAAGACTATGTAGATAATGTCAGTGAGCAACTCAAGCATTTTTTGCAATTTTAACCGGTTACGGTAGCTTAGTGGTTAGAGCGTTTGCTTCGTAACCGGGAGATTGTGAGTTCGAGCCCCGCTCGTGCCATGGCCGCATCAAACCTAAGACGAAAAATAGGTAGTGATTGCTCCTTCGCCAAACGCTCGACATTTAGAAGTGAGAATCACGGGTCTTTCGGATATGACCTTAAAAACGGAGGTCCCGTGTCACGGTAGGCGTTGGCACGTTAAAGAACCCCCACTGCTACGGCCCTGGGCGCGAAGCTTAGGTCTAAATTTGTGGAACTTCACCTACAGCTGGTGACGTCTCAATATGAGTGAAAAATTCTCGACGGGACGTAAAACAAATAATAAACAATCAATCAATCAATCATTTGAAATATTAGCTTCAGGGTACTTGTAGAATCACAAGATATGGATGTCTCTGAGTTCTATTTTGTATTGAAGAAGCAGCTATCTATGCTGTTAAAAAGTCTAGTCTTTAATTTATCGTGAGGTATGGTGGTGGAAAATGTTGAAAAGTCGGATTCATATGTAATACTACAGGTACAGGTATATATTGTACATTAAACGAGGTGAAAAAATGAACATGAATCGAATAATAATTAATTATTGTTAGTCAATATTGCAACCAGTTATAACAATGAATTACGGTTCTGCCTATTTCCCCATTTAATTTAAAGGTAGAATCTTCTAACTTCAACGGGATTTTTGAATCATCATCATCATCATCATCATCAATGTTTTCTTGTTACCGCTATTGGGCCGTAGTATCTAAGTAAGGTGAGTTGTTTTTTATAACTTGAAAGCACACACTGATATATACAGTTCCAGTCTAAGACACAAAACCTTCTGATTGGTTAATAAGCTAGTGTTCAAAAGTTTACCCGTCGATAAACTTTTTTTACCTCTGACCCTGATGCGATTTACCACTACAAATATGCCGTCTCAACAATAACAAGTAAACTGCATCGATTAGCAAACCAAATTCTTCAAAATTAGGCATATACCATGTGTTTACTCTCTGTCATCCAAGTATATGCAATGTGCATTTTTTTGGGTCTCACTTGTTTATTATGTAAATCGTATAGATAATATAAAATTGATTATGTTTATGTCAATGTTTGCTAATTAATTTTACAAACTCTTCCGCATTTAAAAATTATATTTTTTCAGATGATGTATTCTTACGTTCGTTCTAATGATTGAAACATAAAAGTGCTTGCGAGTAAAATGTCAATAGTGTACCCATCAATAATTCTCTTAAAAATGCTTAGTTGTATCACGAATAATCCGAAGACTTTTTAATCGTGATTTTCACACGGATATTTATATTTTTCATTGAATTGTAAGATGACAAATTTGAATGTTTAGCGTTGTTATGTTAGAGAAAACGATCAACAGCGATAGTTTTCCAATCTTTTTTGTGTTTTGAAAATATAAGCTGGTGGTACTTAAAGGTCCAGATGGTACAGTTTTCTTAAATTCCAATAGTTTTAATTACTTCTTTCCCTTTGTGGAACTCTTTCCTGAAGAAGATCATTTTAAGTGTCTACATACGTCATGTGACAGACGGGATAGGGATGTAATGTCAATTAGAAATATTTATTAAATTTACTACCCTGTGATATACTTTCATAGCGTAAAAAGATTATCAATATAATTCTTTATTATATTATGCCACTCGAGTTACATGTACTCACTGCAATGTTTTCGCCTGCAGTCGTGCTTAGAAAAAGGACTTTTGCGCCAGATATGAGGACAATTGCGTGAAAAAGGATATTTGTACGAAAAGGGGTATTTATGCATAACTACCTTCATGTTCCCTGCGCACACTGTATACTGTATACCGGGAAATTAGTTAGGT
This sequence comes from Ostrea denselamellosa, assembly GCA_024699665.1. Classification (NCBI taxonomy): domain Eukaryota; kingdom Metazoa; phylum Mollusca; class Bivalvia; order Ostreida; family Ostreidae; genus Ostrea; species Ostrea denselamellosa. The sequence continues at coordinate 16,993,434 of JAMZEH010000015.1, forward strand.
GGTTTTAATCTTCCTATGTTCAGGATTTATTATTTTTCTGCTAAATTAAACATATAGGGAATAATATGTCAAACAATGTGACCGTGTGTTAGGGCGAAACATTGATATCCATAACAGACGCGCTAAAATAATGATAATTAAAGAAAATAAATTAAAAAAAAATCCCTTAGACATTTGATCCACCTATTCATTGAACGCGGGAAATAAAACGATCTAAAATGCATTATGACGTCATATGTAGCGTCCATGTGTAATCCAATTTTCACAAACATAAGAGTCTTTGTACAACCGAAGAGTGATTTTTTTAAGACTGAGAAGGTATATTTTACATGCTTTTATTTGACATCTCATAATGACGTGAACTTGGGTAGACGGGATTCAAAACGGCGATATCCATTTCCACGTGCTTACGTTCGAATTTACCAATATTTTCAAGTTCCAAAGGTATGGTTTAATTTTTCATTAGTTTTCTATATTTTCCTTTTCAACATGTATATATGTATAACCTATAGGGAGAGTTTCGTCCTGTAATATATAAAAATATTTCAATGCTTTTGTATTCGAAATTTTAAAATAGACTTTTCCTATAACGCAAAACGACCGCGATTGTGCGTTCGAACAAATCGTGAATTTTTAGCACCGTAAACTTAAAACAATTTGCAGTAATACCGAGCAAACCTTCTACACCTCCGTGAATAAGGCTCTAAAGTAACGCGTACGTAAAGAGAAAAAAGTCAAAATCAGCAAAATAAAAGAGATCATCTCTGCATACGTTCACTGAAATTTTCGTGATCCATAATGGTCGCTGCCAGTTGTTTTACTCATTAGTTCCTTCAACAGTTGTTTTAATTTGGAATGCCAAAAATACCAAACTCTGTAGTATATTTCGTAATTTAAACACTCAGTTTGTTAAAAATGAATGTTATATTATTATTGTAGCAGTTTTTAATAAATTGTTGAATAAAAACAGCAATACGACTAAATAATGAACGAGCTATTGCGTTTCTTTAAATAATAGATTTGATTTGATTTCAAATCAAAATCTTTGAATGATAATAATAATAATAATAATAAAACCATTATTATAATATATTTACGCTTACGTTTTTTCGTGGCTACTTTTATTTATTTTCAACTGCCTTTTAAATTGCAAATGGGATATTTTATATTTGTTTGAATGGAAAGAAAACACATCGCAGATAAATGTGACGTCACAATACACTGTTTACGTCGGGTGGCGTTATATTCCCCGCGTTAAATAAATAGGCGGAGCATGTAGTTATCCTCATAATTATATATTTTGGTGTTTGCCGCTAGGGGTATATCATAATTCTGATTTAATGTACTTAACTGAATTAATTTATAAATAATTATCATTTGAGACACGCCAATAACCATATCATGCTTCGCTCGGCCCAACGGTCACACCGTATATACATATTATATGTTTTAACCTGTTCCGTGTCTCGATTATGCCCGTTGCTTCTTACTCACCATGTGGAGGTGGAAACAGGAATGCTGAGCAAGATAAATATGTTTAAAGTAAAAATTAAAAGCACTTCAGAACTTAAGTGAAAAGTTCAGGTCACAAAAACATGCATCGTCGGAAACCCACGGTTGATTACACGTCGTTCCTCTCTCCATCACTCGTAGGACCATTGATTCCTATTAGCTCGTTTTCATAAACGCAATTTTGATTGGTGGCTCATGGGAAACCCTGAGTTATTTGTCCAATCAAAAAGACGCTTTCGGCGCCTTTTTAGTGTACAAACCAAAATGGCGGTCAGTGATATGTTTTTTGCACAACAGGCACCATCTCATAGGCGCAGCGAATTGATTGCGAAATTAGGGTTATGCTACCTTTAAAAACAGAATTCCACTACTAAAACTATTACTTTGATTGGCCGATATTTTTAAAATATTCATGAGATCGAGCAAGAAGGATTCAATAGCCCCACGGATGATGGAGAGAGGAACGACACGTAATCAACCGTGGGTTTCCGACGATGTAAAGCATGTACACATCACACGAAATCCAACTACTTTAAACTTCAGATCTACAGGTTTCTGCGCGTGCTTTAAAGGGTCTTTGCAATGAAATCATGTTTAATAGTGTTTAAAAAGAATTTTCTTTACCGAACGTTAAAAAAAACGCATCAAAATCGGTACAGAAATAACTGAGTTATCGATCATATCATATGGCTATTTTTAGCTGCCTTCAAAATACAATCAAGCCAAAACTGAAACGATTTCAACTGTAACGTCACAGTTGGATATCTCATGGCGGCTAGTATGGGAGATAAAGAAAATAGCAGCTTTTCAATCGGTAGTTCATGCAGTGATTCAAGCGTTGTTTCGTCGGATTCAGAAATAATTATCTCGTGGGGATCCGGGTAGCGTAGTGGTTAACACACTCGCTTCTCAGCGTTGCGACCCGAGTCCGATCCTCATGATCTGCAGTGATTGTATATGAGGGTGTATGGTGGTCGCCCACTCGGATTTCCTCGAGGTACCTCTAGCACCAACATCCGTGCAAGTCGGTAAAATGGTTAGTTAAACATTAATTTATAGCTAATTTCTATTATTGTTTATGTACATGTATGTCCGACTTTAAAAATAAAGATTATTTATTTATTTATTAGTATCCCTTTCTTGTAAAAGGAAACTAAATGGGGCGGTCTTTCGGATGATACAGCAAAAACTGAGACCCCGTGTCACAGCAGTTGTGACACGATAAAGATCCCTCCCTGCTTATATACTATTCACAAAAATAGGGGATACTGTATTTTGTGGTCAAAATGTTCACATATACAAAGGGATACGAAACCATGTATCGTTCCTCAACGAGAAAGCATTTCCAAAGAAATTCATCACCCAAACACACCAATCACACTCTCGCGATCTGCACGAGATGCTACTGATGATTAAGGGTGTTGTGTCACAAATTTGCATTCCTCTGAACTGGAAAGTTGGAGCCACTCTAAAAGAAGATTTTGAATAGAAACCATTAGATTATCAGGTGTCGAAGTCGTTAATTAAACAGAGACCATGTACCGTCTAACACAGGATGAGAGGTCACGCGTCCTTGGCATGCTACAGGTTGGCACAAAACAGGTCGTTGTGTCAAGGGCAATGAATGTTTCCCAGTCTGTTATCAGTATATTATGGTCCCGACATCGTGCTACAGGGTAACAACTCAGGCTCGGGACAAATTCATCCACACTATTGCTTTGAGAAATCGTCTTTTAACAGCAAATCAAATAAGGTCTCAACTTCAAAGGGATACTGGCATGGTAGTGAAAGGCAACACTATCAGGAATCGACTGGTCAGATTTCACTTACACGCCCGACGTCCTCGTGTCATTCCCTGTTTGAGAGATCGTCACATTAAGGCCCGACTCCATTGGTGTCGTCACCATCAACGCTGGGATAATCGCCGATGGAACCACGTAATGTTCTCAGATGAGTCGAGGTTCAGTGTGGACTTCCTGGACAGATGCAGGAGGGTTTGGCGCCGACGTAACGAACGTTCCCATGGCGTTAACGCCATTAGACATGATCGGTATGGGAGTGGATCTGTAATGGTGTGGGGAGGCATCACTGTTGCCGGCAGAACAGACTTGCATGTTGTTGCTGGACGTGTCACTGGGCAGTACAACCGGGACAACATCTTGGCACCCCAAGTTGTGCCTTTTGCACATCATTATGACCGCTGTTTCATTTTTCAAGATGATAATGCCAGATGTCATAGGGCCAGGGTCGTTACAGATTATCTCCAACAGCAAACTATCACTACATTACCATAGCCCGCACTCAGTCCGGACCTTTCCCCCATCGAACTTTTCTGGGACAAGCTTGGACAACGGCTACGCCAATGTCAACAACCTCCCACCAATGTCCAAGAATGACCTGGGACGTCTCGTTAGGAGTATGCCATGCCGAATCCGAGTGGTGTGGCCAACCACGCTGCTGACTCTGTTTCACAATGGTGGTAAATTTGCTGAGTGACCCTGTGTTGGTGTCTGCCCTCATTCTGGAGAATCTGTCCTTTTCTGACTGTACACAGGGTTTTGAATAAATTGACAAAAGTTTCCATAATGTTTTTCTGTCATTTGTTTCCTTCCTGACCTCATGATCTGCATTTCATTGTACTTGTAAATCCAATATCCCCTACTTTTTTAAATACTATTGGTAGTAAGCGCCGAGCATAGGCCTAACGTTTGCACCCTTTTACTGGCAATAGTGACGTCTCCATAAGTGAAAAAATCTCTAGAGGGATATCGAACAATAAACAACTGAAGGGTCGGACGTCAAATTAGGGACACAACCATACATTTGTGAGCTAAAGGCTGACTTAGACAAAAATCTTTTGTCTCAAAACAGCCATACAACCAATGAACCAATGAGTGAGTTGGAAACATTGACTGGTCAGTTCATTGTAATCTACCGATACGTGGGTTTTTATTATTATTATTATTATTATTATTTTGGTTTCTTTCTTAGATCCGGATTACAATTCTTCAATAATTGGTGGGTATGTTTTATGATTATTAGAGAGACACATGCGCAGATCTAGAGAGGGGATGGAGGGGGATGGGAATTCACAAAGTATACACCATCGTGATGTATGAGGAACAATGAGTTATTATATTTATACATCAAGTAATAATTGGTTGATTGATTATATATTGTTTAACGTCACGCTTGAGAATTTTTCACTCATATGGAGACGTCACCATTGCCGGTGAAGGGCTGTAAAATTTAGGCTTATACTCGGCGCTTATGGCCTTTGAGCTGGGGGGGGTCTTTATCTTGCCACACCTTCTGTGGCACGAGGCCTCGGATTTTGTCGTCTCATCCGAAGGACCGCCCCATTTAGGTGTCTCTTACGACAAGCATGGGGTACTGAGGATCTATTCTAACAACCCGGATCCCCATTGGGGCCATCAAGTAATGAAGTAAGAACTCTCAAAGAAATGCATACTGGAATGATTAATTGTTTGATATCCTTCTTTCAAGTTACAATGTTCACAAGTACTGGTGGCTGATGAAACAATTTCATATTTCATCATCCGTAGGTTATAATTCAAGAGATTAAAGATGAAACAATTTCATTCATATTTGATTAACCGTAGGTTGTAATTCAACATATTAATATTTACACCATTGACTATGGGGGTGGGTGCAGAGGAGTTGAATGGTTAGTTCACCATATAGATAGGTCTATCAAAAATTCGAGGGAGAAATTCATTCAGGATGGGGAGGGTGTTGTTTCAGTATCAGTATACCTGTCATTTTCGCTCAGTAGAATAGTAAAAAGACTTGTGAATTCATTGCCACCTGTCCCCTTTTTTGGGGAGGTACCAAAACCCAAGAAAATTAAGCAATCTATATAACAGTTCCTTAATCCTTTGGTATGTGAACACAGTCATGATGAGCAGATAGACCGGAAATGCGAAATGACGGGTACAGACCCAATTAAGGACAATGAGCCTCTTGTCAAGGAGCTACACCTATATAGAAACATAATTCCCAGGTGCTTTATTTATAGTCCTATTCTGAACAAAAGTGATATTCCCATTGCCCTTCCCCTTAACCCACGCAACCTTCTTTATTTACATTAGAGATCTGGAGGGGGCGCATGGTCAAGTGAGAGACAGATTTATTTTGCAAACTTTCAGTAAATTATTATGATGATAAATGGTGTATATAGCTTAAATATACACAAATACGCACTAGAGCAGTCACTGACAGCATTTGCAATATCGAAAGTAGATGAAAATGCAAATCATTGGAAAAATATTTTTTTTCCAAACAGGTATCACTTATTGTTCTTTTCTAGTAGCTAATAGCTGTAACATCAGACCCGTGAACGTATTGCTTTAGACACGGTTAATGTCAAAATTATTCAGTATAGTAGACTTTATGTAGAATTGCACATAAAATGAATTATAACATCATTAATGAGACGCACACTGACTATGAATTAATTTCGTTTGCGATGTTGTTTTCATTTTACCACACGATGATCTTATCAATTTCTAAGATTCGAACACCCTCACCGAATCCGATGAAATATGATTATAAATATTGAAAGATAATAATTAGCTATTAGGTGTAGTTTGAGAGCTGCCTTTCAAATAAATGCACATAAATCTTTTATTGACAAGTGAAACGGGACGCCCGTATTAATTTCTGTGACAGAGTAAGGTCGCAAAGTTGTGGAAGAATGATTAAGTCAAAGTCTTTATCAAAGACGACCTTCTATTTGTGTCAACAATGAAGGCAGTCAAACTTGAATTCAATAAGGCATACAATTAACTGATCTGATGTTCTCTCTGTTGGGTTAAGCGCAGTTTGCCTTACATCAATTTATTTCGATAAAATCAACAATTACTACACAATTTTCACTAAAAATTCATTCTTCTCTCGAGAAAAACACATTTTAAGCTGTTCGGTATTACTGAATAGGACATTGGAAAACAAAGAAACGGGGTTTACATGATGGTGACACTGTGGTAAATGAAATGCTTTATAGCTATAATTATGGACATCGAAAAAATTCTTTTTCGCATAGAGATGAAGAGATTTTTTATTGTCCTTCTTGACTCTCCTATGTGTAACTTTCCTGAGTCAAGATGCATGTTATCATTTGTTTTTATCTTCTTTGCAAATACTGGATCAATTTCAGCCAAACCAAAGAGGTTTCCAGGGGACTGAATCACTCACATTCATGAATCGAGATGTCATCCTATCAAAAGTTACTAATTGTATAAAAAAAAAGCTTTTATCCATTATTCTACAACGGTTATTACAAAGATCAAAGGAATGCCGCGGTCATTATTTTACGATATACCTTCATACGTAATGATAATGAGAAAGTTTATTCATATCGCACTTGCACTTCGTGTTTTACTAATGCAACGATAAAATTAAATTTTATAATAATAAAAATTAATCAATGTATGTTGGAAAACAAATTTGTAAATAACTAAGGAATATTTGTCATTCAATATAAATCAACTGTCTGAATTCCGAGATCGATACACATGTAATGAAACATGGCGATGTACAGACAAGTTAACGACCTTCCATGCATGTGTAGTTTTCCTGGATTGTGTTTTCAAAGCAGATGATGTAATTCGTCAGCATCAAACCGAATACTTAATTTTTCTTCAGAATAGATCTGGTATATCCTACCATCTCATCATTTTTTGACAGCAAGACCATGCAGACCTACTCCCTCGTGTCACGAAGTAACCCAATTCATAGCTATATCGGTAAACGATCAGTTGTATATTTTTGTTTTTTAGCTGTAATAGATAGAAATACAGTTTTTGTTTTTGTGGATGATGCAGGATAACCTCCTCCGTCTCGAAATGTTGTCAAAAATATAAAAGCCGCGGATTTTAGATATCAAAACATTTCTCGACCGCTTTCTTAAATAACATTTTGATTTGTTATCATGTACAATTTGAAACAGTTCTTAATCAGAATATGAACAAATCCGTTTATTATACTTCTGTGAAAATGTTCCCTCTATGAGGTTCAGGAGATAAAATAGCTATTTTTCATGAATAAAAGAACAATTTCCCTGTAGAATAGTTTTTGGTTTTTTTGTTGTTGTTGTTGTTGTTGTTTTTTAAAACTATTTCTCGTTAGTGTAATTTCACGTACGTTTTGACGCCAGTTTTGATTTCCAGTAACTTAATTGGTTGGCGGTATCTTCAGCGTTAGCAACACTGAAGAGTTCCACTACATCAATATGTCTTCAGAATGTAGAACAAGCAGCTATGAGTCATTAAACGACGACGATATCGATGCACTTCTCGACTCGAAAGACAGTAAAACAAACAAAAAGTCGTGAAAGTAGCTATAAGCTGCTAGAAAACACCTAATGGAAAGATTTGGTGAAACCATTGAAGAAATGGGGAAATTATCTTCAACGGAGATGTATTCACTCTATTTAAATGCTTTGTGTATTGATGAAATGTTAGTCATTGTGGATCAATTAAGATCAATTAAATGTTACTTGAATTTAAGACATGTATCTTTCTTGTCCCTTTTATCTAACAGTAGAGGTATAAACATCAGTTTAATAAAACACGTATTAATAGGCTATGATTATAGAATAACTCTTTTACCCAACCGTCGACAAGAACTATATACCCCTCGGACAAGTCCTCTGGGAATAGTTACTGCCTAGGGTTGAATAAAAGAGCTATTCCACTCACAGCCAGTGAATAAGTGTAAAGTATAGATCTGTGGTGTCACGTTATTTAATTGCATCCACTGGGAATTTAAAAGTACACTGTAATAGATTTGAAAAGTTTGTAAAGTAAATGTTCATGTTCACGTAAAACAGCTAAAGTAAATATTGCGTTCTACAAACATAATAATTAAAGTCAGGAAACAGGTTTCGCAAACTTTCTTATCTACATCCATGGATTATGTGGTTCGTTACATACATATCAGATGTAATTGACTTTCTCATCCGTTCCAGTTTTTGTAAGTTTTAAATCAACAATTAGGCTTGAGGAAATACTAAAAGGATGGACATATCACAATGTTGAACTGAAATATCATTTTCAGCCTCTGCGGAAAACCACTGTAAATATCTGAGTCATTACTGAGCAAATTATTTGGTCTAGTTACTGATGAAAACTTTCTCTTTCTTTACTTGATAACATGTCTTATCTTTTTTCACAACTGAGTGGATTTTTCGACGCACTTAAGTTAAATTCTTCCCACGTTATTTGTACCCAGAATCTAGGAATATTTCAAGACTTAATGACAACCTGTAGTTATGGTTGGATCCGAGGTGAATTCTATTGTCATAGTGACACCGTATCATCTGACATCGCGTCATTTAAGAGATAAATTGAGTAGGAATAGGCTTAGTTTAAATGTGTTATAAATTGATTGTAATTTCTGTATGAAAAATACCCTAATAAATTGATTTATTGCGTTATGTTCATCTTTCTATAAAAGTCATTTGGCTTCTCCGGCGTTAGTGGGTCTAAAGTGTATTTCGAAGCGACTGGTTAACTGCTTTTATTAATTAATGTATTTATACTAAATAAAAAAATATTTTCTATATTATGGATGCTCTTGTTTACTCTGTGTGGATAGTTGTAGTAAATTTCTGGATTTGTGTTTCGCTTCCAAGTTCACCTGAGTGTAAATGTAGTCTTAAGTGACCTTTTCTAAAAATTTAAAAAGTGGGATCTTGTGTTCCAGTATTCCTGTTTCAAATAATTGAATTTAGCACACGGTCTCCCTATCTGTTCTATTATAAGTTTTCAAAATTAACATCTTTATAAGCTTTGATTTTAAAGTTCATATAGTGTGTACTTTAATTTTTGGAGTCACGGACAAATAATGTTTTATTGTCTTAGACCTATGAGGTTATATATTATTTTCCAATGAATTTGAATTTTGGCCTTTGTTTTTTCCTCTTTACAATAGTTCAAAAATAAAATTTATAATTTGAAAAGTTTAAAATCGTCATTGGAAATTTAAGTATAAGAAATGGGAGTTTACGCGGATTACATTATGATTGCAAATACGCAACATCAGTTCAATCTCCAATAAACTTGAAAATTAAAACAGTCATTTCTTAAGTACATTTATCCAAAAAGCAAACTTTAGTAAGAAAAAAAAATCAAGTTTGTTCAAATTAAATGACAGCACAACCCCTTTTGAGGTGTGAAGATACAAATTTGAAATGAGACGTCCAGTTTGTCCGGATTAGAGAGGTCCCATTGTACATCGAGAAGCAGTTCCATTGTAACTATTTACAAGAAATCAACTTCACGCAAACGTCAAAGATATCAGTCCGCAGAAGATATAAAGATTTCATTCAATCACTTTTTTAGCATTAGCTCTTATCTTAGATCGGAAACAATGACAATATAATTGTAAAGTCATAATTTAATTATACATGTATATCATTTAGTCAGCATTTGTTAGTAGAGACAATTTTACGTAGAAAGTAAACGACCTTAAAAGGCATATATGTACATGTATGTATGTTTGGAGTTTTTACTTGTCTAGATTCGACTCCCCTTATCACCTCAGGACCACTTAAAACACTGCACATCCTTTGTGTATGAACTAATAAAAATATAAACAAACGCAGTGCAAATTGACATCTATAATGTTTATGAGATTTAAAATACTCTTGACTTATATCTAGATATTTTACAAATCGAACACTAAAATTAGCAATAATTTCAATCTCCAATTAAATACTTACATTAATTTTTGGAAGAAATCATAACAAAATGCATTTACGTTAATGCCACGGAAACACATGTACATTTTTAAAACCCATATCAGAACAGATCGTGCTCTTGTCTAGATTGCGAACTGAGTTACATATTACACACGTTTTTGGAAATATTATCTAAGCTCTCGCACACTTAAAGTGTAAAAATCCCTCATGTTTTAAATTTCCTTTCCCTTTCTAGAAATACCTTGCAAAGAAATCGAAAATCCATAAGGCTAACAAATTGCAAAGAATTGTATAAAATTCGGATAAAAACAGTGTTCCGGCAGTAACTGGAAACTCTCCTATCATATAAACAAGAAATACTGTGAACAAAACAAATTACAATTAGCACTAAAACTATAATACCAAACAAACGGAAGAGCAAGTAACACTCTACATATTGTCTAATGTTAATAATATGATCTGACGAGTGAAATTAAGAGCGTGTACAAAACACGTCTGCTGGCTATCAGGTAATGATGTGATCTTCATTATAAGCGAATTAGTGAATTGATGAAGTGGCAAGGGATAGTTTCAAATTAAGTATCCGACAATTTATTTCTTATAAAAAGATTTACTTCTGCAGCCAAACCTATATATTACAAACAACTTTAAAGTGCTTAGATGTTGACCATTTAAACAAAATCCCCCTGCATGTTCTACGTAGACCAGCGGGACATGTCATTACCGGTGATGACAGTATAGTTGAAAATGACGACCCGAAGTTACTTATCTTAAAAGGTCTGAAATTCGGATAGTCCATATCTTAAAATTGCCGATGGTACTTCATTTCTATTATGAATTCTGTTGAACTTTATACCAGGTGAACGGCTAAATATGAAAAGGGAGAACTTGACACTTTGTCAGAATGGATAAAAAATATTATTTTATCAAAATGTCGTATTAGACAGGTTAAAACAACGACGACGCCTAGTGGAGTGTTGCTTGCTATTCCATTTTTTCAGTCACCTAAGTATCATTACTTCCAAGGGCTATAAAATCTATAATAATTTTTCTATTCTGCATTCTATAAGTGGATCTCGTGATAAATCCTAGGAATTCCATTGGATAACATCGTCTGTTCTATTAAGTGTTAGACCGGTCGAGGAAACTCGGTGGTTAACCGGGAGGTCGTGAGTTCGAGCGCCGCTCATGTCATGGCCGCGTCAAACCTGAGACGAAAAATAGGTAGTGATTGCTCCTTCGCCAAACGCTCGGCATTTAGAAGTGAGAATCACGGGTCTTTCGGATATGACCTTAAAAACGGAGGTCCCGTGTCACGGTAGGCGTTGGCACGTTAAAGAACCCTCACTGCTACGGTCCTGAGAGCTAAACATAGGTCTAAATTTGTAGTACTTCATCTACAGCTGGTGACGTCTCAATATGAGTGAAAAATTCTCGACGGGACGTAAAACAAACAAACAATTAAACAATATTAAGTGGTAGTACCCAGCCACTATTTACTTTACAGAGTTACAGTCGCCGGATAGCTGAAAAATTGCTCAGGCGACTATAAATAAAACAAACAAACAAACAAAAAAACTTTACAGAGTTATCTTTCGTTCATAAATTCTATTTTAACTACCCAGGGGCGCTGTTTTGTTTGCAGACGATACAATGAAAAACAAAAATGGCAGTGCGATTCAGGTAAGATTTCCCAGACGGGTTAACATTAAATAGCATATTAAAAACAAAAATCAAGTTTGGAGTAAGAATTTTTAACGTTATGTGGTCTGATTTTCATCTATTACTTTTGTACATAATTACTTTAAAGCAGATGAATTAAGTTTAAAAGTTATTAAGAATCCCTTAATTTGAATGTTATTAACAATCTCTTAATTAAATGCTTGAAAACATTTGCATGTACAAGAAAACAGTGAGAAGTTTATTCAAAAATTAATACAGTGGGCATCCATAAATACATTTGCTTCTCATTGTTCATTCTGTTAGGCGTCTATACATAGCCCCACGCGCATGAGGGGAATCCAAACATAGGGTATACAACTCAGATGCACCTTTCTAAATCTAAGTTTGAAAGCGCGTGAAACAGTACAATGAATTATTAAAAGGTATTTCATATTTTTATTTCTCTTAAACTTTTGGCATGGTATTGTAGTAAAAGATACACGAAGACCACCGACGATTTTACCTCTGGAAGTCTGAACTGGACACGTGACTGTCACTTGATTTCAATGTCTTCTGAATATCTGAATATGCATTAGAAATGGCCGAGTAACAGTTGTTTGAAAACACTGATTTAAAACCAAATACTTCTCGTTAAAACATATGAAATAATGTATGATATGTTATATACGTGCGCTGATTTAACAGTGTTTTCACACAGTGGAAATGTGTTGAATTTGGACCATACGTGTACTGCTCCATAGGTATTATGTGAGGTTAGAAGCCAATCGAATAATTTTAAAAATACACGATTTAGTGAATGTTTTAAAGGACTTTTATGTAACCATACGCAGTAAAAATGGTTATGTATACTCGAAAAGTACCCTGTGTTCTGTCCTACAGAGTATTCATTGATTCCTGACCGAATTTTCATATGAGAGAGGATTCGACATAATTACGGACCCAAGGTTTAAACAATAATTAGTAACTGCGTTGTTAATATTTACAATAAATAAAATATTCATCACGAAATAATGAGTTTTTGTTGTTATGTTACAGTTATATTATCAATTACAAATGTTAGAAATAATCAAAATACAAAATGTAATTTTTAGTACATCATTCTGTGAATGACAAGTAAAATTGTATAAATGACAATGGCATTACTTGCTGAAAGGAAGCAAAATCATCTATATCAAACGTGTTAATAACATAGAAATGACAGTGCCTGGATGAAGTCAGGTGATGAACTAAACCCATTATTGACTGTTTAGGTGGGTACTATGACTCTTATGTGTTGCTTTGGAAAGCTAAATAGTGCCCTTGCTGTCGTTCGGGCAATATTGCTTTCCAAATTAACACCATGGGAGTATATTACCCAGCTAAATAGTCATTAATTGGTAAATATTCAGCGGCAGTATAAAACATAATGCGTTCTTAAAACACAAAATTTAATGTCTACGAAAGTGCAAATATTGATCAAATACTTTATATATGTTATATTAACCTTATGAGACTATTCTGAACCCGTCGCTGGGGTGATGAAATTAACAATTTTGATACAGCTCTCTCTACTTTTGGCTTTTTTCAATGTCATCACAATTAGTATCATCAAAATTAAAACATCTTTCAAATTATAAAGACAATAACTTTAATAATTTTGGTACCAAAACCCCTATACCTGGGATCATAAAATTTACAAGTTTGGCAACAGGTTACTTGTACCTGCTCCTTCTAACCTACTTAGTTTCAATTTAGTATCAACAGCATTACAGAAGAAATTATTTTTAAAATGTTTTACATATAAACACTATATACCAAGTTTATCCCTTCCCTGGATCAGAATCTCTATAGAAGAAATTACCGCCATAATTCTATGGCATCTTTCTCTTTTTCTTTCTTTATTTTCTCCAGATGGAGATTCATTAACATACATGTACAAATATACTGCATTAATTAGGACGTATGCAAATGAGCGAAATAATCAAGAGGAATACGAACAATTATAAATGGTGAGGAGCAAAGAATATAAAATAATACTAACAATAATAACATGAACGTACGCTAAACAACAAATAACAAACTTACACGAGTAACTTACAGTGTAACACGACGTTTGTTGTACTACATCGCTGTTGCATCTCTTATAAAGCGAAAGTTTAGGAGATATGATGCTGAAAGGTCATAATCAGATATGTTTGAGGTCATATATATTGCACCTAGAGTGAATAAATACAAATAATACTGGGACAGTCCACATAATTCGGCAGCTAGAAAAATATCAACGTCTTCAATCAAAGTTTCCCTCCAAGCGTCGCGATATAAAGCCGTTTCAGGGCAAGTAGTGGATCCGTGCTCAAACAGATTCGTGAAAGGTCTCGCACAGAGTGATCGAATTTCAGGTGCATATCCAGGAGGGTCCATAATTTGCCAATTATTGGGCGGAATATTCCACAACAATGTTGGTGATTTTCCAGTACATAGAATGTTAAATCGAGCAAAGTCAGGATTAGCAACCATGCGCTGTCGTCTGGTATCAGAATAGTAAGTGATGACAGAGGGTTTTACAGACCTTTTCCATTAGGAATTTGAAGGAAAGTCACCGCTTTCAAGATATCGAGTTATAGTAGGATACATGTTATATTTTGTCAATATAGGTATGATGTCCTGGATAAATCCGCGATGTTTGATACAGGGATTCATCACAAAGAAAATAGACGGGTGAAGAATATGTGTTTTGTGATTTTGTGAGAGAGTTATTGTCAAGCTCACAAAGACCTTAAAAAGTGCAATGTTTTAATCAATATCCGCAATAATAGGAAGAAGTCCTATTAGACTTTGCTGAGGGAGATTCATTGCTGGTTTTGCAATGAAATGTTGAAATGTACTGAAGTTTTCAACATCCTTCCGTCGTAGGTCGCACCACAGTTCGCTCCATACAACACGGAGGATAGAACTACTTTTTTGTATAGCTTGGAAACAGTGATCGGGTTGAGCTGTTCGGAAAGTTTTTGCCCAAAGTAAGTTTGGCGTCCTTTCATACAAGCATTCTAGGATCAAAAGTGGAATTCAGCAAAATTTCCTGGTGAGGGTATTGCTTGGAGGAGTGAATAACATTCTTGCCTAAGTGCCAAGTTAATGTGTCCGTGTTGTTTGCCCTTTTGGGTAAAAACGAAGGATATTAGATTTATTTGCATTGAACGTGAATCGCCATTTTGTTGAATATTCATATATTTTGCGTAGAATTTTCTGTAGTCCATGTGGGGTAAGCACAATACAACAAATGTCTTCCGCCGCAAGTGTTGGATTAGAGCTTGAGATACCGAAAACGCCGATATTTGCGCTCAGATTTTGTATTTCATGCAACAAATTGTCAATAAACACAAAAATAGAAATGTTGACAATACGCCTCCCTGTCTGACATCTTGAGAAACTGGAAACCAGTCGGAGTTGATTGACAACGACAGAGAAAAATGTGTTTGCATGACAGTCGTTAACTAAGGTCCATAAACGACCCGAAATTCCTAGCTGATGTAGCTTGTACATTAGGTCATGTCTTCATACCGTTTCAAATGCCTTCTGTGTATCAAAGAAGGCTATAAGGACGGGGCTGTCATGCTCGATATTGTGATAGATAGTCTCTTTCAGGTTGAAAGAAGCTGATTTGCATCCAAGTTTTTGCCGGAAACCTTGTTATTGTTCATTTGGAAAATTAACTAAGGGTAGGATGCGAGTTCGAATTCGGGTAAGTGACAGCTGTTCGAAGAATTTTAGTAGGCATGGAAGAAGAGCTATGGGTTGGCACATGTAACCTTCGGGGGTGGGGTGGGGGCTTCCTGGGTTTATTAAAACCTTTGTAGATGGGGACGATTAAATCCCTATTCCAGCATGATGGAATTTGTCCTACTGCTATAATAAAATTGAAGAGGAAGATAATACATTTACCTTACTGGATACCACCATGGATGGAATGTTCGTTCTGAATACAATGAAGACCTGGCGCTTTTCTACATTTGAGATCACGGACAATGTTGCATATTTCGTAGACTGTAACAGAACCGCCAGGAAACGCTGTAGATGAGGATTTTAGATGCAGATTATAGTACGAGGTCTCCATGTTGTGAAAGAAGTTCGAATCGAAACTATTGTTTTCTTTGGGGTTGTAGATATCATAAAAAATGTTTTGCAAAAGCTAAGGTTACACCAGATGGATCGTCGTACAATGTACTGTTGAATTCTATCACCGGATATGTACGTGTGGTCCGTGGACGCATGCGTTTTATTAATTCCAGAAGAGCCGAACATCACATTCTGAAGCTTTATCTATATCTTTAAAGGTATTGGACAAAAAACGTTCATGCTCGGCATTTAGCTCGTTTCGAAACTTTCGTTTTGCACACTTGTAATTTTTATAGAATGCATGGTCCACACAACGGGGACGTCCTTCGAACAACCAAATGTGTCATGAACGACGCTCATTATCATCCAGTTGTTTTACTTGTGACGTCCATCAGGCTTCAGATAGTGTTTGTATTTTGTATTGGGGATATACAGAGATGCAGTAGTATGCAACAAGTTATTTATATCAAGTCAAAATAGATGAAGGTCTTTAACAGAGTTTAAATGTCTGTCCAAAAAAAAACTTCTCTGCGATCACTTAAATAGTTTTGATACTATTTGAACTTACAGCAATTTACCTTATACCAGGCTGAGAGAGAGTTTGTACGTTCATGCAGAGCATGAGGTTTGATATCAATACAAAGGTTCATATAAATTGGGAGATGGTCAGATGTGGCGCAAAATGTGCCCTCTTCATAAACATGATACATAATCACATGATTAAATAAAGCCTTGTTACAAAAGATATAGTCTAATGTAGAACATGTCTGACTAAATGTGCGTTTTGAACCTGTTGTTTTAAAATAAGGACATCCCAAATCACAATGACATCTTTCAGGGCCTCTGATTTAAATATGTTACAGCGAGGATGGTCATTGTCTTTACAGCTAGCGTTGAAGTCACCTCCAATTAGAACATCACCATATGAAGAGTAGTGATTAAACATAGCTTCAAGTAAATTCAGCCCATTTACATATGACTGTACGTTACTATCAGATGGGAGATGTACACCAAATATATACAGTGAGCGACAATGTTTGCGCTTTAGTTCTGCGCCAATAATGCGGGTGGATTCAATATCAGGGATTTCAACGAATGCGAATTGCATGTTTTTCATATACATAATACCTACTCCACCTTTTCCCAAAAAGGTAGATCTATCTAAAATAGCTGCACTGACTATTTTCTATACAAACTACTACAGTAATCTTGACTTATTGTATGTAAGTAGTTTGCACTAGTAGGCTTCAGTTTATGCTCACATATTATAACTAGGTCACAGTTGGTCTGAACAAGTATATCGCATAAACATAATGACGACGATATAACGCCGCGCACATTCCAAGACAGAATATTAATGTTTTGAGACATATAAATAAACTGCAAACTAAATGAAAAAAAAAACCATCAGGGTTATGATTAAGTCTTGACTACTTTGTTCGATCTCCCAGTTTTCACTCACTACGCCATCGCTATTTTTTGTCGCCTTGTGAGTGATCTTGTTATCCCATTTGTTTTCGCTTAGCCACGGCCGACAGGATATACCACGAAGCCAGAATCCTGGAGCCTTCACAATTTGCGAATCGGAGGTTGCCACATTTATTTTTGCATTACGACGAGAGCCTGGATATTTCGGTTTGAAAAATACAAAATGAGAAACTGAAATTCCTTTTCGTTTGAGAAAATACACCATACCCAGTCGCGTACCTCTGTGTCCTTTTCCGGAGATGTAGTATCTCGCATTCCGTTTGTACATGTACCTTACACCTTCGAAAATGTCCTCATTACCGGCGATTGCTCGGATTGATAATTGATCGAACGTACAGCGTTGTTTTTCGCACTGAGTTTTGTTTGCATATTCACGGGGTTGTGATCCTGCAGTGTTGGTGTTATTAGATGATCTGTCCAATCGAACACTTTCGTAAATGCAGGCTGTGATATATGCGTTGTTGTGCTGTCTAATGGTGTTCGCTTGTTGGGAAGGCTTCCTGCTTTGTCACCACTTTCGTTCGTGTTCGTAACATTTGTTTGATTTTTTTGGGTATGGTTTGGCGATTGTTTACATTTGCTGTGGTTGTTTTAATAATATCAACACGATCAGTGGTGATTGTGTCATGAGTAGGCGGAGTGGCACAGACTATATTGTCTGTACAAGTGCTGCTCATGTGTGACGTCCCTTTTAATTCCGGATCAGAGAGAGAAGGGGCCCTCGATGGGATAATGGTAGATGCATATGTTTTTTTGTGTTTTCATATCCGAAATTTGTTTTTGCATATTAATACAGACTTTCGAAAGTCTTGCTATTTCAGCATTAAACCCTTTGTTTACTACCTCGTACTCAGTAAAATCAAGGCCATCGAGTCTTCTCAAATGTGCTTTAGTAGTTTTGTCGTATTCTTAATTCTAAGTTTGATTTTACTGCATGACGTTTTTAATTCCATGTTACTTTATAACTTCTCAATTTACATTCTTAATCCTAAATTTCATTTTCCTACATAATATCCTCAATTCCATATCACATTATTATATTTCAGTTTTCCATTTGCTTTCGTCTTGCAATTATTTTTTGATATCAGCCTTCGAGTTGTATAAAGGGGCGTATTTTTGCTTTAAAAAGGTAATGAACATTTGAATTGTCATTTGTACTGCGTTTGTTTTGATTTCAATTTATTCATTACTTTTTATCTATTTAATCATTCATGAAATAACCTCGTGGCAATCCGGGTTAGAAAAAGTCTTCAGTACCCCTTGTTTGTCGTAAGAGGCGACTAAGTGGGAGCGGTCCTTCGGATTAGATCGCAAAAACTGAGGCCCCATATCAAAGCAGGTGTAGCATAAGAAAGATCCCTTGCTGCTCAAGGGCCGTAAACTTTGAACATAGGCCTAAATTTTGCAACCCTTCACATGCAATGGTAACGTCTCCATATGAGTGAAAAATTCTCGAGCGGGACGTTAAACAATATACCACCAATCAACTAATCATTAAATACGAAAATTAGTGCTCTGGGGATTCCAGACAAGTGAAAACTCCAAATATTTAAGATATATTAACTGAAGTATGACTTCACTATTACCTCTTTGTCCTGAAGAAATGTACACGATGCATATTGTCGGTGTGGCCCGATTAAATAAAAAGAATAATATTTTTCATCTGCGGTTTGATATCTTTTTGACAGTTTTCTTTATTCATTTAACATGTGTGTGTGTGTGTGTGTGTGTGTGTGTGTGTGTGTGTGTGTGTGTGAGGGGGGTTAGCGGTGGCTCAGTGGTATTGTGTTTGCTTTGTACATGTAACTTATTTTACGTCTCGTTGGGAATTTTTCACTCATACTGAGACGTCACCAGTTGTAGGTGAAGTACCACAAATTTAGACCTATGATTAGCGCTCAGGGCCGTAGCATGAGGGTTCTTTAACTTCCCAACGCCTGCCGCGACATAGGAACTCCATTTTTAAAGCCATATCTGAAATGAGAGACCCTTGATTCTCTCTTCTGAATAATGCCGAACGTTTGGCGAAGGAGTATTCACTACCTATGTTACCGTCTTAGGTTTGATGCAGCCATGTCACGAGCGGTGCTTGAACTCACGGCCTCCTTAGGCGAACGCTCTAACCACTGAGCTACCGCAACAGGCCCGTCTAAATTTGTTGTACTTTACCTACAGATGGTAAAACACACACACACACACACAGATATATATATATATATATATATATATATATATATATATAATGTTTTTGTCTCTGGCATCTTAACAAATTGCAATAATAGTTTCAAATGAATGCGCTGCAATTGTGAACAATGAATCAGTACTAGTGTCATTTTTGTTATCATCAATAGGGTCATCTGAGTTATCATCAATAGTTCCATCTGAGTTATCATTAGTACCAGTGTCACCTCATCACCTCAGTTACAGCTACATGTGGTACAGAGTCATCCGAGTTCCCAGCAGTATTAGTGTCATCTAAGTTATTATTAGTAGTGTCATCTGAGTTGTCATCAGTAGTGTCATCTGAATTATCATCAGTAATGTCATCTGAGTTAACACCAGTATTAGTGGAATTTAAGTCATCATCAGTAGTTTCATCTTTGTTACCATCAGTAGTTTCATCTTTGTCATTATCAATAGTGTCATCTGAGTTATCATCAGTAGTATCATCCGATTTGCTTTCAAACAGCTTTCTGGAGCATTTGAGAGATCTTTTTTTCCTTATCGATGTCTTCTTCTGAGATTCGAACATTGTCAATGTCAGCACTGACGCTCCTCCGCATTGTTTGTAGGTGATGTAGCATTGAAGTATAAGTATACACTGTAGAATTCAAGATGCCATTTGTCTGTGCGTCGTCTATACATTTCATAATTTTTAACTGCGTAATAGTAGCCTTTCCGGATTTGTTTTCCACATTCGGTCTATTAAATGCAATATATCATCTATTTCAAGAGAACAGCATACGTGGGTAGTGATTAGACGTCAGTTTCATTTAGTAAACACATTATTCCCACATGAACTTCACTTATTTCTTAAGGCTGTATATTACTCAGATCCTAAAAATATTCAATATGTAATCCATATTATATATTTAATCTTATTTTAATCTTCCTTCATATATTAAATATAACTGAAGATTCATTTTTATTTCCTGTTGTACCCCCATGTAATTTTCAAACGGAAAGCAATTCACAAACGCACTGTAGTACTGAAAATATTATGATCATATTCTTTTTATGACACTCGACTAGCATAGACCCAGCTTTTATGCAATGAATGATTTGTGTTACAAATATAGCTGTAATTACATTGCGAAAATAAAGGTACGGAGGGCGCTTAATCACTAGACTATATTCTGGCGGTGCTATTGTGCAAGACTGGAAAGATTTGTACACTTTATAATCAAGAATGTGATATAAATCATGGCAAATTATTTCAGACATAACATTATAATTAGTTACAAAAATATTACATTTTCTTTAAAACACTACGCTCGGAAAACGGCGTGTGTAACGAGGTTAAAATGAAACCACAAAGCCGTGTCCACTGTTAATATTTCGTGTTACGCTCCGGTAAACAGTTTCGGTTTAGTTTATTTCATTCATTCAAACCATGTCAAATGGTGCATGAGGTACAAGAAATAAATATACAAATGCAAGAATAAAACAAAAATGTCAGAGGTTCTTATATGAAACAATGCATTATGTTTAAATGGCAGACGGGTACACAATAGTAGTACACTGTAGTAGCAGAACTATTACGAGGAAGAGACAATCCCAAAAATATGTGAAATAAAAACTCAAGAGATTCCTTAGTGTTTTCATATTTTGGATTGACAAAAGTTTAAAAAACTCAAGTACATTTGGTCTTTCATAAAAACTTATTTTGGTATTTTTTCCTTAATTATGAAAATGTTGAACATTGAAAAATGTAGTGGAATTCATCACTTTTTTCTCCTTTGTTACACAATGTACAATAGTCTTCTATTCAGAGGAATGCCATACTATCTTCCTGTCTCTATAGGTATGTGGTGGTTTGAAGTGCGAAATTTCATGAATAGTTGTTTTTATTTATTTCATAAGCAAAATAAACATACATTTCTTTAAGCCAAAACAGTGTTTGAAAACCTGACCCTTAGAAGAGTCATTAACATCTGAAATCAAAATGGCGCTCAACAATTCGCGTTTGAAACAAAACTTTGCGTCAGGCACAGGTTTCTTAAAACAATGTAGTACAAGCGGAGAAAGGCATACTTGTACGAAAACATAAAATGATAATTATTATAAATAAGTCAACTTGAAGCAAGCGTCAAAACTGAAATATACCAGGCCGCAGAAGATTAAAGAAATCATCTTTTTTATATATATATAGATCGGGCCACCCCGACACCACACCCACACGCTATGCAATTGATACATCTCTCCAGGACGAGGAAAAGTTAATTGTGAAGTCAAATTTTAATTAAGATGTCTTAAATGCGATGGTAACAAAATTAGTTAGTAGAAACAAGTTTACGCACAATTCGAAGGCTAATATTAACAATAACTCCAACCCCCAAACCCCCAACCTCCCAAATAAGTACATATTACATGTACCTTAGTTTAAAAGTACATTCTCGTCAATCCTGTAGAAATGAAAACATTAATTCTGCAAAAACGAGAGAGAGAAGGTAAATTTAGCCTACTACTTATTTTCGCGCGAACCCGTGACATCTAAGTCTTTGATGTCTTTTTTTTTAACGTGCCTGTGTGCTGCACCTGATTGAATCGCTGATTTAGCCATTTAAGTGTTTACATACCATCACCGAAAAGTATTTGTACTGTGATGATTTTGAATCCTGTATTGGAAAATCTTGCGGAATGCCTTTTGTGGTGCATATATCCATATTTACGTCATCGGAATCTGGTGGATACGGTACCATTAAATGCTCATTATCAACGTCTATTTCCTGAGATTCCATGTCTGATTCTGGGTAACCTGTCTATTTTTGTTTCAATCGTTTTAGAGTTCCTGTAAAGGTATGTGGACCGCATCCTGCCAATCATCTCTTTCTTTCCTAAAGTTATTAGCAAGCTTAACTTATGGCGAACAAATGCCAGACCATTTCCTTCTAAATCACTTTAAACTCGACTACTTACGTCACTTTTCAGTATCATTTTCGGGGAACGACGTGAGCTGATCTCCCATGCTTGAATTTCTTCATTGTTCACAATTTTTTGGCCATATCTCATTTGATTTTGTTTTCAGTTACCTAATTCATGAATCGAGAACACGAGTGAAAGTTTTGTGTCGCTCTTATTAAGATAACTACTCTGTGTTTAGAGGGTTGTCCCAGAAAGTCGCACACAATGTTAATACCTTATTTATTCGTTAGAAAAATATTTAATTTTCTTTTGTTATCAAATAGCATCATTTTGTGATTTTTGTACGAAGTTTCATATTAATATCTCCCTTCATAATGACATAGGACAAAAATGAAATACATTCGTCTATGGCAGTCAGCGCACAAACTTCATTGTCATCTACAACGCTCAATAACTTCAGGATTTTCTTTATATATATATATATATATATATATATATATATATATATATATATATATATAATTCAGAAATAAGTATAGAAAATCTACACAAGTAGTAGTATAATAAATATATGTAACAAAGCCGATTGAGTATATACTCGAGTAGTATACTCATGAAGAATTGAAGAAACTAGTCGAATATATACTCAATCGGCTTTGTGATATTATATATATATACATATACATATATATATATATATATATATATATTTATATATATATATATATATATATATATATATATATATATATATATATCACATACTTAGTAATAAATACAGGGTTTTTGCATATACGATACAGTTTACTTTCTGATAACCGTATCAGCCCTCGATGATACAGATTTGCAGGGCTGATAACCGATATCTTCCCCCCTTGTGGAGCCCCTCAATCCGGAAGTCCTCTGGTTTTTTCTGTTTCGACTTTTAGTAGTATGCAGACGATAAACAATAACAAACATGATGGACGAACGTGAACTCGAAGGAAGAGCAAAACTTTTGAATCGCTTGGAAATAGATTGAGTGAACTGGAATATCTGTGTGGGTTAAATGACACTAACGTTACTGAAAATACGGTGGATTTATTAGAGCCAGTGCAACCCGTAGATCTAGATGAAAACCAAGTGCCTGTTGACACTATGACCGATCGCAGTGATGCTGGGGAAACAAGTTTATCTTCGTTTGATTTTGTGAAGGGCCTCAGGCTGATATTGGGGTCTCGGGCTGATACAGAGTGTGATATGGAAATAGGTATGTATTATTCTCTATATATTGGGGGTCAGATTGCATAATACTTATCCAAAGACGTGCCAATGTTTTATAGTCTTTTCTGACCCCCACTATTTTGTCAAATTTCAATTCGTCATTTTATGATTAAATGACTTTTTTTTTTTCAATTCATCATTGTGTTGCAGGTTCTGCTTGCCATGCCAAAAAAAAAAAAACAAAAACAAAAAAAAACCAAAAAACAGGCCAAGTCTACTTCGCAAGATATTGCTGCGACTAACGGAACTTAAATTAGATATCATTTAATACAAAGCAAAATAATAACATGTATGTGACATGTCTATGTATATTACTTTGTACTTATTATATAATGTTCCTAATTGTACACAGATCTGTTTGAATTATACACTGTTTAGTGCCCGGTTTTACCCAAGCTGCGACTTGGATCTTTTAAACCAATCAAAGTAGTCGCTTTCCGCCATGTGATCATTGTTCTTTGTTTGACTATAAGGAGACGTCACGGGAAATTAGCAACGAAAATCATTGTTACCCTCCATCCAACCCCATTACTACCACCTCGGCCTGTATTTTTTAATTTTTAGATGGCCTGTAATTTTTTAATTATCCACCTTTTTTGTGGACAGACAAGTTGTGTTTTGTAGATAACAGATTAGTTGATTCTCATATAATTTTATGTGATATTTCTTGGGGGTCAGATTGCATATTACTTATTCAAAGATACCCTTTATTTGCCAATGTGTTGCTAGTTTTTGCTGGCCCCCATATAATTTTATGTTAGAATTTGTTGGGGGTCAGATTGCATAATACTTATCCAAAGACGTGCCAATGTTTTCTAGTCTTTTCTGACCCCCATTATTTTGTCAAATTTCACATTCGTCATTTTATGATTATATGACATTTTTTCAATTCAACACTGTGTTGCTGGTTCTGTCTGTCATGCCAAAAAAACCCAACATGCCTAGTCTGTTTAGCAAAATATTGCTGCGACTAACGGAACACACACACACACACACACACACACACACACACACACACACACACACACATATATATATATATATATATATATATATATATATATATATACAGGTTGTTTCATAATATATGTTACATTTTTAATGTATAATTTGACAAACTCAGGTAAAAGATAAAGAAAAAAGTTTTTCATCATTTTAATATATGTACCCATTAGATTCATTATGACTAATACTGAACCTAATTGTCAAACATTAGCGGACATCTGAATCATTAATGAATATATATATATATATATATATATATATATATATATATACATGTATATATATATATATATATATATATATATATATATATATGTGTGTGTGTGTGTGTGTGTGTGTGTGTGTGTGTGTGTGTGTGTATTGCCTATCCATCTTTGGATCTGATGCCATTCCCAATACAAATCTCTTGTGCCATTTAAATACTTGTGTCCTGCTAATATTCGGGTAGTCTGATGTGCTTTCTAGCTCCCGTTTTGATTTAGTGGGGGTCAAGCCATGATCTGTACAATATTTTATGATTTCTCGGTGCGCCAAGAGTGCTGTTGACGTCGCCATATTTTGCAAATTTCATGTCAGGTACGTTTAAGTGACGTCACTTATCTGCCGTTTATGAGGTCCCGGGGTTGTAAACGCAATATATTACGTGTAAAACATCACTGATTTGTATGATATATAACTCTGAATTGGATATATTTAATATGAAACTATTTGATTTCATCTAATTGAGTGGTACAGAGAACATATCTACTTCAATTTTGTACGTGCGCCAATATGGATCTCGTTTTATTCATTAACATCTATTTCTTTTATTACTTACATTTTACTTTTCTGTTTAAATTGAGTAATAATTTTCTATTGTAAAAAAACTATTGGATGAGATCCGTAATTCGAAAATTATTAACTCTGTCTACGACTTTTTAGGACAACCCTCGTACATGTAATTTCTCCAAGATTTCAGAATACTTGGAAAGAACATCATGCATTGCTACGTGGAATCTTTCTGCCGTTGTGTTACTGTGATAGTAACATGACGTAGTAATATTGTGATATGTTAAATTCCTGAAGGGTTTCTTAAATTCACCGTATTGTTTATCTTCCTCATTCCTATGAATACTTGGGCCCAGTGACGTCACCGTATTGTTTAATGTCTCCGCTCCTATAAATACCTAGGCCCAGTGTCGTCATAGTATTGTTTAGTCCTATTAATACTAGGCCTAGTGTTGCCCCGTGGAAAAAAAGGTGTCGTCTCGGTATGTCGTCATGGTGAATTGTTCAAGTGTCCCTTTACTGAGAAACGTATAACCAAAGAAATGGATCTTTTGATAAAATACACGAGGTTATCTATCAACATAAATTTACTCGGAGTTGTTCAACTGACTTTGATTTGTAATTTGTTATATTTCAACCGTAAAATCCAAGTATCTTTATTTTGTTCTAACTCTCTAAGACCGTTTCTTCGTTTGCTAACTCAAGATCCTGGTTGAATGACAAGTCTGGTCGCTTTAAGCTAACATGAATACTTAGATACGTATATTTATCATTTTATCCACCATTTTTAAAAGTTGGCCCGTTTTACCCTACTTGAAATACCCAAATGTCATTGTTACGCCTGAATGATTTTCTAGCTGGACTTGACCGGTGCACATCTCCGACAGGAAATGAGAAACAAATGAAATAACATTTTAAAACACCATAAATTGCTCAAAATTACAATAAAAATATAACACTAGACGAAAATGAGAAGAAAAATCTTTTCTTGCATACTTGCATGTGCATGTATTGCAGTAATCATGTCAATAACTTGTAATAAAAAATCTTTTGTCATCTATCTACTGATAGAATGAAATACGCAAAGGGCATGGAACTTATATTATTCACTTTGAAGTTTTGCAGAATACAGGTGCATTCGCATAAGTAATGAACATGGCATCAAATGCGATCAACTATTTTTCCGGGACCGGATCTTTATTCTGATAAGTTCAGGAAACAAAGTACTAAACTCCATTTGTATCTCTGCAGTGATCGTATTTTATTCCATTGCATTTACACTTGCAGTAATGATAGCCATATTTCTTCTTGGAAGCGCTGCGGTTGTGAACAATGCACGTATGAAGCTGGATAAATATATAGTATTTTTATTTTTAACGACAGGGAATTCTGACATATATGAAAGTAGAATGTAAATATAAGAAATTGTTTTTTGAAAATTCATGAGGTTATGAACTGCGACGCTTCATGCCTATATAAATCAAGAAGCGCGTTTACGCTTCATAAAAAGAAAGCCGGTGTGAAGCTTTGTAGTTCGTGACACAACTTTGTGTACTTTCATAACTGGAATCTTTTTCTTAAATACAGACTGCGACACACCTCGTCCGTGTCCATCAGGCTGTCTTAAATCAAAGGAAGTGTCGGAGTAAGATATTTTTCCTGTAATGCTTCCTTTAATGCTCAGAGTTTTTGCATTTTATAGTCATTAGGATCTGATAAATGTGTGCACATACAAGTATGTATCTGTTTAGATAATTCAAAATATAAAGATGATATTGAATCTTTGAAAATACATAAGGGTTTGAACTGCAACGCTTCCAGTCGGCATGCGTTTGAAGAAGCACGTTAGCTATTCATGAAACCTATGAAGGCGTGAAACTACCTCATGTATAATTCACAAGCGAAATTTATTTATTATATATTATTTATATTTACACTCGATTTTCACTTCTGTCGGAATTCCTAGTAGTTAAAGTAGCCATTGATTTATCAAGATTCATGCAGCATTGTTCAAAACGGCAGTACATTCATGAGGAAATGGCTGTCATTACAATTTGTAAAGATATCAAAGGCAAAATTTCAATTGAGAATATGAATGCATTTAATAAGTGATTACATTCATATATATATATATATATATATATATATATATATATATATATATATATATATATAAAAGGGTATAATAACTAGAAATGTACATCTGTCTGGAAATATAACATACACTTTCCAAAGTTGATACATACAAAAAGGAAATATCTAGTCGAAAATGTAGTAAAGCTCTGTTGTCTCTTAGGAAAACACACTACAATTATTTACGTTCTCTTCTGCATATCCATTGCTTGAACAAGAGAGAGAGAGAGAGAGAGAGAGAGAGAGAGAGAGAGAGAGAGAGAGAGAGAGAGAGAGAGAG
Organism: Ostrea denselamellosa; assembly: GCA_024699665.1. Classification (NCBI taxonomy): domain Eukaryota; kingdom Metazoa; phylum Mollusca; class Bivalvia; order Ostreida; family Ostreidae; genus Ostrea; species Ostrea denselamellosa. The sequence goes on from JAMZEH010000015.1 coordinate 17,021,471, forward strand.
AGAGATTTTGTACTATTGTGTAAAAGTTATTTTACCTGAGAAATGAGGAAATGGATTATTGCTTTAAGTTTAAGCGTACAAGTTTTCAAAAGTTTATCCATTCCAAATTTTGTATTGACAACATTGCCGAAACTTACAAGGGTGACATCGATACTAATATCTGAATTCATCATTTTCAAATTCGAAATAAAATCAGTATTTTGGATTTATGAATATTCATTTCATAATTACTGGAAAATTGTCATATTGCAGTGATCTCTGATTTGAACAATTTATTCTTGATATTGAATTATAACATTTACTCAAGTTCAGTAAAGTGTTGAAATAAAAGTATACTATATATTGGCATTTCACTTCATTAAATCCTAAACGAGCTCGAATTTACATATATACTAGTATTTGCTATTTTGTCTGGAAGATTTGTCTCCGAAAATTGGAAATATACTTTTGGTCAGAGCAGAAATGAATTTATTTTGAAATGCAGATGCGGGTTTTTTTTTTCTTTTATTTCATCAGATCGATTAAAAAAATGTAGAAGCATGCAGCTTTGGTTGTATTTTTATTGATATCTAAATGAGAATATGAATCCAGGAGCTAAACTATATACGAGGGCTGTTCGATATGTAATGTGTATAGAAACACAGCGCGATAACGCTTTGCACGATTTCGTGGATGATACTCTTGAATAGCTCTATTCAATACCTTTCTAATGGTATCAACACAACCCTTCAGCTCCACATAGTTTTAAATTTACAGTCATTTCAATAGAGCCAGTCGTTGACCACTGTTGTAAAAATAGTTGGGAAATGGGTTGAGAATAGTGCAGAAATTAGAGCTTATATAAAAGTTCGCACAAAATTCAGTCATTCAGTAATGCAGATTTTTACTGAATTGGGGGGGGGGGGGTTATGGGTCTGATAAGATATCTGATGAGACACTTCGTTGGTGGAGAAAGAAATTTCTGACTGGCACAGAGTCCGTCAAAGATGCAGCAAAATCTGGCCGACTTGTGACAGTAAGAGACAAGGCAAATGTCTCAAAAGTTTTTGAAATAATTGAAAGGGATGGCAGGTACACGATACTTGATATTGCCAAAGCTGTTGGCATATCGCTATCGCGGGTGCATTTCACTTTGAAGCGTATTTTGAAAGCACGAAAGATTTGTGCCAGATGGATACCGCATATATTGACTACAGTGCTCAATGTTTTAAATATCTATAATAAAAAATTGTCTTCCTGTAAACAAACTATTTACAAGGTGTATCACGCAGCCATCTTGGTTTTCTGTTTACCAGCTGCATCGCTTGCAATTTTCAGCGAAAATTCGATATGATATTATAATGAAACCCCTACCTTTTAGAAGCAACTCTGTCAAGGTCTTACCTCTTGCATCGTAATTCGTCGTGGTGAACTGGGAATAAAGTCTATTTATCGGCTATAATCAACATTCGAACATCGTCTACTGCTTCTTAAATGCGAAAAATCAGTAAAGGGGGACGGAAGTTGACATAATTTCGAGATAACCTATTTTTCATTGGTCGATAAAATCAAAATATAGTAAATATTAAAATTAGCAGTTGATAGGTTTGATAGCGAGTTAATATACCTTGAACACAATTCACGGTGGCTCAGTGGTAGAGCTCTCGCCTCGTGAACGGAAGGTCGTGAGTTCGAGTTCCGCTCGGGCCGGCCGCGTCAAACCTAAGACGTTAAGATAGGTAGTGATTGCTCCTTCGCCAAGAGCTCGGCATTACGAAGTGAGAGTCACGGGTCTTTCGGATGGGACCTTATAAACGGAGGTCCCGTGTCGCAGCAGGTGTGGCACGTAAAAGAACCCTCACTGCTAAAAGCCATTAGTGCTAAGCATAGGTCTAAATTTGCAGCCCCGTCACCGGTAATAGTGACAGTCGCCGGATAGCTGAAAAATTGCTCAGGCGACTATAAATAAAAAACAAACAACAAACAATTCTATTGGTATATACTTTTTTTCACCGATCACGGTGGCTCAGTGGTAGAGCTCTCGCCTCGTGAACGGAAGGTCGTGAGTTCGAGTTCCGCTCGGGCCGGCCGCGTCAAACCTAAGACGTTAAAATAGGTAGTGATTGCTCCTTCGCCAAGAACTCGGCATTACGAAGTGAGAGTCACAGGTCTTTCGGATGGGACCTTATAAACGGAGGTCCCGTGTCGCAGCAGTATGTAAATGTAAATGTCATGCGTAGGCTAATAAGAAAAATTCACAAGTTACTGAATCAACACCCACACGTGTACGTACACGCATACACGTGGGCACACTCTTAAATGTTCACACGCATATTCATACAGCCAAATATCTGTTTATTTTCAGTGTTGTCACAATATAGGACAAAATGTTGGGGCTGGAGTCGAAGCAAAAAAAAAATAGTTAAAGAAAGGGGGAGGGGGGCATGAACATTTCCAGTGTTTTTTGGGATTGCGATAGTTTTACTAAATTTCCCGAACCGTCCAGTTCCAAAACCACTCAAATGTGCCTGAATTTTATTGTTTGCAGGGATGCACACTAGCCCGCATTCAGTTACACTCCTTATTTTCTTCGTTCAAGCATCATCAAGGGAATTCTAATTTGCATAATTATGTCAACTTCCGTTCCCCCTTCACCGAATTTTCGCATATGAGAACCAGTAGAAGATGTTTGACGGTTGGTTATAGCCGATAAATAGACTTTATTTCTAGTTTATCATGACGATATGAGATGTAAGACCTTGACAGAGCTGCTTCTAAACGTTAGGAGTCTAATTATAATATTATATCGAACTTTTCGACGAAAATTGCAAGTGATGAAGCTCGTGAAAAGGAAAACCAAGATGGCGGTGTGATATACCTTGTGAATAGTTTGTTTACAGAAAGACAATTTTTTTTATTATAAATATTTAAAACGTCGAGCGCCTGTGATATTGACAGATGACCAGAAACAGGTACGAGTGCAAAACGCTAAGGAATTGCTCAGAATGTTTCCCAAATTCAATCAAAGACAATTTGCAAACATTGTTACAGCTGAAAAAACATGGGTTCACTATATCGAACCAGTAAGAAGAATTGGAAATAAAATATGGCTAACTAAACACGGTAGAAGGCCGGTAGTTGCCGAAAGAACCATAAGTACAAAGAAGGTTCTTTATTGTATATACTGGACAAAAAAAGTTAAGGATCATGATTTCAGAATTATTTTATTCATAACAAAACCAAATAAATTATGTTAAATATATACTTAAAATGTTCAACGACAATCGAACAATACATTTTAAATCTGTTTTTACAAATTCATCAATACGTTAAGCAGCCAGAGCAACCATTGTCAGGTAACCCCCAAAACAGTTTGAAAATCGGTATGAGCAACAATAACAAATTTCATTACAAATGATTGAATCTTTATAAAGGCAATATCAATAGGGTGTATGTCCACTCTGAGCCTGTATAACGACACGACAACGCCTCTGCATACTTCAAATGAGCCTGCGGAACGCATTTTGTGGCAACCTTGGCCATTCCTGCTGTAAAGCTAACGTAAGCTCCTGGCGGTTTGTCGGAAGTACAGGGCGTCTGGAAACAGCTTGCTGCAACATGTCCCAGGCATGTTCTATTGGATTTAAATCCGGAGAACAACTCGGCCAATCCATAAGTTCAATTGCCTCTGTAGCAAGGTAGTCTGTCACTATACGTGTTCTGTGGGGACGAGCAATATCATCCATTAACACAAAGTCGTTGCTTATAGCTCCCGCATAAGGTCTCACAATTGTATGCAGCATCTCGTTCCTGTAAATTGCACCGGTAAGATTGCCATTAATCACGTGCAAGTCAGTACATCCACCAATACTGATTCCGGCCCAAATCATCACAGAGCCACCTCCAAGACGATCATGCTCTGCTACACAGCAATCAGCGTACTGCTCTCCACGCATGCGCCATACACGCCTACGACCGTCATGAAAGTCCACGCAGAACCGTGACTCGTCTGTGAAAAGAACAGGCGTCCAATGACGCAGTTGCCAGTTTAAGTGATTTTGAGCCCAATTGAGTCGTGCTACACGATGTCTTCTCCTCAAAATGGGACGAACAGCAGGTCGATGAGCCCGAAGATTAGCAGCATGAAGTCTCTGTCTGAGAGTTTGTGGTGTTATGCGCACCCCACTTGCTGCATGAAAGTCAGTATTGAGTTGGAAAGCACTTTGAAACCTGTGTCGATACTGGCGAGCGGTTGTGGACCTTGGACGACCTGATCTCGGTCTCTCAGAAACATTACCTGTCTGCCTAAAACGATTCCACAACCTTGAAAGCACACTTTGGGACACATTAAAATGTCTAGAGACAGTTCTCTGGACTTGGCCAGCTTGAAGCATACCTACTGCCTGACCAGCTTCCAGAGCAGTTAAATGGCGCCTCATGGCTTTTAATGTCAATAATTGTTCACCTAAGAGTCGATTAGAGCAATAAATACCCACAATAAAATGAATATCACAATTTTTCAATTTCAATATACACGTTGGCACACTTTGATTTTGACCCCTTGCTTGTGTTTGGGCGAAAAAATCATGCACTTATGACGTCAATATGAAACCTGGTAAATCTGTTGTTAAGGACACATTGGAATAACTATACATGTTAAAATTTGTCAAAATAATTATTTGGTTTATAAAAATTTTTGAGGTCAAAATTATGATCCTTAACTTTTTTGTCCAGTATATATTCTTCTCATGTTATGGTATAGCCGTACAAATTGCGTTGCCGAAAGGCAAAAATGTTACAGGTCGGTATTATCGAGATGTTATACTAAATAAGCTCAAGAAATATTATCATAAACGAAACCCTGTGTTATGATTTAGGCATACTTGTCTAATTCATGATAATGCTTCATCACATACGTCTGAACTTGTGAGGCAATTTTTGAAGTCAGAGAAGGTTACCATCTTGCCACATCCACCATACTCTCCACATCTAGCTCCATGCGACATTTTCCTTTTTCCAAAACTTAAAGAGTTCTTACCTGGTCGTCGTTACAAGTCTGGACAATAATAATAATAATAATAATAATACCATATTTATATAGCACTTTTTTCATACATTTGTATGCTCAAAGGTGCTTTACAGTACATACAACAATTAAATAAAACATTGAAATAAATGATATAAACATAAGATACAATACATAAGCTAAATAAGTATAAAACATCAGTTTCAGGGCATATTAAAATAAAGATGATGAGATAATGTTGATGAGATTTGTGTGTGTGTGTGTGTGTGTGTGGATGAATTAAAACTATATATATATATATATATATATATAACCCATCTCAACTTGTTGGAGGGTAGTTTCTGAAAACCAGATGGAAAAAATGTGTTTTCAATGACTTCTTGAAGGCGAATAGTGATTTACAATCACATGTTCTGGAAGGGCATTCCACAGTTTCGGAGCTGTTGACATGAAGCACTGATCCCCATACGTAACAGTTCGACTTTTAGGAACTACTTGAGTGACCGATCGTTGTATAGACCTAAGATTTCGGGTAGGTCTATATACCTCTAGTAATCGTTTCATATAAGTTGGGCACTCATCATGCAAGGCCTTGTAGGTATAAGTAAGTATCTTAAACTGTACCCTATGCTGCACAGGCAACCAGTGTAGTTCTCGTAGTATTGGAGTGATGTGGTCGTAACGAGAGGTCCTGGCTATGAGACGTGTGTCAGTGTTCTGAACTTGTTGGAACTTGCTCAGAACTGTCTTTGGTATACTAACAGTCGCCGGATAGCTGAAAAATTGCTCAGGCGACTATAAATAAAAACAAACAAACAAAAAAAAAATCTTTGGTATACTAACCAGGAGAGCGTTACAGTAATCTAACCTTGATGTAACTCAGGAGTTCACAACTGATTTAGCTGCTTCTGTTGTTAAATATTTTCTGATGTGGCCTATTTGCCGCAACTGTGCATAGCAAGATCCACTGGACAAGCCTTTGGCTCAGCCATCAGTCAGTGCCTCAGAGGTCTACCTAAATTAGCGTACCGTGACACATTTCAGAAATAGACTAAGGGATTGAAATTATATATTTCAAACCGCGGAGAATACTTTGAAGGTGTGTAATGTTCATTTCACTATTTGTGACTGTAGAGGTATTAAGACTAATAATTAAAAAACTGGATTTGTATAGTTTGTGAAAATCACACTGTCAATATTCTTGGGTAGTGAACGTCACATTAATATATTCTATCAAAAGTCTAATGATATTGTATCATATCACGATAAAACTCGGCACGATTTTTGCTTATTAAAAAAAATAATATCTAATCCGATTACATCAATTTGGAATTTGAACGTACAGCTGTATGTTTATTTGAGTTTATATTCATGTAGCCAGATGTATGAAATAAAAATAGCTATAAATATATTATACCCAACCCCGAACGTAATCCTTAGTACATGCAACAGAAACGTTGAAAACACATGGTTGGTATAGTTCTGCAATTCTTGCACTTTTTTATATTCGTGACTTAAGAATGTAAGCTTAAAAGAGACACTATAGTATGTTGGTCAAAAATCGTAAAATGACAATTTTCCCAGAGCTTTCTTTAATTTTGTTGCATAGTTAAAAAAAATACCATATTTATATAGCACCCTTTTCATACATTTGTATGCTCAAAGGTGCTTTACAGTACATAAAACAATTAAATAAAACATTGAAATGAAATGATATAAACATACAATACATATGCTAAATAAGTATAAAACATCCGTTTCAGTGCATATCAAAGTAAAGATGATGAGATAATGTTGATGAGATTTTCTTTTCTTTTGTGTGGGCCGGATAGCTGAAAAATTGCTCAGGCGGCTATAAACAAACAAAAAAAAATCTTTTGTGTGGATTAATTAAAACTATATAAAAAATTCATCTCAACTTGATGGATGCTAGTTACTGAAAACCTGATGGATAAAATGTGTTTCCAATGACTTCTTGAAGGCGCACAGTGATTTACAATCCCTCACATGTTCTGGAAGGGCATTCCACAGTTTCGGAGCTGTTGACATGAAGCGCCAATTCCCTTACGTACAGTTCGACTTTTAGGAACTACTTGAGTGATCGATCGTTCTATAGACCTAAGATTTCGGGTAGGTCTATATACCTCTAGTAATCGTAGTTGAATGTATAACTTTGCGAAAATAACACATTTCTTAAGTTGAAAATTCTGATTTAAATGCAAAAATGAATAGTTTTTGAAGACCCTTTTTTAACAACATTGAGACTTCCTCTTTCTGTCTTCGGACGCATGCGCACAGAGGGTAAACAATCCAGTGAGAGGAAGCGTACAATGGCCAAACCCCGAATTTTGACACATTATGCGAGAAAATGGTTTAAAATAGAACGAGATACAGCTCATACGCAAACTAGAATTTACGTGGGGATATGACCCTCTAGCTACAAGACACACACGTAGGGCGTTACAAATAAGTGCTATTTTTATCAAAACACGTAGCGTGCTTTAAAAAAACCACATTATTTAGTTATAGGGACACTAAAGGCTTTTTGTTATAGTAAAGATTTATAAATACATATAATCCCATACTCGAGAAGCGAGTGTGGACCCATTTAAGTGGTATTTAAATAAGTTTTAACACAAAACGTATGTTGTCATACTGAATCACGTGATGTAAAATGTCCGAGTAAGAAATTCATAAACATTGAAACTTATACTATATGCAACTTCTTTGAACGTATTTAAAGTTCGGCACAGTGGGAGCCAATGCACTATTTAGAGATTTTTGATGTAGCGTTTTTGTGTATCATAATGGATTGAAAATTTTGTATTTTAGCGTAGCTATGAATTAGCGGTCTTGTATTACCACCAAAGCCACTAGAATTTAAATCCCGCTAAAATAAGAGCATGTACAGTAATTTCCTAATCACAGTGTTAATTGTATAAATGTAAAGTCATTCACTTTGCATATTTGGTATGATGTATTTTCAGAATATAATATTAGATGTGGAAAAAGATAATTTAGTTTAAAACTAGTTTATTTATGCTGGTAGCCAAATATTTGAAATGTTGTACCATATTCTACGTAAACATCGCAGCATCCATGCTAATTGGGGAACCCCACCCCTAAATAAAATCCAAAACAAGTCGCTGTCCTTTAAATAATGGACTGCAGTACGTGAACCATAGGCATGTGTTTCTAACAGACGCTTAATATTCTGGGTTGAAATAAAAAAAAAATGTTTTAAAATAAATCTTATAAAATCTTGAAATAGTTAATGCTATATTGACATACATAGGCGTAACATGTGTGAAATATCTTTGACCTTTAACCTCAGAATTAGAGTCACTCTTGAATGCAATGTGGACAACATTATAATTCAAATTCTAAAGATGATACAATACATAATCTAGTTATATATATATATATATATATATATATATATATATATATATATATATATATATATATTGCAACAAAATACCTTAATCCTATGACAATGGCGGATTTAGAAGGGGAGGGGGGTTATGGGGGTTACAACCCCTTCCCCTTTCTTTGGTTTTTTTCCCCCAAAATGTAATTTGTGCTATTTTGCGATCTTCAACCACTCTCTTTTTTGGGCCGAAAAGTTGCAACCTTGGGTCACAACCCCCTCCCCTCTTAGATGTTTTGTTTTGGATACGCCACTGAATGATATTAATCTAGCAACAAAATATTGGTGCTCAAAAACTTTAGTGTCGTATTTCATCTCAAATTCTCAGTGCAACGTCACAAATGATGTTCATTTTATGATATGATCAACAATTTATTACTTAGTGCTGTCATGTAAAGTTCTATGTGCGAATGAATAAATTAGACGCCATCATAACTGTTTTTTAGAAACATTACAGAACTATTTTTGTTTTAATTCTCTTGACAGTGGTTTATGAAATATTGCTGATTACGATAAACATGTACTTATGCATGGGCAAGCTGATTTTCTCCCAATGTGTAGGGTCACGTGGTGCGCTGTTAGGTCATATATATATATATATATATATATATATATATATATATATATATATATATATATATTTGTTTCTTTGTTTTACGTCCCGTCGAGAATTTTTCAATCATATTGAGACGTCACCAGCTGTGGATGAAGTACTACAAATTTAGACCTATGCTTAGCGCTCAGGGCCGTAGCAGTGAGGGTTCGTTAACGCGCCAACGCCTACCGTGACACGGGACCTCCATTGTTAAGGTCATATCCGAAAAAAGACCCGTGATTCTCACTTTTAAATGCCGAGCATTTGGCGAAGGAGCAATCACTACTCATTTTTCATCTTAGGTTTGGCGCGGCCATGGCACGAGCGGGGCTCGAACTCACGACCTCCCGGTTACGAAGCGAACGTTCTAACCATTGAGTTTCCCCAACCAGTTCTCGCCCCCTTGTATACCATGCAGCCCCTGATACATATACTAATAGAATATCAACTAATGTGATGGATAAATAGATGATAGACAATGAGAATTCTACTACATAAAATAATTCATATCAGATTTAAGTTCATTCCTGGCATAGCGTTTAGGATTAAATGGATTTGATCTAGAAAATAGATATTATATGTGCCAACATTCATATTAGAATCTTCTAATCTTTCCCTTTTTCTTGATGGATTTTTTTTGGTAATCTTGAACATAAATCCGTGCATTTAATCTCTGTCGCAGCAATGTCCTATAGAGCAAATGTACTCTGTAATGCTCTGAGCTCAAACCGGATTGTTTTACGGTAGAACTTCTAACAAATATTTTCTGAGTTTATGACCTGTTTTATCACGAATTTTGCATTAAATAAATATTGATCTAATCTTTGAAGTGTATGTTTCCTGTTGCATTGTGGCTCACCGAGTTTGCGTATCTGTCAATCAGTTATTTAACAAATATTACATGGGCTTTTCGTTCTTGTAGTTTCTATAAAGATGAAATCAAAGAACGTGATACGTTCAGGTGTAACAATCAACAATGTAACAACATGCTCTTGCACACAGTGTTATCTTATACACAGATACCGATTACGTCACATACACGAGTTATAAATCTGATTCGGATAAAAACAGATTAATATTACAATTCCCACTTTCTTTGGATAATTCTTTATCAGGTATAATTAAAAAGTCATTTATATGATAGCTTTTCCCTATATCTGAATATAATTTGATAAAAAATCTGACATTTTACAAAGTCTGACATTTTACAAAGTAACTGTTGCGGAAGCCAAGCTAGCTTCACAACGGGACGTCTGAGTTCAGATCAGGTAGTAACCAAGCACCCGGTATTAGAAATGAATGTCACGGGTCTTTCGGATATGACTTTAAAAATGGAGGTCTCTGTCACGATAGCCGTCGCGTTTGTTCAGTCAAACATGGCAAAGAAAATTTTCTATTTATAAAACTTATTTTATCCAAGATAAAATCCATGTACAATAAATACAATATTTTGCATAAAAATGAGTTCAACTGTCCACATCACGTCCATGGCGGAGGTTGGGAATGTCCGTATGATTTCAGTTGTGTCCATGATCTTATCCATGTCCCTTGTCCTCCGTCAGTTGACTTCAAGTGTGTCCTTCTCACAATAGTCATAGCACGCCATTCCTTGAAACACTGGATACGAACATTGGATAGGAACCTTTTAATTTAAATTAAAAATAAACTTTGAGTAACATTATAAAAAGACTCATTTGTTCCTGCCAGAATTCAACCACTATGACTATAAAGGTTTACAACAACAAAACAAAACTGCTAAGCGTATTAAAACACTTATTAAACATTCCAAAAATTATTTTGTTAAACAGCACTCGGACTCCTCGCACAAGAATTCTGAAGTTGATATTAAAAATATGCTAGAGTTCCTCATTGACATTATCTTCGTAGTCTTTGGTGATCATGCCTTCCTGATGGAATTCCCATGGGCACTAATTGTGCTCCTTTGTTTGCTGGCCTGTTTTTATATTCTTATGAAGCAGAATTCATTCAAAAGCTTCTACATGAGAAGAAAAAATCTCTTGCTGTGGCCTTCAATTCGACATTTAGATATATCGACGACATTTTATTTATTAAGAATTACAAATTTCATTCATATGTCAATTCGATATATCCCAGTGAACTTGAAATAAAAGACATCACAGATTCTTCTTCTACATCTCCTCCATACCTAGATATTTTACTGAAAATAGATACTGGCGGCAACCTAACAACTCAACTTTATGACAAACGGGATTATTTCAATTTCTCCATCGTCAACTTCCCATATCTATGTGACAATATTTTATCACCTGCATATGGTGTTTATATTTCCGAACTGATTCTATATGCAAGAACTTGTTCTGCATATGATCAGTTTTATAATCGAAGCAGGCAACTGACAAAGACGTTGATGTCGCAGGGGTTTGTAAAGTCTCGTCTAAAGTCAGCTTTTCACAAATTCTATGGTCATTATAACAATGAAGTTTGCCAGTACAACTTTCCATGAAGTCAAAAGTTGTCTGTCGTCTGTCATACCAATTGTTAGATTGTTCTTGGCATATTGATTCTGACTAAGGTTGACTGGGATTGTTCCGTTTACCTGATTGGGATGTAGGGCTCACGGCTGGTGTGACCGGTCCACAGGGGAAGGTTACTCCTCCTAGGCACCTGATTCCACCTCTGGTGCGTCCAGGGGTCCGTATTTGTCCATCTCTCTAATCTGTATTTTCTATAGGAATTGCCAGATTGAATGCTGTTAGTTATCTTAGCCTTTTCGTTATCATTAAAAGTATCTTAACAAACGTGGTTTTAAAAATCTGTAAATATGACACCGTGAACTACACGGCGAAACACATTACAATAATTTGTGCATACTTATCCCCGTACACAGCACTATATAAAATACACTAGAAAAAATCACCTCGTATAAACATACGCAAAAGTGACAAGACATATAAACACTTAACTCCTAAATTCACTAAATTGATTAAAATGTACTCACTACATCAGATTTATAAAGTCAATTTACACCTAATACAAGTAAAGGTTATCCAAGATTAAACTAAATGTACGTCTCGACATCATAAACACCTGACCAGTTGATAAAATAGAAAAACAAAATAGTTTAAAACTGACAAACACCAGTAAAAGGTACAATTGTGGTACACCACAGGTGAATGCAGAACCACTTATTCAATAAAAATATTGGATTCTCCACAAAAGCCATTAACATAAAATAAACCGTGAACGTTAGTCGTTGACACAACAAAAAACCTTCAGAGTTAGCGTCATGCAAAAGTCAGAATTTGTGGTTCATTATGCCTGTATATGGGTGACAAATTTTTGTTAGGTATTTAGGTCTACCACTGGGAATCATACCTTCATCTACTTTCTGATTCAAATGATCCCCCAGTTTGAGATGCTTTGGGATCGAACCAGGTACAAACTGTTGTTGTTGTTCGTCTTTCATAATGAGTAATATTTACTTTGTCCTATACATTGTTTCCATCTCAAGTCCCTTTGTTGTGTAACATATTGTACTAGATTGACATCTAAATCTAGACAACATTCTAGATGTTCTATGTTTAGAACTACGTTCGTCAGAATTCAACATAAAGATGATAAAATATCTGTTTATCTTCATCATAAAAAGGAAGGCTCTGGAAGCTTCATTTAGCACAGATTGTAAATTTTGTGGTAAAAGCACTCGTTAAGCATTTTAAAGCAATATGCAGAATTTCAATTACAGTTAGACTTTTACATCTGGGGATTGGATTGGACTTGACAATTTGTTACAATTCACATTTTGGTGTGTGAATTCAGCTCGGCGGTGAGCAAGCATCGGACACTGTTTTCGTGAACTTTAGACCTACTGTAAGATTTTTATTGATATATTTTTCTTACAACAAATTGTTAAATCTTTGAATGTTTTGTGAATCATTTCTGCTGGTCACACGGTTTATTCTGACAATTCTGGGGGCTAGACTAGATAAAGAATTATCGCATTTTTCGAAATTTCTATTCTTGTCTTCATTTATTGAATTTAATATCCAGCAGAAATCAACACGTTTTCGGTCAGAAATTTCCTTGCCTCGCCGAATGGTAAGGTTTTTGATGCTTTGAAATAGGAGCAGTTGATTAGAGTGGCTGTACACTTTGGTTTAGAGAATAACTCTTCCATGAATAAAAAAAAAACAAAACAAAAAACCCCCCCAAAAAAACAACAAACCCCCCCCCCCAAAAAAACAACAAAAAAAACCTCAAGCGATTAGAGATAAGTTTGCCGTAAAATTTTACAGGAAAAGGTTTGAAACATACGATTATATATATAGGAGGTCTTCAAGTCTTCAAGATTATAGAACACTTTTAGAAGAAAAAAATGTGAGAACTCTTGGGGACATCACAGTTAATTCACACACACATTCTCTCTCTCTCTCTCTCTCTCTCTCTCTCTCTCTCTCTCTCTCTCTCTCTCTCTCTCTGTGAAATCAAAAGAACTGTTTGGCAAAATCATCTCAAACTAGTAGTTTATCAACAGTTTCAGATAAAGAATGCTTCGGAATTTTCATACATCAAGTAACTAATCTACACCTCGCAGTGGTTCTACGTACGGTCTAAGGTCAGGATGTTCTAAAGCTTCCTAAGTTGTAAAATCTCTTCCGAATAGTACATGTGCCTACTGTAAGAAAAAAGTCCTCTACTTAGTGGATGTTTTAAGCTTATGGGAAAACAATGACGTTTAAAAAGCACAACCACATGTTTATACAGCATTTAGAAATGATAGGGATGTCTGTTTCTATTTGTTCTAACACTCCTGATGGTCAGATTCCAGTTCTGTTAATTTTGTGGAGGGTTATCAGCCCTCTTCGATGCAGGTATTTGTTTCATTCAATGACAATAGTAAAGTTAAAACTTGTCAGATTTTAAAAGATACTGCTTGTACCAAACTTTGTTGTTAGAGATTGGTTGAATATGTATTGCTTAACGTCGCGCGTGAGAATTTTTCACTTATGGTGACATCATTATTGCAGTTAAAGGGCTGTAAAATTTAGGACTATGCTCGGCACTTACGGACTTTGAGCAGGAAGGGATCTTTATCTGCTGTGACTTAGGGTTTCGGTGTTTGCGGTCTCATCTGAAGGACCGCCCCATTTAGTCGCCCCTTACGACATCAAGGGGTGCTGAGAACCTATTTTAACCCGGATCCCCACAGGATGGAGAGTGTGTTGCCTTTGTCTGAGCAGGCTTTGTCTGAGCAGACTGTCTGCTGGTGGCTTAGTTTATAAAAGGGTGTGAAGGAAGGCGTCTTTGATGTTCCCCTACATTTATCTGAAATCATATTTACTTACTGGAACATTTATCGTAGCTATAGGTGGTTGACCTTCTCCATATTCAAGGCGTTTCCTTGTTGCTATGCAACGATTTAGCTGGTTGCAAAGTTGTACTAGATTCATAGTTTGTGAGAAAATCGATTTCAATGGTGAAGAGGACAACTTATATCCAGCTTGTACTGCAACCAGAGCTATGACTAGAAGACATATTAGATCGGCTGGTTCAGTTCATGAAATGCACATTAATGACACTTTCCTGTTTAACCTCCATTGAGCTTCACATGAAAATAGCCATATAACAGTGAGTTTCTGCTAAAATTTAGTGATGATGAAGGTTCCAATCCACAATTTGACTAGGGTAAGGACTCCATCGGCAGATAGCAGTTACTGTCCGAGCAGTATAAGGGTCTTAATATTTTCAAATTTAGCAAGAGGGCGCTTTCACCAGAAGAGGGCGTGAAAGTCGGAGAATGCTTCTACACCCAAGAAAGGATCCTTATACGACCGTCTGACGCAATCCCGTGTGAGGTGTCGTTCATCTAATAGTTTGATTGATTGGTTGTTTGTTGTATTCAGTCACACTCAACAATTTTTCAGTCATCTGGCGGCGTCTCAGTTTTTATTGATGGAAGAGAGAACCCAGATACAATTTTCCAGGGAAGAGACCACCGACCTTCCGGAAAGAAAACTGGCAAACTTTCTCACATATATCGGCAAAGCGAGAATCGAATCCGCGCCGACTAGAGGTGACATCAAATAGTGGTTCCAGTGATATATGGTAGGGACACCATTAGTTTGGTTCACGACACGCCCACGACAGATCATTTAGGTATAAATAAGACTTGTAAGAGAATTCTGAACCATTTTATGAGCCCAAGTTGAGAAAGGATGTTTCTGAATTTCACATATAGTGTCCTGATTGCTATATGGTAGGTAGATCTAATCAGAAAATTCTATCTGCCTCTCTTCAACCCATTCCATCTTCCGATGAACATTTTATCGAGTGTTTTTAAATTGTATAGGACCTTTACCAAACACTAGGTCAGGGAATCATTATTACTTGCTATTATGTGTGTCCACTCCATTCCCTGAAACTGTATCTCTTAGGAATATTAAGGCAAAGACCATAGTGAATGCCCTCATTAACTTTTCAGTTTAGTAGGAATATGAAAAGGTGAAGATAACGAACAGTGATTAATCTCATAACTCAAAGAAGACTGCTCACACCTCTGTAACATCAACCTGTTTTTCAGTAGTCTGCCTCGATTTCAAAACTTTTCATATGGAGAACAAACTCTTGTGTATCGAATCAGTTGAGAGATATAAACACCATATACAGCTGATGATGGAATATGGCTAAATTAATGTGGGAAGTTGACGATGGAGAAGCTGAAATCATCTCGTTTGTCATAAATGTGAATTGTTAGTTTGCCTTTAATAACTATATTCAATAAAATATTGATGTACGAAGAAGATGTGGAAGACTCTGTGGTGTCTTTCATTTCGAGTTCACTAGATATATCAAATCGATATATGAATAAAAATGATTATTGTTAATAGAATAAAGTTGACATTTCAAAATGTCGAGTTGAAGGTTCAACAATAAATGTTTTCTTCTCATAAAGAAGCTTTGAATAAATATAATATAAACTAGGTCAACTAACTATGCGTGTCCATGGGAAATCCAACAGAGTGCTGGAAGACCTGATCACCAAAGACTACAAAGATAGTGTCAATGAGGAACTCCAGCATCGTTTTGATACCACCTTCAGAGTACTGTGCGTAGAATCAAAATAGTGTTTAACATGGTGTTTAGCAGTTTTTAAATGGCTGATCAATAGATATAAATATTTTCATTTTGTTTTTGTTTTTGTTTTTTTTTGTTGAAGAAGCAGATGTCTATTATGTCAAAATATATAGTCTTTACATCAGTCTTGAGTAATGGTTGTATATGATTTCAAATTCGCTAAATGTTTGTTAGAATTTATTTAAAATCCACATTTGATATACACCACTTCTAGCATATGTTGTAGTACAATACGTTTGAAGTTTCTTCTAAGCTGTTAATATTTTCGTGAGGAGCAAAGGCATGGGCTTGATAGAATATTTATTGGATCCAGCAATATATCTAAGGTCATTCGGTCAGATCAAGGTTCGAATTGTATGTCAAGGTTGTTTCAACAGGTCATGTTTGAGGTGTTACACAGTATAATCCCATTGCTTATCATCCAAAGTCTCTTGAACGTTTTCATCAAACCTTTAAAGCTATGATGCAGACATATTGTTTCCAGTATGATAAAGACTGGGAAGGTGTTCACCTTGTTTTATTTGTTGCACGAGAAGCAGTTCAGGAGTCTTTTGGATTTAGTCCTTTTGAATTAGTGTTCGTCAAATAGTTGGAACTCCTTTGAAATTCTTGAAGGAAAATTGGTTGACTGAAACTAGACCTTATAACCTTTTAGACTATAGTTCTTTATTGGAAAGGTGAACACCACGATCAGTGATTTGAAATTTGAAAGAGTGATTAACATTCGCTCTCTGTTGCGACCTGTAACTTCGATATTCTTATTGCTAGAATTCGTGTTCTGATTTTGCGTTTGAACATTATCTCAGATAACCTAATTGTGTAATTCTTTACATTAGTAAGAAACTCCAGTATCATTTCATGCGAACGTTATTTGATGCATCTAAGGAGTGCCCAATTTTGTCACTTCACTTCACCGTTCGCTTATGGTCAAAGAGGCCAGCTCTCATGTGTATTATCCTTACACGGTCCAAATACTTCAACCCAGGGATCCTCACCTGAGGTCCGTTGTCTGTTGCCATGCTGACTGGTAGTCCCTCAGACTTCTTTGAACAAACATTGGAGATCCCCAATGTACAACATATCAATACATACCAATACATTCTAGTCAGTCCTTAATCGGAAGCAGTTCTTAACATGACATTTGAATGGTTCCACCCGTTTGTTTCGACTTTCTCATGGATTTTTCTTATCTCGCTGTTTTTGTTTGGTTAATTTTGTGTTGTTAGTGCTTACGATACTGATAGCCTGTTAAAAATAAAGGGAAAAAAAACCTCCTGTTACAGGGTACGCAATTTCGGGTAGTAATATTAATTGAATAGAGGCATTTCACTGTATTCTGTAGTTTTCAACTTTCATATGATGAATCTAGTTTCAAAATTCCAAATCCTCCCGGTAATATTCGAGAACAATTTCAAAATATGCACCGATTTATCGCCGATTCCTGTTGCTTAAATAACACAAAAATCCGATTCTATGTAATGACTTAACTTTTATTATGCTTGATTTGGCGCTCTTGTCCGGGGTGACCGTTGGGGGCTACCTCGGGCCACCCCCTCAATAAACAAACAATTCAATCAAAATGTGACGATCCCAAGTGGGCGAATTGTGCACTGGGTATACGCAAGTACACAAACGTCACCAATACAAAATCAATCAAGCAACCAAGCAATCAATCAATAGTACAATAATTCTATGTCAGCACTACAAAAATTCAATCAGTCAGCAATGCAAGCAAACAATTGTTCAAATCAACAATCAAAGTATCAATAATGCAAACTATAAGTTCATGAAATAATATAAAATTGCAGAATATAGGGTGCACGCCTCCATATGTGTTGGGGTGCGCCGAAAACACATCCACAGGGAATCGTCGCGACGAACAAAGGCCTAGTGCGGAGAAACCAACCTGCAAAAGAAAGCAAGACAAGCAGCAGTATGGTGCTCAGAAAAGGCAGTGGGTGGGTGGGATTTAATTTAAAAGTACTTTTTAAAATATGTTTTTTAACTGAGCAAAGTTCCCGACCATGCAGATTTACCGCAGTTTCGAGAAAGAAAGTATTAGGTAGATATAAAATATATTTGCCTCCAGCGCGGAATTACCTTTTCCGAAATAACACGACCCCCCCCCCCCCCCTTCCTTTAGTAGAAAACAATCTCGAAGATAAATGCGTATATTCAAGTCAGGCTAGAATATGCGAGATATTATCACCGATTCCTGTTGCTTAACTGATATTATGTAATGACTTAACTTTATTATGCTTGATATGGCGCTCTTGGCCGCGGTGATGGTTGGGGGCTACCTCGGGCCACTCCTTCAACAAGCAAGCAATTCAATCAAAATGTGACGATCCCAAGTGTGCGAATTGTGCCCTGGGTATACGCAAGTACATAAACGTCACCAATGCAAAATCAATCAAGCAATCCATCAATAGTGCAACAATTCAATGTCAACAATACAAAAATTCAGTCAGTCAGCAATGCAAACAAATAATTGTTCAAATCAACAATCAAAGTATCAATACTGAAAACTGTAAGTTCATAGCTACAAGAATATTGGATGCACTCTCCATTTGTGTTGAGATGCGCCGAAACCTCCACTTACACGTGCCACAGGAGCATTTGTGGGACTGCAACCGCCACCAAGGGAGTGCCCAGTACCGTGGTGACGGCGGCAGTACCCCCACTCAAATGGTCTCTAACCAGATTGCCACTATTCAAATGAAGTGTAATAAAAAGCTTTTTGCAAATTATTGGAAAATAAATCATTCCCAAGATGCGACAAATGTACAACCGCAGAATGAAACAATGGGGCTTAGCTTCAAACTATGGGTGTTTAATGTACGCCCCACCTCTTGTAGCTATTAACTAATACCCACCCTAGTAATCCTAGCTTGGCACTTTCCATTGCTCAAATTTATATGGGCCGAAGGGAGGACTAGGGAAAGCCTGTGGTGTATTTCAAACACAGCCGACTGAAGTATTTTAACCAACGACCATAAATTGGTGCTGCCTAATGATAAAATCGGGGAGATCTTGTACCATTTTTAGTATTTTAAATTTAGAAACTAACTCATACAAATTCATACCGCTATAACCTTGCCACCAGATACTCAACAAGTTGTGTTAGGTACACCTATGCTGTTTCTTAAATAATGAAGGATCAGCTATCCAGACTTGAATTTGACCCATACATGTACAAACTTAGTGTATATTTGATATGATCAATACAAATGCATGTGATATATATATAAAGGGTGTTAAGAAAGTTCGTTCCATGATTTCAGCATGCCTAAAATTATTTATAAACAACTCATATACAAGTTTATATGTTTTTTAATAACCAGACAGTCCACCTTTGTTTTTCAATACATTTTTAATTCTATTTGGCATTGAATGAATCAAAGAAATCAAATGTTTCTGAGGTATCTCCCTCCATGCACGGCGAAGTCGGCGTCGTAATTGGCACATTGTCGTTGGGCGCGGATCCTTGAAGGCCTCTCTGTCCAGAATACTCCATAGATTTTCGATGCAATTTAGGTCTGGGGAATTTCCTGGCCATTCTACTTTGGTAATAAAGTTTGGTAGATTATTTTCACACCAATTCTGTATTAGCAGGGCAGTGTGAGGGGTCGCTCCATCTTGAACAAATGTGGCGTGTCTTGGATATTGAAGTAACTTACGTTCGTCGATCCTACCACTATTTTTCTGTCGATTTAGAGCAGGTTTTAGTTCTTTTTGAAGGATATTGTTCACATAATAATCAGCATTAACAGTTTTGCCGCCTGGAATAATGTGAAGTTTGGATAATCCCTGTACTCCCATCGCACCCCATACCATGACTTTAGCGCTCGACTTGACGCAGCTTACATCTGGAACCTCATCTGACTGGGACCCCATACAACATCGTCCTGTCGGTTCGGAACATGAAATAAATATTTCGTAGATTCATCACTAAAGATGTAGTTTTCCCAATCTTCAGCCGTCAAATGCTTGTGATCACGAGCAAATTTCAATCTCTTTTGCCTCTGTGTTTTCGTCAATAGTTGATTTTTCGGTCTTTTAAATGCCTTCCATCTTTTTATTTTTCGCAAATAATTAAAAACAGTCACATGACTCACATTAAAGCCTGAGTTCTTAAGTTCCTTGCTGCATTTCCTTGTTGATTTTCCTCGTTTGTATTTTATGTTTTCCTCTTTTCTCTTCACTATCCCCACTATCTTCGAAGGCCGGCCGGATCTCGGTTGATCGGATAGTTGTTTATTCTGCTCTCGCCTTCGTCTTCACTTTGTTACCCATCGCTTACTTTTACATAGCTGCTTACAAATCCTTCACACTTAATCCTCCATCTAATAAAGCCAAAGCTTGAGCTCGTTCATTAATTGTATCAGCACTTGTACAGGACGTCTGCTTTTTCACTGAACTCGGCATATTTATTTCATGACGTAATAGACACTTTGTTTACATCACACTATAGTAACACAAGAGAGTGCACATGGGGAAGGATAACTGCTGATATAATGAAAAAAAAAGTCTATAGAGTTACCAGTAAAAATTTGAAACAAAAACATGTCGTTTTTCTATTTAATTTTTCAAATTTACAAACGGAACGAACTTTCTTAACACCCTTTATATATATATATATATATATATATATATATATATATATGTGTGTGTGTGTGTGTGTGTGTGTGTGTGTGTGTGTGTGTGTGTGTGTGTGTGAAATAAATTCACAGATGACAAATTAACGAATGTGTGACTGATCAACAGCTGATATCCAACAACCTGCCACTTTAATAATTTCAGCTGACTTACCCTGTTGTGCAAATGTAGTGGCTGCACTAATGCGGAAAGCATCGGATTTGAAATACCTACCATTTATCCGCTAAATTATGACCCTGTGACAATACGGAGGTAAATTAGTGGCGGGTAGTAAGCTGACCGGAGAAAGGACAAATACTGCCCCAGCTCCATGTGGTCTGACACACGCATTGCCTTTACTGTACAAGTTATCCCTACTAATTCCTGTACTGTAAATGTGGTGCAAATTCCTAACTGATATGTTTGATATGACGCATTTAATGGTTTGACCGCAATGAAACATCCTAGATTGTAGAAACCTGTCAACTGAATTTCCCTTCGACAAAATAAATTCCCCTATTCTAAGCAAGCATGAAAAGCTAATGAGACGGCTGTTTTGAAAAGCAGGGACCCGTATGTTCTATGCAAACTACTTATAGTTTAGTTATGTTATAAGATAAGGTCAAAATGTCCAATGTGATTGGTAAGCACACATCTGATGCTGGACTGGCACATTTCATACCCTGCAATAACTTCTGCACTAAAAAATGCTTATCCGGACCAGTGCCCCAGTGAAGTTTACAATAAAAGCTAATAGCAGAGATGTAGGCTTTAGATGTTAACTATTTGATAAATGCCTGATAAAACTATTAATGCGAGCATGTGGTTGTGTGCACGTTTTAGGCATACCCTGTATGCTTCGGAAATGGTTAAAGGTCTGCATTCCCACCATATACATGATATATACCCCTTTTCTTTTGACTGACAAGGAAGGGTACAACAAACTGTATTTAAATTGAAAGAGCAACATCTGGAATGAAGCTGGCATTGACTGAGGCTCTAGGTCAGCTGCAGGTGCGAGCTTCCTGAATAGGTGCCACTGTTTGCGAGATATAGAATCAGCAATTTATCAATTTACTCTGCAATATGCTGAGCTTTAATTTGAATTTTGAAATGCAAAGATTTAAGCACGAGCGTTTTAAGGAAAGACATGAACCGATCTGACTTCGGTGACTGGTCGCAAGATTGTGTGCTTAAGGCCATATATATATTTTTTTATTTGCGACTTACGGTCCCAAACTGATATGGTTAACACAATGGGCACAAGTTTCAAGAATGTGAGGTCTCTCATAGTTAAGTATTTATCATGTTTTATGGCCATTGACCCTGGGAATAGCACCTTCGACCTAAACTAAACTAAACTAAACGACCTAAACTTTGTTAGTGAAAAACAATTATACGGTCTCGTGTATGATCCACTCTGACACTCTCTGGGAAATACAGTACATCTCCGCTAAAAATTTAGTCACATATATATATATATATTTTTTCGCCATAGCGAGATTAATTCGAATATGATACATATACATATTGGACCAACCATGACATAGTAAAATTATGATTGAATGCCCTGCTGTCTATTGTTGGTCGAAAAAATTGACTTGTCCACCAAGCTCTAAAGGGAAACGCATCTGTCCACCGTTCTGTAGTGATTAATTTGTTGGGTTGTCTGGGTCGAGTAATAATTTGGCTAGAGTGGTCAACAGAGAGAGGTGTCACTTGAATACGAGTAGGGACACGGACAAGTAGTGTGACTAAATTCACATAGTCTCCATTGACAACTTCGTGTTCAATATTGTTATCAACACGATAGGACGACATACAACTAGAATTGATAATAGAAGGTTGCACGCCATAGGAACAACACACAAAAAAGCATTAAACTGAACAGGGCTTAATATATCCTTGCATGCGGCTCCCCTAAAGGTACCAAGTTCATTTCTCAAAATCTGATGCAAAATTTCCCAAAATATCAGCCAACAAGCATAGTAAAATGGTATCTACAGGGAATATGCAATTCCCCCCTCAATTCGCACATCTTCATGCAAACACACAAACTGAAATTTCTCCCTACTTTTATATCTCTACATCGTAGTTGTGCAATATTGCCTATCATTTTTTAACATAATACTGCAGTATTTAAATCTCATTAAAGTCGTATGGTCCGAATTTAACCACCTTGTAAAAACCAGTTGAATTATCGCACGTAGGTTAAAATTGTGACGCTGTACAGTATGGCATATATTACTTCACGTGTTTTCACCAGAATTATTTGGTTTAAATCTGTCTTACAAACAATTATCACTTGCCCTTTTTTAATGGAAATATAGTGACAATCGCATGTTAACCCAGACCTGCTTGTCGTAAGATGTGACTAAATGAGGCGGTCCTTCAGATGAGACCGCAAAAACCGACGCCCCGTGTCACAGCAGGTGTGGTATGATAAAGATCCCTCCCTACTCAAAGGCCATAAGCGCAGAGCATAGGCCTAAATTTTGCAGCCCTTCACCGGCAATGGTGACGTCTCCATATGAGTGGTTGTTTGTTTGTTGTTTTTTCGCCACACTCAGCAATTTTTAGTTATCTGGTGGCGTCCAGTTTTTGTAGTTGGGGGAGAGAGCCCAGAGACAAGGTAAACGGGAAGAGACCACCGACCTTCCGAAAGTAAACTGGCAAACTTTCTCACATATATCGGCGCGAGCGAGAATCGAACCCGCGCCAACTAGAAGTGAGAGGCCTTGTGATTTTGGGCGCAGTGCTCTAACTACTCGGCCACGGAGCACACACCCCCCTTCCCCATATGAGTGAAAAGTTCTCGAGCGAGACGTTAAACAATATACAATCAATCAATCAAAATGCTATTAGGTGAAGCCTATTTAAAGATATTTGTCCATTGCAAATATTGACTGTAGGTACATGAAAATAAAATAAATCTGTAATATTTTTTTATTGATTTTCGAATCTCTGGAAGTACTTTGAATGTTTTAACGATATTTGGTGAAAATCTATATCATAATGGGTTTTATACAAGTGGAAAGGTACAATACACAGTATGAAATGCTTTTATCGAATTATTCTTTGATAGCTGACACTGGGCACCTTGTAACAAGAATTATAAACCTTTCTATATTATACATATCGAGGGTACCTGTTTTGGCGAATTTAAAGCATTTCATTTTTTGTAAGGCCTATCCTATCCTGATCATTGCGATATTTTGAATTCTCATGTGGTTGACCTCATTCCGATGTTCTTCAATTCGATTACCCTAAATTTCATTGCTTTCATACGCTCTGGAGAGTTCCTATAACATGTTCAAAGTCAAGTCGTCAAACACGCCTTCATAGACAAGTAATATCCTTCCTTTCCACTTGTCCCTACCATCAGGATCTGTTACAGTCAATGTATGGAAAATATCGTGCATCGACATTCCCTCCAGTGTAGGTGTAAGGCTTCCTTCTGTACTAGGTCCTTCACATCCCTTCCGCGGCAATAAAGAATTTAAAAGCTGTATATGTGTCATTTCTTCCATCGCAGTGCAATGTTAGTGGGATCCCAATGGCAATTAAAATTCTGGATTCCTCCTGAATCTGTCGAAATTTGGACTATCATAATATTAAGAGATCCTCGTCACCACTTTGTGTTGTCTGTACGAATGTTAGATCAATGCCAAACAATGTGATATGTTGAGGTTAAACAATCAAGTAATCAACAATAAAACGTGCTGTTGCGTACAATTTTATTTATTAGTAAACGTACACCGGTGACGTCACATACACTCCACAATAAATCTCAATCGGATTAAACTCACATTTCTTAACATCATGAATCACTTTGTCTTCAATATTCGATTGTTGCAATAAACATGTACCGATTATAATTACCTCGATGCATTATATCAGATATCCAAATGCATCCTGTAGGAGGTCCATGTTGCTCTACACTCGAACTTGTATATGTCTTTGGCATTTATGATTATGTATGAACACATTGTTAACTTCACTATTATTCTATATACAATACATTGATGCAAAAAAAGTGAATAATTTAACATCGAATTCAGTGACGTTGCCGGAATTTAAAAGAAAATGGCACAGATCCCTTACATTCCAAAAGTTCAGGAACGCAGAATTTACGCAAAACACTGAAAAGGAAACTTTCAAATTCTTATAGAAATTAGGGGAGGAGTACAACAGACTTATTTCTTTTCCTCATGTTTGAAAGGAAGACATGTTTCCTGTAGTCCTTTAAGCTAAATACTATTAAACAATTTTTAATCAAGTAGTTGTAAGTAACGAACTCCATCATTTTGCAGTTAATAGAATATTAGATAATAAGTTATAGTACAGTCACGTACAGTAATACACCAATGTGTGTACACATTAAAATCAAAACGCATACGCACATACACTCGCGCGCGCATGCACGCACGCACATGTGTGTAATTGGAACTGTTTTATGAAACAAATTAAAGTCTATTAAAATATATCAGACTTGTTCGTAATTTAGCATTATCAAATTGCCCCTAAATCAGATTAATGAAAATAAGTATATGACTATCAATTAATACATAATATCATATTGAAAATCCTGCGTAGTCAAATTAATAGACAGTATACACTCTTTGCTGCGAATAGTTAAATGCATGCATGTATATAGGCTGTAAACTTAACATGCAGTCACATACGATATACCATTACCTTTAATATGGTCAATAGGGCTGGGTATTACTCTGCCTGTAAAATTACCGAGCTACATGTAAGGGGTGTGTGTGTGTGTGTGTGTGTGTGTGTGTGTGTGTGTGTGTGTGTGTGTGTGTGTGTGTGTGTGTGTGTGTGTGTGTGTGTGTGTGTGTGTGTGTGTGTGTGTGTGCGTGCGTGCGCGCGCGTGCGTGCGTGAGTGCATGCGTGCGTGCGTGTGTGTAAAATTGTGTTGGCGCGACAGTATACAGTTATTGACTGGGGTCGAGGGCAACAAGTGATTGTATTATATTCGTATCAAAATAGATTCATATGAATGATGAATCATGATATGTATGGAATAAATCTAAAACGTCATTCATAGTTTTAAAAATGATTAACATTAATTTTGAATCCTTGAAATTATTATTTCATTGATAAATAATAATCAATCCACAAAATTATTCTATTGATAACTCATTAAATCGAATGTTCTAATATATTCTCATAATTAAAACAGAATTTATTGGTTATTTCTGATAATGAGTCGGGGGATATATGCGACTTCTCATTTAGGTCGACTGCGTCACTCATGTCGTCGTTCGTCGTGCGTTAACAATTGAGTAGTTTACTTCTTTTGATAACTACCATTCAAATTCTTTTCAAAAGTAGGTATGAAGCATATCTGGGACAATGGGGACAAAATTGTTAATGTCAGGATTCTTACGCCTTGAGGACTTATAGGCGGGACAGCAATTGCCAAAAGTTGACTAATTTTCAAGAATCTTTTACAACCCCACATCTGTAAGAAAATTTAAATGTATAGTCACATGGAGCTGGAAGGCCGTTATAATAACTGTAAATTTCATGATCCCTGGACTAGAGGTTCTGACTCCAGGATCGGACCAAACTCGGTATATAGTGTTTATGTGTAAAATGATATCTTTTCTAATGCTATTGATACTAAATTGAAAATAAAGAAATATTTGGAAGGAGCAGGTAGCCATTTCCCAAACTTGTAAATTTCACAATCCAAGGGGTAGAGGTTTGGGTTCCAGGGTGGGACCAAAACCATTACAGTGATTATTGTGGATATCATTTGAAAGACTTCTGTATAAATGCATATTTAGGCAAAGCAGAAAGAAATGTACCAAATTTGTCACTGTCGCAACCTCATGGTTCTGACTTTTGGACCAGTCCAAAATAGTCGACCAGTGGGGATTCTGGTTAAAATAGGTCCTTAGTACCCCATGCTTGTCGTAAGAGGTGACTAAATGGGGCCGTCCTTCATATGAGACCACCAAAACGGAGGCCTCGTGCCACAGCAGGTGTGGCACGATAAAGATCCCTCCCTGCTCAAAACCATTAGCGCCGAGCATAGGCCTAAATTTTGCAGCTCTTTACCGGCATTGGTGACGTCTCCATATGAGTGAAAAATTCGCGAGCTGGACGTTAATCAATATAAATCAAATCAGTCATTCCAAACTAGTCGTAAAGTGTTAATATACATCTTATGTAAAGTCTTTCGTCAGTATGGACACTTTCTGGGCAATTGTGTTTTAAGCAGAATCATGTTTTATGCTCCTGCTGAAAATTAAAATCTAGCTTAGATTGTTGTTCGGTTGTATTTCGTTTAACATACCGCTCTCGAGGTTTTCACATTGGATGAGACGTCATCATTGCCGGTGAAGGGCTGCAAATCGGAAAGACTTAAAAATCTAGTAGGTCTACTGCCAGTTTCATGAACAAATTGAAAAACTTAATGATCTGAAGTTACACGATGTAAAACTTTATAAAAATAATATAGTTGTATAAACAAAATAGTCACCAAGGGGCGTCTATTTAATTTGCTGTAGCATTCCTTAATTTAGAATCCGCGTAACCGGCAATTATATTAAATATTTTCAGAAACAACTCAGTTAACATGAATGAACGTATGGTAAGACTACATGCCTATTTCGCTTGCAATTTTTTTTTTATTTTTATAAATAATCAACATCTTCAGAATACGTGAGGTACCTGTCAGTATAAACCTCAAGTAATTTTTTTACATTGAATATCAATAATAATACTTCCCTTTCGTATGTCATACACAAAAAATAAACAAAGTAAAATTTCCGATGCGTAGTATCGTAGTGATTAACAACAGTATAAACCTTGATTAAATAATGATCTAAATTACAGTAAAAACTTTGATATACCTCTCCAAACCTTTGCAGTCATTTAACCGTAAATATGCCATTGTCTGAAAATATCAAACTGTCAAAGGCTTGGAACACTTCTTAAATGTTAAGGAGTCCTTAAACACTTCAGTTTACCCATTTTATTTCTGAACATAATTTTTACAGAAGCCCAATGGGAATATAAGTGTTTTTAACTCTTTTATGTCACATTCATTGGGTCTGTATATCTTGTTCAATAACAACTTTGAATTTGAAATCAACAGAGCAAATTAAAGAAAGTAGAAGGTGATTTACTGGCATTAGACATGTCGTTTGAAGAAAATAAGGTAATCCTTATTATATTTGGTCCAAATAGTAATAATCCTAAATTTGATGAAAAAAGAGATTGATTTTTACAATGAATATTCATAGGCACATATTGTGGGATTATAATTCCCAAAACGCCCTCGCATTCCGCATGTGGGTTTTTTTTGGGGGGGGGGGGGGTTTGTGTTGGTTTTTTGGTTTTTTGTTCTTTTATTGTTGTTTTTTTTTGTTTGTTTGTTTGTTTGTGTTTTTGTTTGTTTTGTTTTTTGTTTATTATTTTTTCTTTTTGGTGGTGGTGGTGGTGGTGTTGATAGTGTGAATGTAAATCAAACCACCCAGTAATGTAAGTGAATATGACATTTATTTAACAAATGAAGTATTAAAACAATGTACATATAAGTGAATACGTCATTTATTTTATAAACAAATGATGTAATAAATCAAATATAAAAATGAATTTCCTGGTTCAAAATTAATATACGGAATATCGCTGATGGCATGATTTACAAATGTAAAAATAAACACATGTCTATTGTTTACAAATTGATCCCAGAAAATATACTTCTATAAACCCTATTAATATCAATTATTCTATGGGGTTTCTTAGCAGAATAGTTTGGCATACAGGGAAGACACAGACAAAAGGATCAATACCTATTCATGATCTGTGCTGAAATCCTTGATTGGTAACACACTCCACTGTCAAACATCAGGTGCTAACCTGGAATCCCCAAAGCAAGAGAAACAGAGGCCGGCCGAGAAACATGTGGCACCGAGAAATTCATGCTGACACCAAGAAAATGGGATATACCCGGATACAGCTTGTGCAGAAGGACCAGGACCTGGGGATCTCTTGTCGTCGGCCTATGCCCCAGGAAGGGAAGCAGCCATCCTCATAATATGAATCGTATAATTGTAAATAACAAAGAAAATAAACTGATACATTACTCCAACTACACTGCATTGGTCCTTTACAGTTCTTCTAAAACATTGCTTGCAGTAACAAGAACTACAGAATTTTAGGTATTAAAACTTCAAATCAAATATTGTTTGAATAACATTTTAAAGCACGATTGTGTTCATTATTAGCTGACCTGTTTTTGTATTCTTATGAGACAGAAGTTATTCATAAGCTTCTACATGAGACGAAAACAAATCTCTTGCTGTGGACTTCAAATCGACATTCATATATATTGGCGATACTTTAACTTCCCATATTTGTGTAGCAATATTTCATTTTCGCCTGTATATGGTGACGTCTCAATATGTGTGAAAATTCTCGACAGGACATAAACAAACAGTCAATGTATATGTTGCTTATGTTTCTCAATTGATTCGATACGCGAGAAGATGTTCTGCATATGATAAATTTTAAATCCAGACAGGCTACTAACAAATAAATTGATGTTACAGCAGTCTCATTTAAAGCACAGGAATAATTAATTTTATCTGTTTCAAAATTAACAAATTCTGTGGTCGTTATAATGACTTAATTTACAAATACACCTGCCATTATGGTGAATGCTGTCTGACATGTTTCAAACCAATAGTTATGTCGCTCATTACAGACTGATTTTGACTGCGGAATACTCTGTTTACCTGCTCAAGATATAAGGCATACGGCGGGTGTGACCGGTCGACACGGAATGCTTATTTTAATATGCACCTGTTCAGTCCGGTCGAGTGTACAGGGGTCCGTGCTCTTAATTTTGTATTCTTTGTTGAATTCATGAAATTTATTGCTGTTCATTACCTTCACTTTACCATGTCCATTGGACCGAACATGATTGAGACTGTATGAAAGAGTTTTTAAATTGTTCATATCTTATTGAAGCTGGAAAAGGAAAATATTAGGAGCTTACAGTTCAGTATAAAATAAGCAATTCGAGGTCATTTAGACAAGGACATTATCATTGCCAAATACCAGCAGAGAAACTTTGAAACTTTCAACTTTCAGTTTGAAAGTAAAATATTTTCAAAACATATAGGTAATGTAACGTATATGTAATATCAAGGTTTTGCTTATATGTAAAATAAATTCATCTTTTTAGAAACGAACTCAATTGCACAATATGTTTGTTTTGTTTGCAAAACAACATACATTTGTATAGAAAACAAACAAAAGATTGAGGGAGCTCATATGTAACCAAAATATGAATTTCTTGCTTACATCTTGAACTAGATTCCTAAGCAGAATTTGGAAAGTAATAACAATTTATTTAATGCAGTGTAATGATTTACTTCAACTCGGTCCAAAGCATACTTGTGTATATGGGCTATAACGGTGTCATGTCCACTCTAAAGGGGATACATTCATGCAGGGCACAATTTGAATACAGGTCAAAAATCTTGTAATGCAAAACTGCAAGAAATGTTTCCTCTTTTGATCTCCTACGGCCACTTTAACAGTAATATGACAAATTTGCAATGAATCGCAAGAACTTGTCTGCGTGTATTGAGTTTTTAAACCGAGTCAGGCTACTGACATATAAGACGATGTTACAGGATTTCAACAGTCTCGTTTAAAGTCAGCATTTCGCAAATTCTTTGGTCGTTATAAAGATCTACTTTGCCAGAACAACCTGTCATTGGGTCAAATGCTGCCTGACGTGTTTCATGCGAATTGTTAAGCCGTTCTTGGCACACTGATTCTGATTATGGATTACTCTGTTTACTTGTTCAAGATATAGGGCTCACAGCGGAAATGACCGGTCGACAGGGGATGCTTACTCCTCCTAGGCACCTGATCCCACCTCTGGTATGTTCAGGGGTTGGTGTTTGCCCAACTCTTTAATTTGTATTCCATAGAGGATTTATGAGATTGGTGACCGTTCGTTATCTTCTCCCGTTTCAAAAAGGAATATATTATATAAAATATGTCAATTTACAATAATGTAAGTTCCCAAAGTAATGCCCGATTTTGTTTATCGCCGAGATAAACATGGGAATAAGTCTGTTTATAGCAATATTGAAATTTGTCCTTATGTCTAGTCTCTAGTAATGTAATATCCAATGTAATTCATCGGAATTCTTCTTGAAACAAAGTAAACAGTATGTTTATATTAAGGCAGTACTCTAGAGAATTCTACTTCTGGTAAGTATACAATACGAGTAATCAGATTATTACGTCATCTTTCTATTGAACGCTCCCAAACACAATTTTAAAAACAAATTTTGTCATAAATCTCAGAAATTAGGACACATTTAACAATATCTAGTACACACGTACTACATAATAAAAGCCAAAAACATAAAATGTAGTGTTCACTCGATATATTACCGCCACCACTACCCCCCCCCCCCCATTATAATGCCATCCCCGCTTATTGCCTGCGAATCCTATAGTACAGATTCTCCCTGTGTTAACAATCCCGTTATAATGCCAACCCCGTATAGCGTCATATGCCACACATTTTCACAAACAAATGGTAACATTTTATAGGGTTTGACCTCGATAAAAATGCCAATTACCCAACATTCATCGGTAATCACACCTGCACTTGGATTATTGATTGATTATTTGTTGCTTTTCTGCCACACTAAACAATTTTTCAGTTATCTGGTGACGTCCAGTTTTTGTAGGTGGAGGAGAGAACCCAGATACAATGTACCTGGGAAGAGACCACCGACCTTCCGAAAGTAAACTGGCAAACTTGCTGACATAACGCCTCGGCCGACATTCGAACACGCGCCGACAGAGGTGAGAGGCTTTGTGATTTTGAGCTCGATGCTCTAACCACTCGGCCACGGAAGCCCCCCCCCCCCCCCCCCCCCCCTGCACTTGGAGGACGGTGCGATGAATTTTGATAGACTAGATAAAGTATTCAGGTGGTCATATTAATTACAATTAATTGGTGAGTAAAAATCAGGGTTATCTATATGATAATACAGAATGTAGCTAAAATAAATTACGTAACTGCATTTCTTTTGACTGCTTAGTGAATTGTCAATAATGGTGAATTCGATATATTGCCACCGCCGCTTTATGCCTACATTTGTCTTGATCAAACGATCCCTTGCGGATTCGGGTTAGAATAGATATTCATACCCTTTGCTTGTCATAAGAGGCGACTAAATGGGGCGGTCCTTCGGATGAGACCGCAAAAACTGAGGCCCCGTGTCACAACAAGTGTATATTTCACCGGCAATGATGAGGTCTCCATATGAGTGAAAATTCTCGAAGGGACGTTAATCAATATAAATCAAATCAATCAATTGAACAATATACAATCAATCAATATTGATTATAAGCTGGCAATATATCAATAATCATTCTAACAATTCTTTAAATCGATCTATTTTTTCACACTGTTTTAAGGATTTTCATACGCCCGTCGTTAGACGTCCGTCCATTCGGGGTTTTCTGTTTATATTTCTATTTCTCTGTCACAAATCAAGTTGAAACTTGCTGTGGGACAATCTAGATCATGTTGCAATTTTGATCCATGTCGACTTCACTTTATTTGAAAATCAATATTATATGGAAGGTACATAATTTGTCTGGTTAACTTCTTCAACAATTTTTGAATGAGGACCTTCTTTTTTACAGATGTTTGAATGGATATTGAAGATGTGCAACTGATAAGGATTTTGATTTTCTTCAATTTTTGAGAAAAATACATGTTGTTGAACTTAGTCAGTTTTGAGGAAATATTGCGTAAAAAAAAATATATGATTTGTCCGTCTAACAAAGGGTAGCCTTCTTGTTTTACAGACTGTATCAGTTTTGAAAATGTGCAAGTGGCAAGGATTTTGATTTCAAATTTTGAGAAAATTACACGTTGTTGAACTTGATAATTTTTGAGGTAATATTACATTGAGAGAACAGGGTTTGTCCAATAAACTCCTCTCGCAGATTTAAAGCTAGGGCCTTTCTAAACAACTTGAAGATGTAAGCATTGCAAGCATTCTGATTCTCAGCATATGGATATCTGGTTAATTGAGATTTAAGGAGGTATGGGAATCCACGAAATTCATAGGACAAGGAAAAATGGTAAAAGGAAATATTCATATCTAGTGATCAGTCATTGTTTTGTTAAAAACCACTCCTACATCATAAGTACTCTGAAGTTGGTATTAAAAAGACGCTAGAGTTCCCCAATACCATCTTCGTAGTCTTTGGTGATCTGGTTTTCCAACAGTCTATTGGAATTCGCTGATCTGTTTGTATATTCTTATGAAGCAGCATTCATTCAAAAGCTTCTACATGAGAAGAAAAACTTTCGTGCTGTGACCTTCAATTTGACCTTTAGAAATATGGACAACGTTCCATCTATTAAACATTGATAATTTTCATTTATATGTCGATTCGATATATCCCAGTGAACTTGAAATAAAACACAACACAGAATATCCCACCACATCTGCTTCGTACATAGATATTCTATTGCAAATATATGCTGATGGTAAATTAAAAAGTCAACTTTATCACATACAGGATGATTTCAATTTCTCCATCGTCAACTTTCTTTATCTACGTAGCAATATTCCATTATCACCTGCATATGGTGTTTATATCTCTCAACTGATTCGATACGCTGTTGCAAGGGTTTGTACAGTCTCGTCTAAAGTCAACATTTCGCAAATTGAATGGTTGTTATAACTATATAGTTTGCCAGTACAATTTTTCATTAGGTTAAATGCTGTCTGACGTTGATTGATTGATTGTTTGTTTTACGTCCCGTCGAGAATTTTTCACTCATATTGAGACGTCACCAGTGGTAGGTGAAGTACCACAAATTTAGACCTATGCTTATCGCTCAGGGTCGTAGCAGTGAGGGTTCTTTAACGTGCCGAAAGACCCGTGATTCTCACTTCTAAATGCCGACCGTTTGGCGAAGGAGCAATCACTACTTATTTTTCGTCTTAGGTTTGACGCGGCTATGGCACGAGCGGGGTTCGAACTTAAGACCTCCCGGTTACGAAGCGAACGCTCTAACCATTGAGCTACCGCGACCGGTCTGACTGTTTCATACAAATTGTTAGGCCGTTCTTGGCACACTGATTCTGACTACGATTATTCCGTTTACCTGACCTAGGACTCACGGCGGTTGTGACCGGTCGACAGTGGATGCTTACTCCTCCGAGGTACCTTATCCCACCTCTGGTATATCCAGGGGTCCGTGTTTGCCCATCTATCTGATTTGAATTTCTATTAGAATTGCAAGATTGATTACTGTTCGTAACCTTAGCGTTTCTTTTCATTACATTCATATGATATTGAGTTGTTGTAATAGATTTTGCATCAACTCTTGCAAAAGATGTCATTTTATTGTTACATTAAAAAAAACCAAATTCTGGAAGATTCAAACCTATGCTTCACAGATTTGTAGGATCATTTGTACCCTAGCCCTTTCATAACCCATATATCAGATAAATATGAAAAATTAAAAGACCAGATAATATATTGCTGACCTGCTTATATTCATATGTTACAAAGTATGTCGTATGATGGTTAATACCGCATGTAAATTGTTACAACTCCTGGCATTTTGCCATGTTTGTTAAAACAAACACGTTATAGTAAAAACATACTATATAACCCTCTAACTGGGGTATTAAGTACACGTTATAGTAAAAACATACTATATAACCCTCTAACTGGGGTATTAAGTGCCCTTTTTAAATTGTTCTAACGATATTTAAGGTTGGACTTTTTCGTATATTATCCAAGTAACACGGGTACGCTGTCGAACGAAAGGTGCTAATGACTGTGGAATGTATTATTTGTGTAATATGAAGAGGAATCTATCACAATGTTGGAATTTAAAACTTTATTCAATTACTACCACTTAATGACTACAGTTTTCTATTAAAGAACATACGTGTCGCACAGAAGTTATATATGGTGGTACATCATCGTTGCACAGTCACATATGTATTCTTACTATCATTACAAACCTCCTACAAGCCATATAGTACAATTGTTATTATAAAGTATTCAGTTCAAATGCCCAGTAATTCAGACGTGTACACTATAGTTTATTTTAAAATCTTGTGACCGTCGTGCAATATTAGCTAGTGTATCAGAAAGAAACATCAATCTTATATAAAATATAGAGAAACTCTGTACAAATATTGGACGTGCTCACTGAAGTTGAAGGGAAGTGCACAATATTTTCTTGTTCACAAAAACATTTCGTAAAAATAATGAAGATCGGCAAAATCAACGAGAAATTGATGAATATTTATTAGAAATTGTCTCGTGATCAATGATCCATAAACAATGCCCGGGAATATGGTACATCGATAATTTAGATGGAAAACACGATAAAGGTAAGAGTTTTAAGTAAATCATGTATTTTCTTATACACTGGGCGCTAGTGTGTATTATTTTCAATATGGCTGTTGGGGGTTTAAGTCGTGTGACTATTGATACTTCATGAAGTACATTTTGTTGGCGTGAAATGTTGAAGTTCATACCCCCATGTATTTTCAAAAATGATGTTTATTTATTACACGAGTGTTTACTTTCTAATTTCATTTCTGTCGAAATTCCAAGCCTCAAAATAGTCGTACATGTACTATAGTTACCAAGATTCATACGCGCATTGTTTATAACTTCAACACATTCATTATTAAATGGCTATCATACTTTATATCGAAACGATGGAATTATAAATATTAGGTAATGAAACCAATGATATATACAAAACATTATTTATTTGATAATTTAAATGATGAAAGCAAGAATATTCGTTAAATATTAAGGCATGTCAAACGTTGCAATTTTTTTTATCTTTTTCCATATGTATTGTATAACTTTTCATTTGTATTGTATAATTTTTCATTTGTATTGTAAACAATTTCGATTGTATTGCACATTTGTTCCCCAAACAAATTTGGGGAACACACTGTTTCTACTCTATTATTATAATATTGATGAACATGAGATACCGTATTAATACTGGATTCCTAAACTTCACAAAAGCCTTACAACCCAGATACTTTGCTGAAGTCCCACAAAACCCTTTGCTCCACACGGAAATATTATTAGTTGTGAAGGAGAAACTTCAAATGTCTTGTGCCACGGCATATGCCAGAAGTGGTGTAAATAAAATGTGGATTCTAAAAATCCTGAAGAATTTTTAGCAAATTTGAAATTACAAAACTATTCTCAAATCAACAGTATGGCATCTCAACGTTCTTCACGATAAAGTAAAGGCTATACTCTTTGACATCATAAAAAGTTACTTTTTCAATATACTGTAGAATCATTATACTTCGTGGGGGCTCAATGGTCGTGGATTTCTTGGATACCTTTTACCAACGAATTTACGTCCCAACGTTATTCTTTGCAATAGCTTCTATCGTGTAATGTAGTATGTTTTAGAAATGACGATAACCCTCCATAATTCCATCCCCAGGAACTAGCAAATATTTGGCTACCCACGTGCATGGACTCCCATGGACATTAATGATTCCATAGTAAATGGAAAAAGGAAATATTGATATCTTGTGATGAATTATTCTGAAACTTACTTTGATAAACATCACTCTGATTCTACCCACCAGTACTCTGAATATTAAATATTATTTAATATCAAAAACATGCTGGGGTTCATTAATGACAATGTCTTTGTAGTCCTTGGTAACCAGGCCTTCAAACAATCGATTAGATTGATTGATTGATTATATATTGTTTAACTTCCCGCTCGAGAATTTTTTACTCGTATGGAGACGTTATCATTGCCGGTGAAAGGCTGCAAAATTTAGTCCTATGCTCGGCGCTCAGGGCCTTTGAACAGGGAGGGATCTTTATCGTGCCGCACCTGCTGTGACATGGGACCTCGGTTTTTGCGGTCCCATCCGGAGGACCACCCCATTTAGTCGCCTCTTACGACAAGCAAGGGGTACTGAGAATCTATTCTAACCCGAATCCCCACAATCGATTTGAATCCATGGACATATATTCTGGGGTTTTTTTTAAAATCAGGGCACACTACTGACAAATTGATGTTCAGCAGTTTCGTTTGATGTCATCATTTCACAAATTCTATAGTCGTTATGACGATCTAATTTACCAACGAATACAATCTGCCATTGCAAGGTCTAATGCTGAATTACGTGTTTCATGCTAATTGTTAGGCCGTTCTTTGCACACTGACTTTGACCAAGACTACTCCGTTTATCTTATCAAGATATATGGCTCAAGGCGGGTGTGATCGGTCGACAGGGGATACTTAGTCCTCCGTGGCACCTGGTCCCACCACTGGTATGTCCAGGTATTCTTTTTTGTATTCTTTAAAGGAAATATGAGATTGATCAGTGGTCATTATCCTTATCTTTTCACCTCAGTAGAGACAAAATATGAAGTATGTACGAAACAAAGAAAAGCTATTGCTTTCATGTATTGAAAACTATGATACTTTGATTTAATATTGTAGACACCTTTATACCATCGTTTACTGCAACATTATTGTTATGGACATTTTGATGAACTTAGTGGTGTTTCGGGACATAAATTTCAGAAGTTTGATACAGCTTAGCTAATTGTTCATTATTATTATTACTATATATACAGTTCACCAGTATTAATAAGAGCACGTTAGATGCATTTTACTGTGTGATCGATATGTTAAGTTCCGCCATAATGCATGGACTCTTGACCCAGGGGCCACAATTTCTGAGAACTCATGGCTATTCATTACCATGCTTGATATGCAGAATAATTAATAAACCACACAATTTTAGAGGTTTTGATCCCATGTCAAAACCATATACGGGAAAGTACTACGTAAAACGAACTTAAAATCAAAATCGAATATAATCAAAGGTTTATGTCGCATAGTAAGACGTACAGATGAACGAAAATTAATCTAATTTTTTGTGCACGCATGTATAGAAATTAAAATTGTTTTGTTTTGTATGCATATTAAATTTTCCGCAGAGTGTCCTCGTGTTTTGCCTCGAGCTCTTCAGATGATAATAACAAAGTTAGTTATCTGTCAGACACTTCACCTTGAATTTTCCTATTTTACACATTATAACTGCATTCCATCTGGACGTTTTGTGTTACAAAATTTAACTTTGAAATCATCACCTTCAAAGCAATACATATCATGCATTATACATGTGAAGCTCAGATGGTATCAAATTGTGCATTATTTTATCATCTTTATACACAGTAAGCATGAACAATTTTACTTTATATAAGACGGATTAAAGTACATGCATATTCATTGAACTTTTGTGGTGAGGAATCTGAAGCTTTTTCATATTTACCGGAAACAGTGTAAGGGGTATTTGGTTCCATATAACGCGACAGAGTAACGAAACGAGAACTTCAGTTCCCGAGGCCTCAAGCTTTTTTTAACACTTATGTGTGACCCCCTTTGTTTTGAAGGTGATAATTTCAAGGTCAAATACTGTAACATAAGAATACCAGATATCTCAAATATAATTAGAAAAATATAAATATTCACAGGAAAAGTCTCCATTTTCATTAGAGAAGTCAAAGTCACCAGGCTCCGGAACATAAAACGTGGTCGAACTGTGATTTTATTTTTTACTATTTGTTCATTTTAGGAAAACGAAACTTAGATTAAAAGTCAGCTCATTAAAGTTTTATGATCCCGGAGGCTGTTCATACATTCCTAATAAGAATTGAAGTAATTGCAAAAGCTTACAGATTACTACCGTAATGAATGTAAATTAAAGTTTCATAATAGTAAATTTTTATCATAGTATGTCAAAGTTTTTATCATAATAAAAAAAATCAATATGTTTAGTTCACCGAGTAAACTCAGGTGACCTATTACAATTGGTACGCGTCCGTCGTCTATCGTCAACAATTGAACACTTTTAACTTCTTGATAACTACCACTCCAATTCTTTTCAAATTTGGTATGAAGCATCTTTGGAATAACGGGAAAGGGGACATAAATTGTAAATTCCAGGACTTCTGCATCCCTTGGACCTTAGATTCGGGGCAGAAACTACCAAAACTTCACCAATTCTCAAAAAGCTTCTCTAGAACCGCAAATGTTTAAGCAAAACTATATGTATAGTCATTTAGAGCAGGGGGGCCTCTACCAAAATTGTAAATTTCATGATCTTCGGAGTAGAGGCTCTAACTCCAAGACAGGGCCAAACGTAGTGTTTAGTGTTTATGGGTAAAGCATTTAAAACACATCTCCTTTAATGTTATTGATACTAAATTACAGCTAAATGGATATTTAAAATTAGCAGGTAGCCTTTTCCCAAACTTACAAAATTTCTTGATCCTAGGGATAGGGACTGTGGTGGTAGGGTGGGGCAAAAGTATAATTAAATGTGTAAACAACTGATCACTAAATTTTTTCCAGATTTGGTATGAAACATCTCTGGGACAAGGCTGACATAAACTATTAATTTCAGGACTCCTGTTTCCCTACGGCCTTCAGGGCGGGACAAAACTACCAAAAATTCACCGATTTTCAAAAATCTTCTCCAGAACCGCATATGTGTAAGAAGAAAAAACTAAATGTATAGTGATATAGAGCAGAGCAGGAAGCCTCTAACAAAATGATAAATTTCATGATTCTAACTCCAGGGCAAGGCCAAACTTGGTACATTTATGTGTAAAACATTTAAAAGGCTTCTTCTATAATACTATTGATATTGAATTGAAACTAAATGGACATTTAAAATAAGAAGCTAGCTCTTTAGCAAAATTGTAAATTTCATAATTCTAAGGTGAGAGGTTTTGATATCAGGGTGGGGCCAAAATGGTCGGTGATTATATGCGTTAATAATTGAACATTTGTAACCTCTTAATAACTACCATTCCAATTCTTTTCAAATTTAGTATGAAACATCTTTGGAACAAGGGTGACATAAACTGTATATTTCAGAACTCATTCAACCGTGGGGCACTAGGGCATTTTTCAAAACAAATCTCTATAACTACATGTCTTTAAGATAAACTAAATGCATAGGGATGAAGAGCAGGAGCCAAAACTTCATTTCATGATCTTTGGGAGATAGATTCTGACTCCAAGGCAGGGCCAAACATGGTGTATATAGTACATACGTAAAATATTAATAAATAAATCTTCTTTAGTGATATTGATACTATATTGAAACTAAGTAAATAGTTAGACATTAAGAAGAAATGAGTAGTCTTTCACCAAAATTGTAAATTTCATGATCCTAGGGGCAGGGGTTTGGTTCCAAGGTCGAGTCATTTTTTATAGCACTTACTGTCTTTATCATTTGAAAGTCATCTTTATGTTTCCTGATATAGAATAAAAACTAAATGCATATTTAACATATTTAGGAAAAGCAGAAAAAATATACCAAAATCGTGATATTTGTAACCGCAGGTCTTTGACACTAGGACGGGTCAAAATTAGTCGCACCGTGTTAATATTACATATATTACATTATGTAAAGCCTTTTATCAGTATAGGCACTCTTGATAGCATTTAAGTTTCAAGAACACATAATTTTTTTTTATACTTTTGCTGAATATTAGAACTTGGCCTAAATGTTCAGAACACGATTTTTTCTGTATTTCGTTGCCCTTGGGACTAGTGACGCTTTTACTAATACTCAGGTGACTGATAAGGCCCGTAGGCCTCTATTTTATTTGTCAGTTTAAATATATTATATAAGGTATTGGTAATAATCAACCAAACCCGAATGTCAGATGTTATGACAATTATACGTTTATTACAGTTACATGACAAGTATACTTTTATTACAGTTCCATGACAAGTATACTTTTATTACATTATGGAAATGTTCGTTCGAGTTTTGTTTCTCAATGTGTAGAACACTAATGGAAAATAGTTTGCACAACACTATGTGTCTGTAATATTCCCAGAAGTAGAGAGAGAAAGAGAAAGTCTGGATGATTTGTGTGTACTCCGTCTAAAAGTTTGGACGCTTCGTTTTATTATATTTTCTTAAGTCCAAACAAAGATGTTCAGAATGGGCTATTAGTGTAATTTTCATAGTAATTGTACAGTTCATATCCAATTATTATAGCCATTTTCCCGACAAATGACCTTGAACTTAATTGTTCGTTTTAATTCATGCTCCCAGTATCTAATATAGCTTTAAGTCTCTAGAAGATTCTTTTTCGGCACTAACTATAGATGTGATATTTATTTTCTGTACGAAACAAATGAAAACAAAATGCTGCATTTGTCAATGCCTGTGTCTATGATTAATGCTGCTGGAACCGCACAGTCCAGTTCCATTGGGATCTTGACATTCCTGTCACAATACGTTCTTTGATTGGCTGTACAATATTGCGAAACAATTTATTGAATCGTCTTAGAATTTCATCGAATAATTACTTCGATGACAACTCCCTGTCCTTTGATATACGAGTAATGCACGTTCTCAGCGTAATCCAAACATTCTGGCAAAGCGTATATATGCACCATTAGATTTGTTCCTCAAGGTGTATACTGAAAAATATACATTTTAACTTTATTTTCCTTGTATAGAATGAAATATCCATTTTTATACGTTCCATGTAAGTCTTGGGTCGCCATCAGACTAAGTTCGATGCTATACTGTAAAATTTGCTATGGGCATAGACTCTTCACAGCACGTCTATATCGGAGAATTTGATTAACACTTTTCAAATCCTTAATGTTACTGACGTCGGACTTTACATCAATGGAAATTAGTTTTCCAATCGTTGATAGGGTGATGATACGTAATTGCTGGAATAATTTCTTTCTCGATAGTACTGGCTGGTACGTATAAAATAGCAGCGCTCTATTTCCAAGACCTCTGCTTTGTAGGACACTGTTGGGTCTGTAAAAAGAACTTTTTTTTTCATTTTCTGTTATTTCACTGAGATTAGGGTCAGTGTCGGTTTTCATTGCTGTTTTCAATGATGCTTCCGGCTTACCTCGCACTTTTATCAGTATAGGTCCATGAGGAGTTTTACATCTTTGGAAATGAAAATAGCTGCATGACGAAAATCAAAAAAAAAAAAATCAATGACAATCGTCTACTTTTTACTACTGAATACACTGCAAAGAATACAAAGAATACTCGTTTTTGAGTAGTTTTTTTTTGTGAGTCAACACTAGAATATGTCTTTTGTCAAACCCTAATAATATACAGACCACTTGAAAGTTTTAGCCCATACTAACAAAGTTTGTGATATATTGGTATCATATTGTCTGTCGGAGTATCTTATGTTCCTCTATCCTACTTTGAAGTTGGGTCCTAAAATCGATATACCCATTCCGGTCACTTTTTCTGCATTTTGGTTCAGCTTAAGTTTGATCACTGTCCGTAATAAGAGCCCGTTTATTATATTTATTAATGTAGGGTAGTAATCAAAGGAGATGCTGCCAGGGACGGTCCTGCATTAATAGGAAGAAGAATAAGATGGTCAATATTAGTCATAACATTCAACAATTATTTTGAGTATAGAGTGACAGAATTTTGTACACTGTACTCCGACAGTTCACTTCCAACCTCTGTACAGTGTATAGTGTGCGCACAGCCGCAGCACTCACTCTTAGAAATACATGATGAAAAAGTGAAATAATAAACAATGATCAAACTCATAATTTCTATAAAGAATACGAAGTAGAGCAGGACAAACACTGATCCCTGGACAAACCACAGGTTACTTCTTGTGCCTGGGAGGAGTATGGGTTCCCCGCTGACCAATCACACCCATTATGATCCCTATATCTTGATCAGGTAATCGGAGTAATTCGTAGTAAAAATTAGCATTTAAAGTGCGATATAACAATTAGTATGAAACATGTCAAACGATATTCGACCTAGTAACAGGTTGTATTGGTAAATTAGATAGTTATAACGTCCATAAAATTTGCGAAATGTTGACTTAAAATGGGAATGTTGAAACCCCAGTAACATCAACTTGTTTGGCAGTAGCCTCCCTCGATGTAAAAAATTATCATATACAAAACATGCTCTTGTATGTCGAATCATTGAGAGACGTAAACACCATATGACGGTAATAATAGAATATTGCTCCATGAATTTGGACAGTTGACGATGGAGAAGATTAATTTATTCCATTTGTCATAAAGTTGAGTTGTTGTCAGTTTGCCGTTATAAAACATCTATGTTCATTAAATTATACAAGTATGAAGCACATATTGAAGACTCTGTTCACAGGGATATATCGAATAGACATATGATTGATTGATTATATGTCTTAACGTCCCGCTCAAGAATTTTTCACTCATATAGAGACGTCACCATTGTCGGTGAAGGGCTGCAAAACTTGGGCCTTTGAGCAGGGAGGGATCTTTTTCGTGCCACACCTGCTGTGACACGGGACCTCAGTTTTTGCGGTCTCGTCCTAAGGACCTCCCCATTTAGTCGCCTCTTACGACAAGCAAGGGGTACTGAGGATCTATTCTAACCCGGATCCCCACGGTATAATAGACATATGAATGGAAATGATAATTGTTAATAGACAAAATGTCGTTGATATATTCAAATATCGAATTAAAGGCCACACCAAGAGATCTTTTCATCTCATACAGAAGCTTTTGAATAAATTCTGCCTCGTAAGAATATAAAAGCAAGTCATCTAATAAAGGAGCACAGTTTGTGTCTATGGGTATTCCATGGAATATT
The DNA here is from genome assembly GCA_024699665.1 of Ostrea denselamellosa. NCBI lineage: Eukaryota > Metazoa > Mollusca > Bivalvia > Ostreida > Ostreidae > Ostrea > Ostrea denselamellosa. The sequence continues at coordinate 17,064,994 of JAMZEH010000015.1, forward strand.
GAAAAACCTTAAAGACTACGTAGAGTTTTCAACGAAGAACTCGAACATCTTTTTAATATCAATTTCAGAGTACTTGTGCGTAGAATCAGAGTGGTGTTTAACAAAATAATTTTTGGATGACTGATCCCTAGACATTATTATTTCTGTGTGTTCCGTTTTTGTTGAGGTAGCAACTGTCTATGAAGTCAAAAAGTGTAGTCTTTTATTTATAGTGAGGAATGTCGTATAAAGTGTTGAAAAAGCCTGGTATTGTTGATTTGGGAAAGGTTTGCTAAACATTCTTTGGAGTTTTTTAGTATACACCACTTCTCGCATATGTTGTGGCATATTACCTTTACAACAATTAATATTTTCAAACGGAGCAAAGATATGGGTTTGGTAGAGCATTTACTGGATCAAGCAATGTATCTCTGTTTGTAAAGGTTTTTGTCCAGTATTGGTACGGTAACTCATATTCATCCATATTACATTGACTTGAATATTAAATGATCTGTCATTGTTTAAAGCAATATAAGCTGCCAAAATTGCAATTTTTTATAGTGGCATTAAAAGAGGTTAAATGAACGTTGATATGATTGGAAAAAAGAACTGCATCGAATTTCCTCTCTTATGCATCGTTTACACACCTTTACGTGATGAAAAATATATTCCTCGACATTCCGTTTGACCCTAACAATGGCAGCTGATTAATCGTCGGCGACAATCCCGAAGATAACCGATGTTGACACGAATGATTCTGATGCTGATCGGGGTGGATCGGGTTGTATCCGGGTCATTAAAATATGGACGGCGAGGTGAGATAAAATTCTAGTTACCATCATTATTTTGGCATTGCTAACGATGTTATATGTTTTTTAAGTTATGATAGTATGTTTTTTAGTTATGATAGTTTTAAGGGATCGCTCGAAACATTACGCAAAATTCCAAAGTCGGCTTTCTCCCTCGCTTCGAACCTTTCGTGTCAGACATCTTTCGTGCTTACCGGAAATATTGCGCTTGCGCATTTGATTTTGCCGAATGAGTTCAACTTTAGGTCATTGCATACAGAAATAATGTCGGGAAAATTAAGGTACGGGAAGACTTAGTTTCAACTGTTGAACATTTTTGCATTTAATGCAAAAAATACAACATGTCAAAAGTTTAATCGATAAAATCAGGTATTAGAAGGTAGATGTTTACAAAATTTTCGATTAAATTTTAGGACCCCAAAATAACAATTTTGACAGCTTATATTGCTTTAAATCAGTGGCAGTTTCTACCTTTCACCAATGAAAACAGGATTGACTATCCTAGCTTTATTAGTACTTTTCCCATCCTTCCCACGGGTGTTGATGAATGAACACAAAGACACACTGCACGAATATCGTAATACAACTCATATACGATTGTTCAATATGTGTATGAAGTTTCATTAATACCCTTGTCTTATAAGCACTGTTTCTTTCTTGTTATATGTCTGCAAAATTACCCTTGCTATTTTTACACTGACCTTTGATATCCGATGTACAGAGTTTAATGATTCTAGCATTGTAAGTAGTTTAATCTAGCCCACAAGCGCACAAATGTGCTGACACATTGACAAACAGATGCACTGCGCCATACCATGATAGACCAGTCTATGCCGGGCGTATAAAAATAGCTTTAAAGCAATGGAATCTTGTATTGTTTATTCTAGTAATCCACAATGGTGCTTACATCAAAACTGAAGGCATAAGTATCGTAATATTGTTTGAGCAATACAGTCTTGGACAGCTGGGTTACTGTGAGTAATGTATGTAAAATCCAAAGGAATGCAGTGAAAGGTAACTATTTCCGGCCCTAGAATTTGAACATGCTGACGGATATACTGTATGAGGAGGAACGTGAACAACAAAATTTTCCCTCAGGTGTGTTTCATTCATTTTTAGGAGTCCAGTTGATACTATGGACTAACATTTAGTATTTTACACCTGAAAGTGCATATAGATAGCCAAATATATTTGTCTTGACATAGCCCAGGGGTGGAAGGTTCAGACCCTTCATCCCTTCTACATTTTCATGCCTAACAAAGCCTCTAGCGATGGAATTAATATACTTGATTTAAAAGGAAATTGGAAAAATATGTATTGTACTTAAAATCGAACAATAGGAAGATAGAAATCATCAGAAAATGTACTTAATAGCAAGGCGGCTTTTATGATGAAAATTTATCAAATAATCTAAGGTACCTGTAGCAATACACAGAGCAAATGAATATATCGACGTCCGCATATTTAGATAGTAAATAAATCTTTACATGCTTTCCCCCACCCACTCTTTACGTTGTTGTAATGACACAATGAAATATATTCACAAAAATTAAGCTGATCTTGATCATTTGGCGTCAAACGATTTCATTGACATATTTTGCTGTCACATTATAAGTTGTAAGGTTGTTTTTCATTATCATGTGCGTGTATGCTTACCTCACCTTTCAATTCCTAATTTAGATTTGTCACTGCCTCAGTTATGACGTTAAAATAGACACCGTGGCGTGACGCATGTATGGCTTGCCACATTACATTTCGTTATTGTAATAATACTCGTATATACGGATGGACTTCAAAAACGCAACATCTATTTTTTTCCAAATCTAAAAAAGTGATATTTTTTCAAATTTTTGCAAAATTCCCCATCATACCATCATCACCACGAAGTGCCATGACCGCGTCAAACCTAAAACAAAAAATAGGTAGTGATTGCTCCTTCGCCAAACGCTCGGCATTTAGAAATGAGAATCACGGGTCTTTCGGATATGACCTTAAAAACAGAGGTCCCGTGTCACGGTAGGCGTTGGCACGTTAAAGAACCCTCACTGCTACGGCCCTGAGCGCTAAGCATAGGTCTAAATTTGTGGTACTTCACCTACAGCTGGTGACGTCTCAATGTGAGTGAAAAATTCTCGACGGGACGTAAAAATACAAACAAAACCCACTACGGCGAGGCAAACAACTGGATGCCATAATAGGACAATTTACCGTTGAACAATTTCTCGAATATTGGAAGGTCATGGTATTCTCGGTAAAACACCTTACAAAAGTTTACGACTTAAACCAAATCAACGATGTTACAGAGTACCGTGGACCCGAAAGCAGTTAAAGCAATGGTAAAAGTGGACACGACTCTTGTTTCCTGACGATTCGATGTCAGTAATGCGGACGGCATAATACGAGTTTACCGACGTGTACGTAAACGTTACGTAGAAAACTACGTGTTTAAAAGAGACAGATTTGGTGGAGGTAGCATTATGATTTAAGGCGCAAATTAACAGTAATTTTTGCTCCATTTGGTCATTTTACAGGGAAACGGAACTGCTCAGTGGTATATGGACGACGTTATGTAGCCTGTGTTGACATCATTAATGCAGCGGCACAGACAAGATGATAGATTAGTTTTTCAGTAAGACAATGCGCGCGCACACTTTTTGGGATTGACACAAATATTTTTCCAACAAATGGCATCAAATTGATTGATCAGCCGTGTTCCCATACCTTAATCCGATTGAACATGTCTGGGGCGAGTCAGCCGTCAGTCTCAGAATCTACAAGAATTGGAAAGGGCGTTGTTAGAAGAGTGGCAGGATATTCATGAAAGAATTATTCGGACCAATTGTCACTCGATGGAATGTCGCCTACGCGCCGTCATATTATCGCTCCAATAACAACGTGCAACTTTGCTTAATCGAGTGTGCAATTTTCATTCACCGATTGGCCGTATGGTTACAATAAAATTGAGTTGGAAAGACTACGCTTTGCTATTCCTTCAATGTGATTGGTCAACGACAACAAAAGCAAAACCTCTTTCACTGAAATGTGTGTGAAGCCTCGCCGAAACATTTGCACGCTTGATCAAGCGTCCCCGTGGGGATTCGAGTTGTTAGAAAAATCCTCAGTACACCATGCTTAACGTAAATGGATCCTTCGGATTAGACCGCAAAAACCGAGGCCCCGTGTCACAGCAGGTGTGGTACGATAAAAATCCCTCCCTGCTCAAAGGCCATAAGCGCCAGCATAGGCCTACATTTTGGAGCCCTTCTCCGGTAATGGTGACGTTTCCATGTTAGTGAAAGATTTTTGAGCGGGACGTTAAACAATATATAATCAATCGATAAATCTTGATCAAACGAAGTGTCATGCTGTTATTGAAACGATAGTTAATGCTAATGGTAGAAATACCTGGTATTAGGGAACCAAACCAGAATTTCCTCTACCGCCTTTGATCTCATTTGTAGCCTATTGGGGGGGGGGGGGGGGGGGTAGCAATGACGTATTAAATTGATGATTATTGGACTTCATATATCAAAGGTTATGCACTAGAAATATGATGTTTCAAATTAATGAGATATTCTTTTAAGAAAAAAAAACTGTTATGCTTTAAGGAGATTATGTGCATCGTCATAATGGTTGACTTCCTTTTAAACCGGAAATGAAAATACAAATATCAGCAATATCGTCCTATTCATTTCGAGTTCATTGCCTAGCAGTTTTAAATTTTCTTCAGATTACTTTCTACTAGGAAGGATGTTTTATTTGTAATGTGTATTGTACCACAGCACGATAATGCTTTGGAGATTTCGTAGAGGATGATGCTCTTGAATAGCTCTATTCCATACATTTCCAACGTAATAAACACCAGCCTTTAGTTCCACATAGTTTTAAACTTATAGTAATTTCAATAGAGCTAGTCGTTGACTACTGCTGTAAAATGGTTGGGAAACGAGTTGAGAATATTGCAGAAATTAGAGCTTGTATGAAAGTTTGCATAAAACTCGGCCATTCCGTAATACAGCTTTTTTCTGATTGGCAGATTCCGTGAAAGATGCAGCAAAATCTGTCGGACTTGTGATTGTAACAGACAAAGCTAATGTTTCAAAAGTCAGGGAAATAAGTGAAAGTGATAGCAGGTACATGATACGTAATATTGCCAAATCTGTTGGCATATCGCTATCGCGGGTGCATTTCAGTGTGAAGCGTATTTTGAAAGTACGAAAAATTCGAAACAAAATATGGCTAACTAAACATGGTAGAAGCCTGAAGCTGCAAAAGAACCATAAGCATAAAGAAGGTTCTTTATTGGATATTCTTCTCATGTGATGGTATAGCCGTACAAATTCCGGTGCCGAAGAGCAAAAGTGTTACAGCTCAAGAAATATTATCATAAACAACGCGCTGTGTCAGGATTTAGGTATGTTCCTCTAATTCATAATAATACTCCATCACATACATCTGAGCTTGTGAAGCAAAGTCGGAGAAGGTTACCGCTATGCCACATTCACTATACTCTCCAGATCTAGCCCCATACAACTCTTTCCTTTTCCAAAACTTAAAAAGTTCTGATATGGTCGTCGTTAAAAGTCCCGATAAGCCCTTGACTCAACCAGCAGGCACTGCCCCGGAGGTCTACCTAAATAAACGTACCGTGATGCATTTCAGAAATGGATTCAGAGATTGAAATTATCTATTTCAAACCGCGGAGAATACTTTGAAGGGATGTCATGTTCATTTCACTATATGCATCGAATGCTTTTGAGACATCGTACAATACACATTACATATCGAACAACCCCCGTACTTACTAAATGAAGTAAACTCAAAAGTTTTCATCCATATCAAATTCCTCTAGTGTAGCATTCCTTTTTTTAAGTCCATCAGAATATAACGCTTATTGCTGTCAATGCATTGTGAGGGGACCACAAAATTGTGATAATCTACATAAAGTCAACATCATTGAGATGTATCTTTGTGAGATCTCCGCCATTTGTTATAAGAGACTTTTGAGATTGTGACCAGAAAAAATCTACACGAATGTGCAGCTTCAGCTTGAACTTTTTTCCGCGCTTCGCGTTTACTCGCCAATTTGACCGTTGGATCGAGCAAAGCATGCATTCGGTTCGATTCAGTACGTTTTTCTGGATTTCGATTCGATTCAGGTTTGCATTTCCGCTGTTGTTAAGCACTTTCTGGTTGGTTAATTTTTTAATTAAAACAAAAATGGCCCGGAAAGAAGTTGGCTATATGGGACTACTTTGATTTCCTGACGACAGATAGCAGAGAAGATGAGCATATCACCATCTGCAACGTCTGTTAAACGCAAATAAAATATTTCCCTAGCAACACATTCTCTATGACTGCGCATATCCTTCTAAAGCAAGGGATCACACGAACATCTACGGCAAAGGGTAAGAAGAGCGAGAGAATCAAATAAGCGTCAACGGGATTAACAGGACTATCGTTTATTTTCAATACAAAGAATATAAGGACATCTGTGGTGTTAGAAAAACAGGGGGTTGGTCTACACTTTTACTCCACGCACAAGTACTCTGAAATTGATAATAAAATGACTCTAGATTTCATGGACAATATCCTCCTAGTCTTTGGTGATCAGGTTTTCCAACTGTCTGTTGGAATTCCCATGGGCACGAATTGTGCTCCTTTGTTAGTTGATGTTTTTATATTCTTATGAAGAAGAAAACAACTCTTGCTGTGGCCTTCAATTCGAAATTTAGATATATCGATGACGTTTTATCTATTAACAATGTTCATTTTTATTAACCACGTGGGGATCAGGGTTAAAATAGATCCTTAGCACCCCTTGCTTGTCGTAAGAGGCGACTAAATGGAGCGGTCCTTCAGATGAAACCGCAAAAACCGAGGCCCCGTGTCATAGCAGGTTAGGCACATAAAAGATCCCTCCCTGCTCAAAGGCCATAAGAGCTGAACATAGGCTTAAATTTGCAGCCCTTCACCGGCAATGGTGACGTCCCTATATGAGTGAAAGCGGGACGTTAAACAATATTTAATCAATCAATCATTTTTATTGATATATCGATTAGATATATCCCAGTGAATTCGAAATTAAAAAAAAACCCACAGTCTTCCACATCTGCTTCGTATTTTATTGAAAAAAGATGCTGACCACAAACTAACAACTCAACTTTATGACAAACGGTATGATTTCAATTTCTCCATCGTCATCATCCCATATCTATGTAGCAATATTCCATAATTACTTGACTATGGTGTTTATATCTCCCAACTGATTCGATACGCAAGAGCTTCTTCTGCATATGATCAGTTTTTAAATCGAGACAGGCTACTCACAAACAAGTGTTTTTACAGTCTCGTCTAAAGTCAGCATTTCGCAAATTTTATTGTCGTTATAACGATCATATAGTTTGCCAGTACAATCTTCCATTAGGTCAAATGCTGTCTGACGTATTTCATACCAATTGCTAGGTCATTCTTGGCACACTGATTCTGAGTGCGGATTGTTCCGTTTACCTGATCGAATGTAGGGTTCACAGCTGGTGTGACCAGTCGACAGCGGATGCTTATCATCCTAGGCACCTGATCCCACCTCTGGTATGTCAAGGGGTCCGTGTTTGTCCATCTTCCTGATCTGTATTTGCTATAGGAATTACGAGAGTGAATATTGTTAGTTATCTTAGCTTTTTCATGATACGTATACTGAATCCAAAATATGCACACTAAGTAGATTTCACATTTCACAGACGGCAGTTTCAAACTTGTACAACGAAACAAAGAAGGTTTCTCAAAAACTGAAAAAACTAAATTTATTGCACTCACCACAGAATCGTGCTACTCAAAGTTACAACGCAATTACAGCACACATCATTCAATCTGAGGCTTGGGAAACGAAAGCTTATGTTTATACAAACAATGGTTATGTATGTATCTCATACATCTGAAAATTTATCTTAACTTCTACAATGTACAGTGGCAGAGTGGGATTTAAAACGATATAGACATAATTCATCCCTTACTACAGACAATGCAAAAACATAAATGATGAGGATTTAGTTGGGATAAAGCCTCACATAGTTTGTGTTACACACACAATCAATTTAGAAACTGGGAAAGGTCTACAAGTGTCCCAAATAGAAAAGAATCAGAAGAGTAGTGACTTGTTTCCACAAGACCTCAATTGTCATGTCTCATTTGAATTGTAGTGTTGGAGAGAAGGAAATTTTGGATTGGACCGTGATTCGAACTAGGGACCCCTGCATTACTAGTCAGGTGCTCTAACCATTGAGGTACCCAGGCTGATATCCACGGTCCGTATTGCCCTAACTACTACATTCCTCCTCCTTTAATTTGTCTTTGCCCTAGAAGACGCACTATCCAGATTCTTTTCGCTTCTGGCAGGACAATATATGGTTGGTCAACAGCACCTACTGTGGTGTTAGAGAGGAGAAAATTTGGGCTGGACAGCGAATCAAACCCAGGACCCCTGCATTACTAGTCAGGTGCTCTAACCACTGAGCTACCTGGTCGAAACCTGGTCCGTAAAGCCATTACTAATATATAATAACGAACCTTGTTAGAGCTTCTAAAGCATAAATTATGTGTCTAAAAGCTGGAATTCTACATTTCTTTGATAGGTTTTTAGAGCAACAACCAGCAAAACACATGTTCAGAGATCTGGTGAAAAAGCTTTGAAAACATATACCCTTTGTCTGAGGATGATGTTTCAGCAGTCCAAAGACTCCTGGAGGTTTTGAGGCCAGTGAAAACAATCACCACCATCCTTTGCTACGATGTTTCACCAACTGCTTCCTTGATTCATCCACTTAAAGAAATGCTGGTAGGACAGTGGAGAAGAATAACTCATGATGAGGACATTCTTGTTACTGTAGTGAAAGCAGCATTTTGCAGCTACGTGGAACCCATGATGTGAACGAATTCTCTCACATATTACTTACCACTGAATTAAATCATGCCTAAACAATGTGAAAGATTTTCTTATACCATAACAGATACAAATAGCCAAATTACTGTAATTGAAAGTTCAATGGTTTAAATTTTTTTCGCATGTGTATTAATACTGGTATTTGCATACCGTGGAATCATTATTGTTCTTGGGGGCTCAATTTTCGTGGATTTCGTGGATACCTTATACCAACGAATTTACGTCCCCATGAACCAGTTATTTTTTGCAATAGCTTCTATAGTATGATGTTGCATATTTTCAAAATAACGTTAATCCTCGAAATTCCATCCCCACGAACTACAGACTTGTAGTAAAGATTTGGTTACCCACGAACATTGGCCCCGCAAACTTTAATGTATTCCTTGTTTTCCAGGTACTCATGTGATGATGTCAGGCTGTTTCTTCTTCAAAGATCATAACTGGATACACTATTCAAGTAATGCCCTATTGGAGTGATAATGAATGAGAAAAAGTGTACAAATCACTTAAAGAGAAACTAATGAAGATCAAAAGACTAAAGCTCTTAAAGAATTTGTCATTTATGAAATTTTAACATTTTGTACATTTCAATTTTCCCTTTTCATGCACTAAAAAGCAAACAATCAAGGATTATCAATATATTTAAAGAAGTATTTTTGTGAATGTTATTATTTCAGTTGAGTTTTAATCATAATGATTTTTAAATCGCATCAAGATAGAGAAAGTATTCTTTGGATCTGCCTAGTGAGACTGCAGTCATTGATGTCATCAATACAGACCAATTTAATCAGGAGACTGGTCGTTTCAAATCTGGATCACCAGCAAAGAAAATGTCTGTTTGGATTACTTGCTCGTCGACGTTTTCCTTAAAAAGGTGGAGCCGGCAAAAAGATTAAAACCTAAAGTAGAACATGAAATTGTTAATTACAAATGTGAAGATAGTATGCCCCTTGATTCTAGCCCATTATTATCGTGGAATGTTTACCAAAAATACATATCCTTTACTAGGAAATCTTACTCAGAAGTATTTGAGCACACCAGCTACATATGTGGCAAGTGGAGCGAGTATTCCCGACAACAGGAGATCTTGTAACTACACAACGATGTGAACAAGTTGACAGGCTGATATTCTTAAAGAATAAATTAGACATAACCAACTAAATATGTGCATTTTAACATTTTAACAAAATCTACCGAGTCTAGTCGTCTATTTGGTTAGTATTTGAGATTTGCTTTGCTTTTACGATTTGTCCAGTCTAGTAAAATCTATTAAGTCCACTTGTAAATGCAATTCTTTAAGTTGTTTATTTTTCATTTACATGTATTTTGTCAGTACTGTATATTAGTCCCAGAAGGGCCAAAACTTTACATTCCTTTTTATTTCAATAAAAATATGTTTCATTATTTCTTTTGAATAATTAAATCTTACAGATTTTAATCAGAAATGAAGAAAAGCTTCTATTTCCTGTAATCGAATCGAATATTATTCGAAAAATGATGTTGTTATTTAAACCGAATTGATTCGAAACTTTTCTGATTCGCGACAGCCTTAGAAAGTATACTAAACCGCATGATCACATCACATCGGTGCTAATTAACCTTCACTGGCTTCCGGTTCAGTACCGTACAAATTATACAGTACTTGTGTACTCTTAAAAAGCAGTCCACAAAATTAAACTCACTTTTTAAGTGAAATTATTACCGCGTAATGTTCATCTACCAACTTGCGATCGGAAAACGAGATGCTTCTGAACATTCCCCAGACTCGAACTAAGAGGAAACAGGTGCTTTGACTATTCTGTGCCTACGCTATGGAACGCTTTACCAGTTGGTTAACGTCGTGACAAATTATGGGACATTTTTAAACATCTCGAGACTCATTTGGTTAACATTGCTTTCAATGTTTAACTGAAAATGACAATTCTTTGGGTTTTTTTTACAGAATATTTTAAGGATTGTCATACTTTTACCAGCACATAATACTACTTTAATGCAGGACATTTGTTTTACATATAATTGTATGCGATTAATTTTACGTGCTTTAAAATTTTATATCGATTTTGGCGCTATACAAATTTTAGCATTGTGTAACTGTAGAAGCAACTAATGAATCAATGTTGAGATGTGTGGTTATGCACCCTGGTGAACTTAAATTAACCAGATAACATTTAACTAAAATGTAATAAAGAAAAACTAGAAATTTAAGAACACGATAATAAACAAAATTTAAGAAAATTGAACTTTAGAATATTAAATCATGACAATTATTACACCGTGCACGCTTTTGGGCGAGTATATATATTGGATCGAGGGTTCCCCAAGGGTAACTGCGCTGCACTTTTCCGGGTGAACCCAGGGGTTACATTTGTTACAATCAATTACTCGGAACTCCTTGTTTGGCTTCGTAGAAATTAAAACGGAGACTATATATAACCGATAGTAGAATAAAATGACGTCGCTCATTCGACTCACAGAATTTTCAGCGATGGTATGTAAAAATTAATTCTTTTCTTTTACCTATTTTGTCTTTTTCCTTTCACATACATGTTACCTTTAGAGCCTTGCTTCGCAGACGAACCTTCGATTCGTTTGATCTTTGCTCGATAAAACTCTGGTGTAATGAGCTACCTAAGTACACAAGATTTAAAAGTACTCCTGGGACCTGAATTTTTTCAAATGCCCGCCGCGACACGGGACCTCTGTTTTTAAGGTCATATCCGAAAGACCTGTGATTCTCACTTCTAAATGCCGAGCAATCATTACCTATGTTTACGTCTTAGGTTTGACGCGACCATGGCACGAGCGGAGCCCGAACACACGACCTCCCGGTTACGAAGCGAACGCTCTAACCACTGAGTTGCCGCGACCGGTATGTGAAGACGACGGACAGTGATCAATCTCATAAATATCATAAAGAATATAAAATTAAGAGTAGAGCAAACACGTACCCCTGGACATATCAGATGTGAGATCAGTTGCCAAGGAGGAGTAAGCATTTCTGTTGACCAGTCATATCCGCTCACCCTTTATCTTAATCAGGTAAACGGAGTAATCCGTAGTCAAAGAACAGCCTTATAAATGGTATGAAACAAGTTAGATAACGTTGGACCTAACGACAGGTTGTATTTGCAAATAAAGCATTATAACGACCATAGAATTTGCAAAATGGTGACTGTTTAAAGGAGGATGTGAAGAGGTGCACATCGACGTCCTATATACCCATGTACCCAGTAATGACCTAGGGAAGTTGAACAAAGCTCAACTCCCCAAAATAGTCTAATGGTTAGGGCTCTCGCTTTGCAATCATGAAATCCAGGTTCAATTCTTTATTCTAGCGCTGCGTCAAACGTAACATATATAAAATAGGTAGGGAGTGTTCCTTCCCCAGTTAAAACGAAAGTCATGGGTCATTATGAATTGATGCACATGATGCACATCTATGTTTGCATACTCGAAGTCACAAGCTGTGACGCTGTCATTTGCAACCACTGTGGAATAAATTTACTATAGCATACCTGAAGATTTCTATGATGTACAAGAAACATACCAGTAAGGGCTTTCTTTGTTTAAAGCCCATATTATAAGGCGGCCCGTCAAGACAGGTGTATGATTTACAAAGTGTGCAAGATACGAACCATACATGACTTTACTATGCATTCAATTCATACAATGAGATCAATATGGCTTACCTCTCGGTCTCGACACATCGTTATTCCAGGATGCATCAAATGACCAAGGTTGATAATCCTAAGCCTCGCAATGTGAAAGATGATCCAGACACGGACAAAAACGTCCATGCCGTAATATGGCCCGTCAGAAGACGAGTGTATTAAAAATGGGGTAAGCGTTAGAATGATAAAACCTCTCACTGGTACGGCCGTAAGCTTCATGCATATTGCATTTAGTCAAAATTTGCAGCACTTCCCATAAAGCTGGTTACGTCTCTACTTAAGAGAAAAAAAAATCATCAAATAGGACGGAAGACAATATACAAACATAATGTGTAACATGTACCATATCGATGCTTTTCGCTTGACGGTCACTCTATGTTTATTTTATTACAGTTTACGTAGAACAACAGTCACCTATCATTGATCGTTTCATATTTCTCTTAGAGAAAAAAAAGAGTGTTCTTTATTTTGGGTAAAATTAAATATGCATAGTTTACAAAATAATATCTGAATTATATTCATGTGCCTTTCAAAACCTTGTCGCAAGTTATACTTAAACAATAAAATGCTTTCTTTGGTGTTTCATCGGGTGATAAAGGTAGCTAGCATTGCAATAAAAATCCATAACCTGCGTAAGCGTAAGCGGGTTATGAAATTTTTTTACTGCAATGCTAGCTACCTTCATCACCCGATGAAACACCAAAGAAGACATTTTATTGTTTATATTTACATTGTTTTGTAGTTTTTTGAAATAATAAACAAGTATGAAGTACTAAATTATAGTAAAATACCACATCGTAATTCTATGTAAGCCAATTCAACGGAACAGCCAATACACCCTTTGACCTTGACGACCTTCCTTAATTGATGTTTTGGAATGATGACGTCATCAATAGTACAAGAAATAGTCCATAAAAATATTTTAAAAGCACAAATGACAAGTCATCTGATGACGATTCAAAGCAGGGTTTCTTTTATTGAGTGTTTCATATATAAATTTTTATTGGGAATTTTATTTATACTGTTAAATAAATGTGTTATTTGTTATCCTTATTTTTCTAAATGTAGATCAATAAAGTAGTTCCTGGTATGCAGATATTCTTACACGGATTGGGTGGTGCTAAAAAACCGCATCAAACTAGTTTGCAACTTACATGCATTCATTGTCCTAGATGAAAGCAATGTCAATTTCAATAGAAATGTAAGTGAAAAGACCCAGTGAATGTAAATATTTTTAGATAAATACACAATACTCGCGACACACGATATTGACAGGTGTGTCATTTGTTTACCTTTCACAAAAAGTAATAGGTATGAATTTAAGAATTATATACCCAATTACATTTTGAAAATTGGTTTCACGGAACTTTTTTTTTGTTTTTTTTTTTTTTTGTTTTTTGGTTTTTTTTGTTTTGTTTTTTTTTTTTTTTTTGTTTTTTTTTTTTTACGTTTTCGTACAAAAAAAGTATTTTGATTCATTATACTTTTTCAACGCATAAAAACTCACATATTCAACATCACATCACAACAGTAACTGAACCTCAATATCTGTGAAATGTTGTAACAAAATATTGTATCAGGATCATTGCCGTTCATTATGGATGATAAGCACATTTAAAATGTTAAAAACAGCAACGTAACGCGACGTCACGGATCGCCGGTCCGGAAAATTAGCTATCGAGGCAAACGTGTTTTTGGATTCTACTGGAGACGTTTTAAGTATCCCTGAACTCTAAAATCATAATGTATAAATGACATCGATGTTTTAAAGATGAAAGAACTGATATTTTACTGGGCTTGGAAGTCCAGCAGCACCACCCATGCTGCCGATATCTCGCCCCTATGGATTTTGCCCTATTCCCTGTGTAAAATTCCCTCTGCGTGATCAGCGGTTCTCGGATTTACGCAACAAAGACATGATAAAAATATTGACAAGTCATGTTATAAAGATACATTCTACAAGTGGGTGTGATGACATGAGAAGTGATGGTGTGTCGTTTAAAACTAGGTGAAAATCTTTGAAAAGATGTTTGACGTCACAATACGTCGGAAGATACTGATGTGAACTCGCAACCTGACATGCAAATAAAATCATTGTATTTTATTATTTTTTTTATTTTATATTTTGCAATAGATGTTCGTGATTTTTTTAATAGTTACGGAAAATTATAATCCCACGCACTCCCACCTTTTTTCTTTCGTAATTTACAATGTTTGCCAACTTTTCCAACAGCCTTCTCTGTAGATCTGGTCACCCGCTGCTAGATTTTGTTCAGCAGGTGGCGAGTTCAACCTCGAGTAGGGCGAAAGTTTCACACACACACACACACACACAGACACACACACACACACACACACACACACACACACACACACATATATATATATATATATATATATATATATATACATATATATATATATATATATGAAAATTTTGTAATGTCGCAATAGCCCGTCACATAACCGACAGGTTATCAACTTGCGTTGAACTAGATCACGTAACAATCTTTCGGGACAAACTTTCTAGAAAAATCAATCTCACTGCCCAAAGTTTCAGGTTACCGTTCTGACGCTAAAGTGTTGACCAATCATTCGATCCCATTAATATTTATCGATAATGCCACCTTACATTACGCGCCCTACGCACTGAAACCAATATGCAAACGATGCTGTCTTTGGATCCACATATAAAAGGCAATCAGATAGTTTATTACTAGTTTTTGAAGAGATTTTTACCATATTTTAAAGGTAAGTAAAACATAAAATGAAACTTAAACGCCAATGCGATTAAGAAAATGCGATGTTCCTATATATTTAAGGTAAGATGAATATAAGTGAAAGTATCAATGTATAAATCGGATATTGGGGGAAAATGAAAAGACGGGAAATTGAAAAAAGGATATTCTATAGATCATTTATAATTGTTAACAAATACTAAAGGAAATGAATTTCTCACAAATTTTAGAGTACTTTTTGTATCATTAAAAAACCCATATCATATTAGCAATACGAGTCAGGATGAACAGAGTCGTATATACGGCGACGATTTCTGGTATTTAACTGCTTATTAATTACTTGATGACAATTGTAATGATGCGTGGAAAAATATTGATTCTAAAAAGACTAATTACCACTTATCTTCATAACTTTTCTTAGTTATCTGTGCCATCATTATGAAATTTTAATACATGCTAATCTACATTTAAAAAAAACCAAACTTAAAACAGTTCTTCACACTCCACTACAATTAATGTAGGTCGACTTGTATCCTACAATGTGGCTCTTGGTGTTTTATGAAACAAATGCATTCAACATGTTTGATCAAAAAAGGATATTTCGGTCCACTGAAACGTCTTACTAGACTATACTTTTTCATATAATTCCTTCTTGGGAGTTTCGTTCCGCTCGACTGTATAGCACCACGAAGGATTAAGTCTATAATCATAATGTTACGAGAACAGTCTTCTCCACAACTATAATTGTATTTGATTCATGAAAATAATACATACATGTGGTTTAGGTTCATGATGATTTTTGTCACCAAGTACCTGTGTAATGCAACGCTATCCATATAGAGAGTACATATATGAAAATCATTGAACGACACAGAATCTTCCAAATGTTCATTGGATTTTGGACATTTTATGTCATTATTACTTGTTTGGAAATTTACATTCTTTCGAGAATCATTAACAGTAACGATTCTTTACCGTGAAAAGGGGCCTCTGTATCACCCGATTAGCAGCTAAATACAACTAGATACATATTTTAACGCTTCCGATTTGGCGTAGCTGGGGTTCCACAGAAAGATCTCCAACAAAGAATGAGCTACCGTTAATTTTGTTATAACCTCAGTAAGGGAGAGTTTCATGCAAACATTCTGGTACCAAATTGAAATGAATTACGTCGACGAACTTTAGAACATTGAAACACTAGTAGTGTAACCCTACTCCTCTCTTGTTAAACAAGTAAACGTTTAGTAGTTCATCATCTTTCTATTTTATTTTATTTTTTTCTTTATTGGGCCCTTGGACATTTTTATATTTTCAATTTCTTTTCCGAGTGGTTATATATCAAGATCCAAATGTTGTTCAAAATTCCAACAAAGATGACCGCCTTAGCTTCTGATTGATCGAAAGAGAATTGGATGTTATAGCCAGCTTCAAGTCACTTTACATGTGTTGCAATTTTAAGATGTGAATCGGAATGACGGACAGTGTTTCTGATTGACTGAGCATGTTTGAATTGCCTCTTTACCATCATTTCTTCCCAAGTCACCCATCACGGACCATTTATTCTTCTTAGTAATTACTCATTGATTTGATCACATTAATTTTTAATTCGGAGGCGACTGCTGTGAGTTTTCAAGAGCATGGCAACTCTGATAAGTTCATTGTAGATGGGCCTTTTGGTTACAAAAAAGTACCATGTGTTGCCCAATAAAGTGTAAGACTGTGCAAGTACAAACAATTCTTCTTAACCTGATCTCGGTTGGTAAAGCGTTCGTAGAGTGCGAGCTCCTTAGCAATGCCGTGAATCCCTTCCCCAGGTTTTTAGGATTTGCTAGGAAAAATCGCAGGGTTGTTGAGGAGACCTAATAAACCGAGTTCCTTTGTCTCCGAGGACGTTGGCTCAGCGCGTCGTTCCTGTTTCCTTGCTTAGATCTAGGATTAATTATAACAGATATACGGCGATATTATCTCGATATAATCATCTTGCTGGTCGTATTGGTTAAATGTGATCCTTGGGATATATTAAATTTATAAACAAACAATTATAAGTTTCATTGTTTATTCTGTAGACCCCCAATTTAATATCGAAAGAAAAAGAATCACAGAGAGCACACTCTATACAAAATACATGGAGTTATGACTAATAATTTTCATGATTTGATTTGCATCCGTCGATCAAATAAACCTGCTGTTTGTTTTCGCGGTTCAAAGCAACTTATTCTTGATTCGGCCCTACATCAAACTATCATAGATTTCTATTTAAGGATTTGAATTAAATTAATGGTTGCCACTGTTATCTCTTTAATGATCTCTGAAATTAATTACCTCGTTTTTCATTTTCCCGTCATGAAGATGACCTTTCTTATACCTGGGTGTAATTGATTTCAGTGACTTCGGATTAAGCGAGGATCTTTAACATCATTGTTGTAGAAAGTTAAATTGATTTGCAGTGTCCTTTCCTATTTCCTTGCATGTAACACGATCGCTGAAACCTAAAGGGTTGAAATTCTACCATATAATAGTAATATACCACTTAAGGTCAATCGAACTCAGTAATGGGGAAATAAATGTTTCCTCGTCTTCATAATCTGGTTTAGCAAATCCGTATAGACTCTGTCCAACACAGTCGTTAACAAGTGTCCACTCATCAAGGACAACTATTACATCATATCAATACAATTCCTTTGTCCCATTATGCGTATAGTTTGAAATATATCCATAGGGTCTCTATGGCCTAGTGGTAATTTAATACATATTAATTAACCTCCCAAAAGCGGGCAGAGTGAAACTCCAGATAGACAAATGTAGATACGACAATAATTGGAGCAACCTGCAAAAGATATTGGAAATGGATTCTAATTGATAAGACAGAATATAAAGAGACAGCAAATAAGATTTGTTAGCCATTAATGTACCTATCATCAAATTTCTTTTTTCCCGTCCCAATAGGGCGTGTTTATACTGCAGTAGATCAGCCCTTGGAGCAGTAGATCGTAGGTCTGAACATTTACTTCGACAGACAGTTACACAGGTAGTGGCTGTTACCGTTGCCAAATGTTCAAACAGGAGGAAAGTCGCGGGTCTGTCGGATGACAAATTAAAATTCTAGTTAGTGTTGACACGATATCGAAACTTTACTACATTTACCCGAGTCCGAAGCACAGTTCTAAAGTGCCTTGGTCTCCTTTCAGCACTCCTTGGTGAACTGCACTTAATCCAGATTATCTTGCGTATGTGAGTTGAATATACTGGTCGCACGGGTTTAGTGTCAGGCTTTAATCTTTTGCGGCGTGAAAATGTGTGAAATTTACACCTGCAGTGACAAATGAATGAAACACGTCGATTTCAATCCAACCACACTGTAATTAGTAGAGATCAACGATTAAAATGGCTGAATGTTTTATTTAAGCAAAGTAACATAAAGTCCAAACGGTCAGCGTGTTGTCAAAAAGTATGCGATGTTCCTTAACGTTTATATTTACCAATGTTACGTCAGTAATAAACCACTGCTGTTCTTTTTTCTACAAAAATCTCCATGAAGTAAGGATGGCCTATGTTGTTTTGGTTGTGTTCCATGATTCGCGAATGACGTAATGATATATAAAATACCATCGGAGAATTAGCAATGAAATTTCGCACGAGGGGTCTATTAACACAAAACGATTACTCCTATTGCATGTCAGATACAAAGGTTAAGACCACATCTATGATCTTGTGGTTTAACACTGGAACGTCGCATCAAAACTTTTAGTTAAATGTTTGTCGTATTTAAAAAACATAATCAACAAAATCGGGGAACATAAATTCATTTAATTTGTATGTTTTTATTGTTTTATTGACCATGATAAAATGCACAACTTATTACATATATATGTTGTCTACCTCGCGAAAACAATCAACCAAATTTTATATGTGTACCTGTATATACAGATCATTTACTGAGTGAAACCGGATCGAGGCTCCCTCTCTCTCTCTCTCTCTCTCTCTCTCTCTCTCTCTCTCTCATCTTGAACTTTTTGTCGCTAATATTTTTTTCGAAAGTAAACTTTTATATCGATATGAATATATATTTGATAGCTTTTTAGGAGTTGAAATTTGTTCAACTTCCCAAGATCATTGCGCAATGCGCGCATGAATGTATTGTAAAGGACTTCGGCTTCGGTGAGGACCCCTTCAAATCCTCGTTTTATTTGACATAACACGTTCTCCAAACAATAGAATTCAATATTCAAAAAAAGAGAGCTCTTTTTTTCAAATCATGAGCACCACATAAACATATATGTTCGTTTTACAAGTTAAAAAGTATATTCACTTGAGTTTTTATATTTGTAAACGAGTATGGCAGGCTAGGCACAGTTCATTGTTGATTAGAAGGGTTAAAGGTTCCAACATGCTCCATAACAGGGGTTCAAGGTTCAAACATACTCCATAACACGCCTGAGTCTCTGCATATAGTTAGTATTATTTTTCTTTGAATGTTTGAAAAAATTCAACTTCCATAACAGGCGTGACATTTTCTCAATTTAATACATTTGGATGCTGTTTTAAGCCAAAATATGAACAAAAATTAAAAGCTCACCGTAAAGTTCACTGAACCATCGTCCGAACCCAAAAGAAACAAGCTTAGAGCTTTTACAGCCAATCAAAAACTAGCAATGATATGCATGTGACCATCTGGTTTAATATTCTATTTATTATCACTTTACAGATGAATATTGAAAGAGCGAAAACGTATTTCAGAGTCTTTATGTAGAAAAGTGGTTTGTCGTTATTATTAAGGGTTGCCAGCATTGTAGGAAAATTTGCATGACACGCCTTAAATGTGTTTGTCATTTAATATCCCTACAATGCTACCGTCTGTCACAAACCCCATAATGACAATAAAACAACACTGCATTATTTTCAATTTTACATTCCATCGATGGCACTTCGTCACATTTGTATTCGCTTTTTAAATGTACTTTGCTTAATTGTTTGCTTAGTTCGTAATTGCTAGGTGCGGATGGAAGGCAATACACGGGATGACGAAATGGTATTTTGAGTAAAGAAATGTTTTCAAATTTTGGTCGGTATAATTTTGCAATCGAAGTCATTCTCAGAAATTGTGCAATCAGCAAGCGAGGGACCATAGTAGATAAAGTTATTGGTAGAAATGAAATGCATGTAGGTACAAATTAAAAATAGAAAGCTCCGGGCAAGTAATCGGTTTAGTTTCTCTGTGTAAATGTATTCACGCGGTAACCCGAAGAAAATGGGGTATATGCAAGATAAATTCAGTTCGCCGCAACGAAACTTTAACATAGAATGAAACTATACCATTCCGTAAACTGAATGGTGACTAAACAGTTACTGAAAAGTGACTGAATGGTAGAGCTTTGCCATTCAGTCACCTTCCTAGAACTGACAGTCGATTGAATTGCACAGCTTGTTTCTGCGGAATACATTTATCGTGTTTGCTTCTTTGTTTAATGTTGACTTTGGGCAACACGACACTAGAAGTGAATAGGGATCTATGATTGTCCTTAATTTATTATAGGGACATAAAGCACTGTAATTTTCTCAGTGTTATATGAATTGTTGATTAAAATAATAATTTCATTAGAATTTCACTATTTACAGTTCCTCAACAAAAAGACACAGAAAAAAAGAAACTTGTAGAATGGTGAATTTGCAGCAAGCCCTGCTCTCCCTACTTTTCCTTATTTCGTATTCTGTTACGACAGGGACCTCTGATCAGATCTGGAATTCTGCGGTAAGTGACGACAGATATAAGAGATTCATAGTTAACACTCAACAACGTTTAACAAGGAACTTCATATTGTTAGTTTTACTCTATCAAGAAACCCTTCGACTTGAAAGTGAATGTAAATAGGAAGACAGAGATTAGTGGCCATCATACAATAGTGGATCGTCCCAGAGTTTGTTATTTGAAATGTAACCTTCATTTTTGAAAATATATCAGGGTATAAATTGCTACGCTTCACGGCAGAACACATATTGATGCGCGTTAGCGCTTCATGAAAAAGTATGCTGGCGTGAAGCGTTGCAGTACATACCTTCATGTATTTTCAGAGGGAAGTTTATTTCTTCTATTTACATTCTACTTTCATTCCTATCGTAATTCCCAGTCGTTGAAATAACGCACTATTTTATCAAGATTCATACACGGATTGCTCACAACTGGAACGCATTCATGAAGCTTATTATTACAAATTGTACAGATATCAAAGACAACAACATTGGAAATGTATTATTCAAACATAATGGATCCAGTGTGAAACATCCTCACAGTCGGAAAATGTATTTTTTATGAATCACCAAATATTATGTCGAAATCTATTTTCTTTTGTATATTAAACAAGACTTCTGTTGTCATGTTCCTTAACATCGGGCCTTACTTGATGCCTCACTCATATTTCTGAATCTCGTACAGCTCCACCTTTTAAGTTAATAACCAAAGGAAGTTTATGAGACTTCTTTGATAAAAGGCGGGTGAGAGTTAACACGTTAGTGTCCGAATGGTAGATTAAAGAATATAATTGGAAACTGTATTCTGCACAGTGTACTGAAGTCGACAGATTTCATTCTCGTAGTTCACGTGTAATGCCCCTTGATAATACAAAAAAAAAATGGCAAATATTTTGTTTCTGGATAATAATTACGTACGCCATGACAACATGATATGAGAAATGTTATTAGAGTCCTCTAAACATAGACTGAGATCAAACTCTAAACAAAGATTGAAATTTCGAAGAAGGTATAGCATATTGCTTTGCACATGGTTGGTAATGTCGCTCGCTTTCCTATATCACTGCTGGAGAAGGCTTTCCCTCTCAGACTTCACACAAAATACTTACTTGGTAAGCTGACATGTTAATAAGGACATGACCTCTGTTGTTGTTTTAGGTCAGGATAGTTATCAGGTTAGACAAGTTTTACATGTGTATTTGATTTTGGATAACAGGAGAACACCTTTACCTGTCAGACTTTATAGTTGATAGGTTGGTACACATTAGCCTTAGTTATCTAACGAGCATATAGCCCGACAGGTCTGTATATGTTCAAGGTCATTACCACTTCAGACAAATTTTATTTTGTACAATGAATAACTGGAGAACGCTCTATATTTGGTAGTATGATACATATTGATGTGCAAATGATCCTTATTACACAGCAGGTCAGTATATCCAAGGTCAAGGTCACTATCAGGCAAACCATGTTTTATGAATAGAATGGATCTTGTACAACGCATAAAAGGAGAATGACTTCATAGTTGGTAGGCTCATACACATCAACGTGTACATGATCCCTATTGGTCAACAGGTCAGTATATCCAAGGTCAAGGTCAATACCAGGCCAGACAGGTTTCATTTTGTGCAATGGAGAACGTTTTACAATGTATCTTTCAGACTTCGTACTTGGTAGGTCGATATCTATCAAACGCTCAGTAGGTCAGTAATGACTAAGGTCAAGATCACTACCAGGCCAACAGCTTTTATATATTTCTAAAATCCTGTGTATTGCTATAACAATGCTCTCATTATGTCTGTTTTCTTTCTTTTTCACAACGCAAATTTAATTCTCGGTGTGATGTGTTCTATAATGTGATGGAAGGGACATATATGTATGATTTACAAACATCTCTTGTCGTCCTGATTTGCACCTACTTTATGGTTTCCGGCTGCGTTGGATGCTAATTAATGGAATAACTAGATCACTAAAAGTTTGAAAATACAAGAGACTACTAAATACCGATTAAGTTAACAATAAACTGATTTCAATTGTAATTTTTTTTCTAGAAGTATTCCCCTTTGATAACGCGACCTTTCTGCTATTTTTTCCTTAAAATTTTTATCTCCTTGATATGAAGAGTTCTTGTAAGATTTCCAGAATAGGTTAAAATTTATATTAATATACTTCGTATATCAGCCATGTTAGTGCAGTGATTAGATCACTTAAACAGAAACTTATGGGTCCTGGGTTCGATCTGATCTAAAGATTGTATCGCCTTCCTTACTACAATAACTTAATAACTGTCCATATTCACAACCTTCTATACTACACAAGACTTGATTTTATTTTTTCCTACCACAACCAAGATGTACATGTGTCAAAACATGCTTACTCGAAAACAGACCTGGTAATGTATCCCCATGTTAATCTATAGAAACAAGATATGATGCAAGTGCATGGTATCTGAAATGTAACGAAAAATTATGAATTGTTGAGAAACGTCGCGTATGACCTTACGAAATACGTTATAATACCGAAATTGAAAATCAATGGGCATCAATTGACAAGGAGATACTTTGTTTATACTAGTATCAAGTTGTCTGATTCCTCTTTTTACGTTAGATTTGAAGGGAAATGAAATAACAGACTGCCGATTGCGATTCTCGTTCTCTTTTAGGCTGTGCCAAGTAAATCACATGTTTAAAGTCACCCGCGTGCGTAGGTTTCGGTGAAAGTAATGTAGTAAAACTCCAGATTTCAAATCCTTATCTAAATTATCAATTACAGTTAGATCCCGTGGGGATTCGGGTTATAATAGGTCATCAGTACCACTTCTTTGTCGTAAAGGACGACTAAAGGGCGCGGTCCTTCGGATGAGACCACAAAAACCGAGGCACATGTCACGGCAGGTGTGGAACGATAAAGATCCCTCCCTGCTTAAAGGCCGTAAACGCCTAGCAAAGGCCTCAATTTTGCAGCCCTTCACCGGTAATGGTGACATACATCTCCATGAGTGAAAAATTCTTGATCGGGACGTTACACAATACACAACCAACCACCAAGCCATTACAGTTAGTTTTCTTTTTACTTTTGACGACAAAACCAGACCATTTGTACAACATGTGATTAGAAACAAATTAATCAATTGAAATTCTTTCTGGGGAACAATTCAACTTATCTTAATGTTTAGGAATCAATATCATATACACCTCATTACATAGTTGAATTTGATAAACGATTTGTTTGAGACTTATATTTGTATTTTTCCTCCCTCGTACATTTTGATTTTAGCCATGACATTAAACATAGAATTAATTTCAAACAACCTTACTATATTCATTTGTTATGAAAGAAAAACAAGTTACCAATATACAGATTTAAGTACATGTAATCCAGGGATGGAAACAGAAGGGTCGATCTCAGATGGGGTTTTTTTTCTTTCCAAAAGGGAATTACAGCCCATTCGATACTGAAATAGATCAGTATTACGGGGAAGAAGGAGATAGGTACCTTTTAATGATTCAGAATAGCAAATCATCAATAAATAACAATTCTACGAAGTTTCGGTGTTTTGCGATCCTTTGATTAGTTCACATGTCCAATTATCTAAATAAAAATATATCTACTTGCAATCCTTTTCATAGCGTACGTGCTTTTTTCAAAGAATCATTTTTTTTTTCTTGTAATTGATTGAAATCTGCTCCATATGTGAAGTTTATATATTATTCAAATACCACATTGTTGCATGACACCCCTTCTCCTGTCTGTTATTTAAGGAAAGAAATCATTTTTCATATACTAAATATATGGTATATTGGGATACATAACAATTGAATTTCAGTTTTGAAAATACATAAGGGTATGAACAGCAACACTTTACTTCAAGAAGCGCGTTAACATTTCACAAAATGTATGATGGCGTGAGAGCGTTATGGTTCATACCCTCATGTATTTTTAAAAAAGAACTTAATTTCTTATATCAACATTCTACTTTCATATCTGTTGGAATTACCAGTCTTTAGAATCGATGTTCTATGTTTATACGTATATATTCATTATTTACAACTACTACGCATTTACTTGTAGAGATATTAAAGGCAAAAATATTTGAAATGTAAATATTCAAACATATATACATGTACCATTAATTTTTCAGCAAAGTGAAATTCAAGTAGGTGCCGATTATTTTTCGATCAAGATTTACAAAGTGCAGTGTTTATGGGGGGAAAGTAAGTCATTCAGTTCCTGAAAAAGATAAAAGTTAAAATTGTTCAATGAAAAATTTATAGAAATTAGAGAACATTCGTTATTTTCGAATTAACAACAGATCTGTAAATTACTGGGAGGAATCAAAATACACTTTCCAGTATTTTTCAGGAAAATGAAATTCAACACGCTACCGATGGATTTTTTTCTCTCAATTTGCAAACGGTATTGCTGTAACGTGGTCATAGGAAAGGAAGAAATTCATTTAGTTCCTTAAAAAGGATAAAAATTTAATTGAAATTTCATGAAAAAGGCATAGAAATTAGAAATCGTTCTTTATTTTTTTAATTAATAATGGATATATAATGTTACTGGGGAAATCAAAATTCACATTCCATTAATTTTTCAGCAAAATGAAATCCAGCGTTATGATACCGATGATCTTTCTCTCTCTCAATTTGCATTGTAGTGTTGTGTTCATGGGGAAAGAAATTAATATTATTCATTCATTGCTAGAAAAGGGAAAAAAACATAATTGAAATCTAATGAAAAGGGGAAGAAATTAGAGATCTTCGTTTTTGTTTTTGTTTTGTTTTGTTTTCAATAAAGGATGTGTAATATCGAGTATTTCTGGGGAAATGAAAATGCGCATTTACATATTATTTGTCATGATTACACTGACTTCAAATTATGTCTATCAAGAACGAATGTAGTTCTTTCAATTAATCTGTAATTTTGATTCAGGACTTGGGTATGATGAGAGGAAGAATTTTTTTTTTTTTTTTTTTTTTTTTTTGGATTCCGATTGACCTTTGTTGAACAAAATTATAGTCCCGAGATTAAGAATAGTTCTCGTAATTTGCAGTTTCTGTGTACATGCAGCAACTCCATTATGAATACGTGGACAATGACCGTATATACTGGTATATAATTAAAGTGCTTTGATGTATAGATAATTCCACAGATGAGAATGATGTAGTTCTTAACATAAAGGAGAGTCAATAATAAAGGATTTCCTAGCTCTTTATTTAGCGTTTATATATATATATATATTTTTTTTTTGGATTGAAAGCAAATTCTGATAAAAACCACAGGATAATAACCAGGAAATTATTTTATCAGATTATTTCAAATGACATCTAATCACTTCTTCGTTTCCCTGCGTAAAAGGCAAGTGAGATATAATAAAAGAGCCCAAGTAGGAGTGATATACGACACGCTCACACAACCCAGTGACAGGAATTATCAATCCCATGCGACATTAAGGCGATAGTTTAAGCACCAAAGGTTCGTCTCCTTGCTTCTCAGAATTAAATTTTTACATATAGCGGTCACTGAATTTCGTTTCCAGTCAGTAGGCCGCTGTTTGATTTGGCCTCGGCTACAAATTACTTCTTCTTGCTTCATAGATTAAATTATTACACATAGCAGTTACTGAAATTTTCTTGAGTCAAAAGGTGCAAAAATGAAAATTCTACAATTAACCTTCTTCCATTTTCGTTTTCGTTTTCTTATTCGACGTTCGAAAGATGTATACAAAAAGAAAAATTTAATGCGATTAAATAGCATATCTTGGCATTTTTTGTCATTCTTGAAAAAGATATGTGTGCCACAATTTGCCCATGAGAATGTATTGGTTCTGATTACGGCAGACAACACCACTCACCTGTTAAGAACTGTGTGGTTAGTGCGGTTTGAAGTCGAGTTCAAAAGCACTGACACAAGTTAATTCTGCTCATCTTCTAGGTACATGTAGCAACATCAAATTGTGATACCTCTTCTAAAGTACTAAAACATAACAATTCTAGTCATCTTCTAAAGTAATAAGTCATACCAGTTCTAAACTCGTTCTAAACTCGTTCTAAGACATGCCAATTCTGGTCAACTTGTAAAGTTCCAAGATGTGCCAATTTTGGTCATCTTGTAACGTTCTAAGACATGCCAATTCTGGTCATCTTGTGAAGTTCTAAGACATGCCAATTCTTGTCATCTTGTAAAGTTCTAAAATGTGCCAATTCTGGTCATCCTGTAAAGATCTAAAATGTGCCAATTCTGGTCATCTTGTAGAGTTTTAACATATACTAATTATGGTCTAAAGCATGCCAATTCTTGACGTCTTCGAAGTACTGAAACATGCCAGTTTCAGTTGTCTTCTAATTGCTAACTCAGACCAACTTTGGTAATCGTCAACGAACGGCTATAACTTGTATCCATAATGTGGTGTTGCCTTGCTGTGTATAAGATATCCCCGTTTCGAGGCTTTTCAGCTCCTTCATTAGCCCAAAATTATTTGACTCGATTAACAAAGAGAGAGAAAGAGAGAGAGAGAGAGGCTTACATGGCTAAATTTTTAAATGAAGTGAACACGAGAGGTTCTCAACTAGTTAGATTTTTATCGAACTAATTGAAGCGTTGCATTGGAGCTCAAGACATAGTGAGGACCTTGATACATGAGCATGTATACATTTAAGGAGAGAGACATTTCAAAGACTACTGAATTCCTACACTAAGTTTGGCTGATATCACAACATTATATTTTCACTATAAAAGGGGAAAATATAATGGTAAATCAGTTGTAATTACACTTCAGATATATTGCTCTGAGGAAAATGGCTCATTCTTGTGCTTCCGTGTAAACAAAGACAAATGTGTTATTTTGTAATATTGAAGATGTTCATCACAAAGTATGCGAAGAAGCAAAGTAAGCACTAGAATTTTTGATATATCTTAGGATATAGTTTTAAGCAGTTTCAGACGCTTCTGGTTAACCAGAAGATTTATCTAGTGTGACCTATGTGTCAAATTCCATATGAATCTCGGGAGAAAATATCCATTTTACCAAATTATTCTTCATTAACGCTTTTACAATGATTTATCACATCCATTTGATCAAATTTGGTCCTTTTACAATAGTTTAGACGGTACTGGGGAACAGACTATGATAACAATCTCAAATGCCAACCGAAATATTTACACACACACACACAAAAAGCAGCGTTAACTTTTTTTATTATTAGTAGTAGTAGTAGTAGTATAGAAGAAATTGACATGGAGCTCGATTTATAGCAATCTTCAGTACAGTTTTATGCTAAAATGGTGTTTTCGGTAAACAAGTTAAACATGTAATTATATAGGGTCTAGCTACTACTCAGATTGAACAAAGGTTGAGCAGAAATGTTGGTTTTCTTGAACTTATCAGAGCCTATACATTGCATTCAATGATTTGAGTTCAGAGGATACAAGTCCTCATGGGGAAAATGTCTTGCGAATTTGTTTTGCGTAGTTAACAACGCCTATACAAGTACATAAATTCTGTACTAAATTCAGCTGAGTATTCAATGACCCTAAATAACATGAAAAAGTAACGTTTTAAGCATTTCGTGACAATGAAGCATCCCCTGTAGAGTTCCAGTGATAAGCAATTATAGGATTGAACATTATGAATTATTTTGTTTATCGAGGTATGAACAAGATAAACAAGTCGCAAACTTTTTATTAGTTTATTAGTATTAATGCATATCATTCATTTTTACACCTAGAAGTTACCTTATAAACTTTTGAAATACACATAAACAGCTGGTGTCCATAAATACATCAGGCAATTTCAAAATACATTGAACTGATGTCACACAAAGTTAAACGTGGGAAAAATTATAAATGCGATGTGAATTCTTAACGAAATGACTTGGAAGTTTACAGGTCTATCTGATCGCAAACATATTTCCACAGTTGGAAACTTTGACCAGCGAAGGAATCGATCGATGCTATGAAGGATTGCATTAAAAAAAATTGTGATGAGTTGGACATTAAATATGTGTCATTTTCAATCTGGTCTGGCTTTTGCTGTCATAGGGATTGGTAATTATTTAGCTAACTGTATGTACTCATAACTTACATATATTGGACCGGTCGCGGTAGCCCAGTGGTAGAGCGTTCGCTTCGTAACCGGGAGGTCGTGAGTTCAAGTCGCATTAAACCTACGATATAAATATTTAGAAGTGGGAATCCTGGATCTTTTGGATATGACCTTAAAAACGGAGGTTCCTTGCCACTTCAGGCGTTATTTAAAACCCTCACTGCTACGACCGTCAGTGCTAAGCATTGCTCTAAATTTGTAGTACTTCATCTACAACTGGTGACTTCTCAATCTGAGTGAAAGATTCTGGACAAAACGTAAAACAAACAACCAAGAACAACATTTTCTCATGTAGTTATTTTCATTTTCAAGTATTACAAAAGCTATCATTAGAAAGTAGAATAATAAGTAGACTTATAGCCACTTTGTGTAGATATTGAAACAAGTTATCATTGTCTTCAAACACTGTTACGATATAAACATGGGGAAACATATATTTACTGAAAATGTGATAAGAAAATTGACTAGTTGGAAATTAAACTCTCAAGAAGTGTAATAAAAGCTCCATCAGACAACCACCTAAAATTTAATGGGATAGATAGATAAGTGATGAAAAAAAAAAAGAAAACTGAATGTTTTTCAAGATTGTTCCAGTGTACTAAACTAAGCTAAGTCATGCTATTGTTTATTTCTATAGGAATCATCAGAATCGGACGACTCTATAGATAGTGCACAGCGAGTAAATAAGCCTTTAATAAACTTCTTAATAACCCGTAAAGACCTAGAAAAAGCAGGCATTCCAGTAACCAGTGCTGAGAAAAGATTTGGTTTTGCTCCTCTACGAGGAAAGAGGTTCTACAACGATTTGGAAATTCCCCCTGTGAGGAACAGTAAACGTGCTCGCTTTTTCGGTCTCCGTGGCAAAAGAGTTCCAAGTCTTGAAGACAAGCTTTCAGACGAAGAATTCAAAAATATTCTTGGAAGACTATTGAACGATGCGTATGATTTTTCAACGAATTCTATCGATGCAGGTAAGTATTGAACTGTTTTCTATTTCTGTTTTTCAGTTGACTCAGACTGAAAGTTGCTGCAAATATGCATGAATAATGGACAAAAGTGTTTTAGAGGTGGTTATTTAATACAGGATCAAAATCCCATTTTGCCGATTAATTTAAGGCAAACCCGGTCGACAGAACAATTCAAACGCTTTCAGGAATTACGTACAGTATGCTTAAATGGAAACCTTTTGAGTGGCAAATATTATTTAGGTAATTGATAATTCTATCCTTTACATCGACCATGTAATCTCTTTTCTGGGTACCTCTGATCTTATGTGCACAACTAATGTAGGAACTCCGAGTCCACTGAAACGAATAACAAGTCACCTATAGCGTGTTGAAGTAAAAATTAAACACCATCTTTAATTGTTTCAAAGATCAAAGGCACTTTCAATACATTGGGGGAGGATGGGGCTAGGGATTCATCAGAAATATAGAAAAAAACGTGGCCGGTTTTCTCGTTTTAACGGTTGATTAAATATTTGCACATTTGCCTTGTCCTTATTCACCCAAATCAATGTGTAATTAAATGATGCTATCTGACGATAATATGCAATCATTCCGTCAATTTGGCATTTTCAGATACGAGTTTAATTAACGAAACATTGAAAATTATGCTTTCTAGATTAATATAACTCTATGACACGTTATATGATTTGCTGTAGCTCAATAGGAAAACAGATAAACTGTAGTATAGATAGCGATTCTTTTGTTTACCAGAGAAACACCCAAGTCTCACATCGATCGGTTTCAAGTTCTATAACCCGTAAGATATTATTTAACAATTAATTTCAAAAACTCATATCTGTTTTGAGCAAGAATAAAATGTTGGTCATTAGAGGCTAGATAATGGCAGTATTAATAAATTCAAGTGGCATTAAATCAGTATAATACAATCAATTTTCTCCTTTTTGTGTGATAAAGTTCATTCTGTACATGAAATTAAATATCTAATTTAGCAATTCAGTGTGACCCACGTGCCCAGTTGACTGCGTTTGTGTAACTTTCAACTGAGGCAATCAAACTCAACCAAACTCTTTGTACTCGAACCAGGCTAAGTTAAACAAAAACAGTTTTGAATGCCACATGATATGACAGTATTTATATGATATCAGTATTGTATATTGTGGACAAGATACTAATACCAAGAAAGAAGGCACATTTTATAGAAAAATTTGGATACACAAGATGTTTGAAAATATCGCCTGCAAATTTTAAACCCTCATCTCAATCACCCCGTGGGGATCCGGGTTGTTAGAAAAGATACTCAGCACTCCTAGCTTGTCGTAAGAGGCGACTAAATGGGGCGGTCCTTAGGATGAGATCGCAAAAACCTAGGCCCCGTGTCACGGCAGGTGTGGCACGATAAAGATTCCTCCCTGCTCAAAGGCCATAAGCGCCGAGCCTAGGCCTAAATTTTGCAGCCCGTTACCGGCAATGGTGACGTCTCCATATGAGTGACAGATTCTCGAGCGGGACGTTAAACAACATCTAATCAATCAATCATCATCGCAATCCAACTGGTTTACTTAGTCTATTTCTATGTTCAAAAAATCCATTATTTGTCTCACTGACACCGAAAAATTCACGATTTTATTCTCTAGGCTACAACTAAGAAATCATACCTACATTGAATGTTTTATTTATCTATCTTTGTAGTGTTTGTTTTTGCGTATGATATCTCTACAAATTTTAATGATTAGTCATTTCCTCATAAATGTACTGCAGTTGTAAATAATGCGCGTATGAATACAAATAAATATAGTACGCCTGTTTTAACGGCTGGAAATTCTGACTGAAATGAAAGTAGAATGTATACATCAGAAATAAATTAATCTTAAAAAAATATACGAAGGTGTGAACTGTAACGTTTCACGCCGTACACTTCACGAAGCACGATGAAAAGTACACAGGCGTGAAGATTTGCAGTTCAAGTATTTTCAGAAATTCAACTTTGAACATACTAGAAGGGAATTTAAAGCTGTATAAAACATTTTCAGACAACTATGACACAGGGCTAAACGCCTTGAAGAAAACTCTAGGAGATTTGGTCTGTGTGGGTATATAAACAATGGAAACATGTAGGTAATTCAATACTGTAACACCAGTTCTGTTAGTTGAGACATTTTTGAATGCATAAGCTTTCTCATAAAGAGGAAGCGTTCTATTCCTATGTTGCCAACATAAACGGTGAATCTTATAAACAATACGCAAAATTTAAACTACATATATGTAGTACAAAGATTACTTATTATATTACACATCTCATCTTATGTGAGGCTGGGTTGCTTTATTTAATGACAGTGATCGTTTATATGTAAAACTGTGTATTACGATTGATTGATTGATTGTTGTTTTTCGCCGCACTCAACAACCGTGTATTACGAAATAAATATATAATTAACGAGTTTTCGTGGAATATTCCTCACCTAATGTGTTCTATTGTTGACCCCATCAAAAGAACACAGAGCTGCTCCCAGTACGAAGGGAGGGGGCATCCTTAGTAACAGCATTGTGCCCGATCACATTTGATCATTTAAAGTTAAATAAAAATGTTCAAACCAAGGGAAGAATATACAAATGTACACTAATTAACTTTTATGGGATGAAATACGATGAAGCTACCCCAGGAGAACTATATTCACCGAAGATAGTCGATTTATCGAATTCACTTTATAAAAGTCAATAATTATTTCATCATTAAATGAATAATTGAATAATCCACAGAAATCTTTAAAAGTCTTGACAGTTATTTATCTAGTTCAACTAACCAACACATACATATATATTGTCAAACAGACCCCTTTTTCCAATTAGCTACGAAATGCTTAGTGGTTACATTGTTGACTGATTGGTTAAACTAACTGAGCAGAAAAGTCCCTCGCCATTAAGAAAAGTTTGCTCAACCGAATCTGCAAGACAATTGTTCAATAGGCGTCAAATGATACGAACAACACTACATCCGTAAAGCCCAGAGTACCATTTTTAGTTTTGGTGGTACCAAATCCAAACGATGGTATATATACAGTATTGTAGTATTTTTAGATATCAGCATTTCAGACAGTCGGGGAGCAGAAAATTAACTATTTATATTTCAATCTGATGTTGTACGTGGATGCAAATAGTTGTATATAGTATGACAATACACCTCTCAGTCCACTTACAGTGAGTGCATTAAGTATATCGAAAACAATTATCTAGCGCTAGTGTTTGGGGGTATGTAGAGAATATGTATAACATTGACTGAAAATTGAGACGTTCTCTATCAACTCTCTATGACACCGTAAGTAATTTTACCTTGCGCAACAACTCTTATTGCGAGTACACTTAAGCCACTGCCACTTCAACATATGACAGATCACAATTTGATGGAAACAAACCTTTATGAATAACGTTTGTATTAATGTGGAGTAATTGAAATAGCAAGCTTTTCTTTCCACGCAAACAAAGTAGCTTTATTTAGATTCTTGTTTAATTTTGTGGCATGCCTTAATTATGGGTTCAAGACATTTTCCTTTTTATAATTCTATAAACTTTATTAGCGTTATATTGTTATGTAATGATGTTTAGCATCACGTTTAGGGGAAGAAAATGCTAATCGCACGGTAGACAATCGCGCTTTCTCCTTTCTCTGACTGTGTATCATTCCGAGAGATGACGCAATTAGCACTACGATTTTGATACCGATATGCAAATTTACAACTTAGATAATTGGTGTCTTGGTTTTCGAATTGAAAATCACTTTTCGGAATAGTAATAAAGAATAATTTAAACAAAAATATCTTTATTTACGGCATGTAGCAATTATATGATACGAAAATTGATTCACCGTAAATATCGGTAAAAATGCTGCGTCTTATCTCATTTAGCGCTTGGGTGATATAAACAAAAATTGCAATTAGCTTGGAAATAGATCCATGAAATACGGGTAGCGATATTTATAAATTCATGCGTATAACATTTCTTTTACAAGGAGAATTTCCATAATGAATACGATTTCTTTGATTTATTTCGTGTTATAAGATCCAAAAGATACCGATTTGACCACATTCTATTTCGTTATCCGCCCGTGCTGTTACTTCCGGTAGCCGTTGTTTGGAATTCTATTTAGACTAATGTGTAAACACACCAGGAAACCACCAGCTTAAAACCCTGCAAGTCATTAAATACGCGTACAAGGGGCGAAATCTACAAAGAGTAAAAAGGGGCGGAAACATAGTCATGTCGCTTAAAGATGGCGTGTAAAAATCCTTATTTAGTCTTTCGTTGCTTTCAACTTGCAGACATGAAAAAATTCTAATGTTATAATTTGCATCCCAAGGCGCATACTGTAGTAACAGATATTATGCGATGGTGTGGGATAAATTAAAAGTGAGGTTTTACACAGGCTTTGAGTATCAGAATCAATCACTGTAAATACACTAATTAGGTAGTGCAATCGAACAATCAACCGAAGCTTGACATTGGAGTTGGTGTTGAAAAGAGCGTATTTATCTCAGAGGTTCAGGGAAGTCCTCTCGTCCCGAGCACCTGGAGGGTGGAACAAGCTATGATGGGGGAGTTTTATTTTTGATGAAAGAGCTTGCCATTTTAACTCTGACATAAGAGGTCATTGACATCATCTTTAATTATATTCTATACGTGTTGCCATGTTTAATTTCCCACTTTCTGTAGATTTCTGTGAAACAAATGATGCGGTTTTAGAGTGAAACGTTCTTTCACAATGGAGAAAATGAAAAAAAAAATGGTATATGTATTTAAAGTTCACATGAATGAATGTTATAAGGGGGTGGGATGGGAAAAACTAAAGAGTTACGTAATGGAGATGAATAAAAATTTGAAATGTTCACTTAACGATTCCTACTGACACAAGACGTCATATAGCGAAATATATGTTATGGTTATCTAATGGTATTTTTAACATTTTTTTTTAAATTATTGCAAGTTTACACTTGCTATCAATAGTAGGATTTTTATCAATCAAATGACTAAAATGAAATGCAAGTAATGGTATTGTTTTACCTTATTGTCGATGAGTCTTCAAAGTATATTGATGCATGTAATTGTCTAGATGATAGTTAAAGAAGCTGTATGATCTTTTTCAATTTCTTTTTAGATTCCAGTTTGGAAAAAAGATTCCGCTTTACAGCTCTGCGAGGGTGAAGACCACATCACTCCTAGAATTCAAGAAATGGATATTTTTACGAAGTGTTATTTACTTATAGCCATGTTTGTTCGAAGTTTCGGTGCATGAAATATATGACTCAACAGAAAATTATTAAGATCTTTTCCTGATGGAGACTAATGTGTGTTCAACGAAGTATTTTCACAAAAGAATACATTTAATCGGTTATTGAAAATCAGGACTGCTACAGCATGTATTTGGTCTGACGATTCCATTGTGAAATAACTATATGAAAATAAAAAGTGAAATTTTTTGTATAAATTTGATTGTTTAAAATAAAATCTGCATCAATCTTCAAGGTGTATTTGTTTACTGCATACAGTGACTTATTTAATGAGATGTTAGAAATACAAATCGTTTTCCAGAACATTGTAACACAATGGCGTATAAACCTGATAATTCAGCGCCATCCATTGTTTTCTTCCTCAAAAAAAATAAATAAATGAATAAATAAAAAGATGGCATGGGAAAGATCACAAATCCAGACTCAAAAATTTAGAATTATCTTTGTCAAAGGTGACTTTCAACTGACAGGTGATAAATGCATATGCACCTTTTAAAAAAAACTACGAACATTCAACATCTTAGGAAAATTATAATTCCTGTAGAATTTAATTAAGAGAATATATTAAAGTACGAAAATTGAAAAATCTGTTGAAAAGATTAAAAATCCTATCGGATGTTGTTAAAATTCTAAGAGATATGATAGTTTAGGAAAACACTTGGGAATTTGTAAAATTCAGATAACTTCTCTCTCTCTCTCTCTCTCTCTCTCTCTCTCTCTCTCTCTCTCTCTCTCTCTCTCTATTGCCTTCTCCCTTTTCCCTTCTCCCGCCCCTTTCTTCCACTTCCGTCTCGGAAGAGAAAAATAAAACCAGTATTTTTCTTATATAGAGGGATAATTTATCGGTTGTGTAACATACATTTGTAACTGGTAAACATCGAACTACTAAATTTCAATATCTTTGCTCTAAACCAATAGAAATCATACAAAAAGTCATTCTGCATTCTAGTAAATAGTGATACTTGTCTCGGATATGTGCAGTAATTATGGTTACCTTTAGAGAGATCGCTTATGCTTTCATATCGAAGAGTAATAAATTGATTGGTTGTTTTACATTTCACAAATATATTTCTAAATTTTCGTAGAAGAATATTTGGATACTATACATACGAAAATTTCGATTTGAAAATTCTGTACAATAAACCCTTTAATGACTTCTTCACACCACAGTCCCAGTTTTTGTAGATTCTGATCTATGAAAATTTACTTAACAGTATAGATTCCACAAAACCTTACTTAATTACAAAAATCAGACAAACTACAAATGTGTAATTTTTATGAATACAGGTATGCTTAGTATAAATGTACATATACATAATTCTGCATAAGAATCTTTGCTCTCATTACTACAGTCATATGGTAAAACATGTTGGGATGATTGCAGTATATAAAAAAGTAACGCATCGAAAGAAAGAAACAGTGACATTGCATGTAAGGTGCTCGAAATTGTCGAAAGTAATACAATTTTTCCTATGTTCTAAACCGGGAGAAAGTCTATCACGATTGGCGGTGTCGTATTTCATAAATGAACATCAGAATATATCTGTACTGAAATCGAGTAAAGTTGTTTCATATTTAAAATTCCGAAGATGATGACATTACACATCATGGAATCTTTACTGCTCTTTTTTTAATACATAGATCAAATATGAAGATATATCGAATGTCTTGAAATGCACGAACTGATGGGAAAATGTCTCGAAGTTCAATTATATATATATATATATATATATATATATATATATATATATATATATGTGTGTGTGTGTGTGTGTGTGTGTGTGTGTGTGTGTGTGTGTGTGTGTGTGTATTATTGTCGTGGTGTATAGTCTAAATAACTGAATTCGTCTTTAGCTGAATTTCAGTTGGCAACAGAATGATTGATTGAATGATTGATTATATGTTGTTTAACGTCCCGCTCGAGAATCTGTCACTCATATGGAGACGTCACCATAGCCGGTGAAGAGCTGCAAAATTTAGGCCTATGCTCGGCGCTTATGGCCTTTGAGCAGGGAGGGATCTTTAACGTGCCACACCTGCTGTGACACGGGACCTCCGTTTTTTTTCGGTCTCATCCGAAGAACCGCCCCATTTAGTCGCCTCTTACGACAAACAAGGGGTACTGAGGATCTATTCTAACAACCCGGATCCACACGGGGCCGTTGGTAAAAGATGAAATTCTTGTATACCTATACAATATTCTTCATTAGTGCAATGACATACTGTAAGGGATACAAACTAGTTTCCATTACTTTCACAACGATGGACAATACGATGTTGACAAATCTGATAGTGTTAGGTCCTTAAATAGAGAAATATGATCTCGAAGTATTAATGCTGCTAAT
Source organism: Ostrea denselamellosa (assembly GCA_024699665.1). Classification (NCBI taxonomy): domain Eukaryota; kingdom Metazoa; phylum Mollusca; class Bivalvia; order Ostreida; family Ostreidae; genus Ostrea; species Ostrea denselamellosa. Next base: position 17,102,574 of record JAMZEH010000015.1, read on the forward strand.
TTCCACTTAGGTTCTTTCCTTGGTGAATCTGTATCAATCTTTTCTGTCACCTTTATTATCAAATTATTATTTTCGTCTTTGCGGGTGTCACTTTTCCGATTAATAATCACCATCTCAATTTTCTTGGTAAAACAAAACATTACTGTTGAAAATACCAATACCTATATGATACTGTATAATATGACGATCATCAGAGGAAAAAAACTGTTTATCGCGAGGAATACTTGCGTCGTCTTATTAGTGATTTGCAACATTTTTCTCTAATCTATGATTTTTGCCATTGCTCTCGAATGTCTTGTTCTAGAAACTCCACACCTTCGGTATTTTTGCGCAACCAAAATTAAAGTCACTTATACATTGTATGAAACTCGATGATGTATGCCGAGAATTCTTTCATTGAAAACAAAGAGAAATTTTATAGTATTATTTTTAAGCAAAATCATGCAAACCTTAAGGTCGTATTAGTATTGAGTGTTACATACATTAAACGTGAGTATCAATTAAATGTTAAGTTTTGACGTAATGAAGATCTGAAAAAGCATGTCGCAAATGGAAATCATGCTCAATATATCAACTGGGCGTTCGTCAGTATGGGTACTTAAAGCTTCTCAAAATCTCAAGATTTTATCTCCCATGGACCATAAAAAATTCTTTTAATTTGACAATTCCGAAGTAATTCTAGCTATCAAAGCAGAAATAGAACGCATTTAACATTCAAACTAAGATTCTGTTCTAAGCCCTGCTATGATGAAACAAGATAAATACACAATAGGAAACCTAAGTGATATTGATAGTTTCGCAAGGTGAAATATTCTTCGAAAAAAATTCTACAATACAGTGTTTATAATTACGAATTTCCTTCCACTCACTCTTTGATGTGCAACATGCGGACAAACAGGAAGCCATGTGTCAACCCACCAACTTCTTGTTCATTAATCTTTATCTGTTGAAATGCAAGAAATCTCGGAGAGCAAAGTTAACTTCAAGGTTGCAAAGCGATGTGTGATACTCTGAATGCAAGGTGCCAATACAAACAAGAACAAACCAGGCCTCTAAATCCGAAACAACTACTTGATTTATTAATCCAATAATTGTGTTGTAGGAAGACTTTTTTATCCGGACTAGCTCAGTCAAATGTTTTGACAAAGAACCACACACATAAAAGCGGAAAATATATCACTATTTTTCATTGTTTAGTCATCGCAAGAAAACGGGGAAAATGTTAATAATTTAAACGACATTACCATGTACACAAATACTGCAATGGGTGTTGAAATGCATGAAAAACTCTATGAAGCATTTAACGAGACATGCATCAAATGCTGTATAGGACCAGCATTTTCCGGACTGGTGACCAAATTAATCAGTTGTTGCATTCTCACCCCGGTTCCTTTCTGTTCTGAAGTGAGGAAACTTGTATCAATTATACCTATAAGGATACATTGATATGATTTACCTCAGATGTTGCAATTGACATATTTCCCCAAGTCAAACACAATTTCAATTTTTCAACTATATGCTTTCATAAGACGGTAATACCCTTACGCGAGTGTATTCTCTGTCGTACTGGAGTAATTATCAAAGAAACCACAACAGTTACCATATAACATACATTATATTCTAACTGTATATGTCTAGGTGAAAATCCGAAAACTTATACCGTGGTGTCGGTGGCCTAGTGGTTAGGCTGTTAGACTCTCGATCGAAAGGTTGTGGGTTCAAGTCCTGGCTGCGGCAGGACCGCCGTTGTGTCCTTAAGAAGGGCACTTTACACGAATTTCCTTACTCCACCCAAGTGTAAAAGGAGTTATCCTAAAAGATATTGTCAGAATGTTAGTGCTCTGGAATGTTACAAGGTCTGCTGGGATAATAATATATTGTGAAGCCCTTTGAGCAGCATATGCAGGAAAAAGCGCTATATAAAAACCAATCATTATTATTATCATTATATACAAGACACAACTAGTCATCTTTCTGCGTAAATTGTAAGAGGAGTTTTGGGCACCAGGGGTCACTGTAGATGTATTTAATTTCGTATCGGATTAAATTTCGTTACTTTCGCGTTTTGGAAAAAAAAACGATATTAAATCATTATGATTGATTGATTGATTATTTATTGCTTTCCGCCACACTCAACAATTTTTCAGTTATCTGGTGGCGTCCAGTTTTTGTTGGTGGAGGAGAGAACCCAGAATCAATGTACCTGGGAAGAGACCACCGACCTTCCGCAAGTAAACTGGCAAACTTGCTCACATAACGCCGCGGCCGAGATTCGAACGCGCGCCGACAGAGGTGAGAGGCTTTGTGAATTTGAGCCCGATGCTCTAACCACTCGGCCACGGAGGCCCCTTAAATCATTATGAAATAATTTTAAAAATATCGATTTTTAAAGTCAGAAATATCAATGTCGCCGTTACTTGTCACCTATTTATAGATAACATATTTCGTCATAATCGTCACCATTGTATTCCTTATGAGTGGGTGTATATGCACTTTATCTTAAAAATAGTTAATCAACTCATTACCAAAATACACAGGTGAAATTCGAAAATAAGAATAATTACTCTCAAAACAGTACAGTTCACTTTAGGAATTAACAGGAACCGCTCATGCAGACAGCGCATCTAACATGCCGAGGAGACGGATTCTATCTGTGTCACAATTTAAAATGCCATTTTAAGACACCCGTAGATCCACCAGCACTAAATCAGTATTCGCACCCATCTTCAAGTGATCCACAACCTGAACCGCATACTACACCACGAATGGGTTTTTGCAGCCGGACATCTCTCTCTCTCTCTCTCTCTCTCTCTCTCTCTCTCTCTCTCTCTCTCTCTCTCTCTCTCTCTCTCTCTCTCTATATATATATATATATATATATATATATATATATATACACCTGCTGTGACACGGGACCTCGGTTTTTGCGGTCTCATCCGAAGGACCGCCCCATTTAGTCGCCTCTTACGACAAGCAAGGGGTGCTGAGGATCTGTTCTAACAAGAATAAAGATAAATACTCTGTTCCTCATTATTACAACTTTGTGACACGAAATGAAAAAAAATCTGCATGCCAGACTTCGTATGGAATGTAGCACATTAAAACAGCACCTTTACGCCAAAAACTCAACTGAAAATCCCTTCTGCATATGCTGCAAATCGAAGACACTGAACACGTCTTACTAAAATGTCCAAATTACATACATCTCAGGAAACGTACATTCAAAATATACCCTTAGATATAACATTAAATCTTCTGTTATTTGGGAACATCAATTTAAGTCAGGACACAAAGAAATATTCAAAGCTGTTCAAAATTTTATTGCAAAAAGTAAACGTTTTCATAGAAAAAACGAATGACATAATTATCTTACCCTTTATCTTACAGCGTTTAGTCCTTCCTTTTTTCCAACAACAACGCAAACGTAGGTACATTTAAAGGCAACAAAATTATTTAATTCATTTCATCATACTGTACTTGTAATATTTTTTAATTTTCTTTTTATTTTGGTTTCTGTTCTTGTTTTTTTTTCTCTTTCTTTCCATGTGCATTACTTACGTTCATACCATGGGTATATATGTAATCTTGCAACTAACATAGGGAGACGGACTATTATAAGGTGAAAAACTTGTGTCCAAATCCTTTTGCAAACAGTTGATATATACATTTGTATATTTGTATACTATGTGATTTTGAACGCTATAAAATATGTTTAAACTAAATATAATACGCCTATGCAATAGCGATACATATATAATGCAAATATATAAGTGGACAAAGGACTTCAGACCCCCCCCCCCCCCCTCCAAACTTCCCTGTATTTTTCAATGTCTGAGTATCTGGCAAAATATTCACTTTAAGAGCTATTGTTTTAGCTCACTTAAGGTGAAAGAGCTTTCAGCTCAGGAGAGCTTTCTGGTCACATTTTGTCCGTCGTCCGTCCGTCTGTCCGTAAACCTTTCAGATACCCTCTCCCTGCAGAACCATTGGGCCAATTTCAACCACACTTCGCACAAATCATACTTGGATAAAGATAATTCAGGTTTGTTCAGATAAGGAGCAATGCCCCCTTCAAAGGGGATAATGAAGAAAAGAAAAACACTAGGGTGGGGTTTTCTAAATATCTTAAGAACCGCTGGCCCAGAAAAGTGGAAAGTTAAATAAAAGCTTCCTGACACTTATAAATCCAAGTTTGTTCAAAGCATGCTACCCCCTTTGCCCGGTGGTAGGATGAGTCCATAATTGGAGATTAAATTTTACATACAGGTGGAAATATATTTCAAAATCTCCTCAAGAAAGAATAGGAACATGACAAGTCATATTGATTTGATCCAAGTTTGTTAAAAATTTGGTTCCCGGAAGTAAGGTGGGACCTTAATAGGGGATCACACTTTTAAATGGGGATAAAAATTCAATTTTGTTCAATTCAGGGCCCCATGGGTAGTGTGGGGCCACAACATGAGATTACAGTTATCAATGGGAATATACAGGAAATCAATTAAAAACAAATCCAGTAGCAGGGCCACACCAAATCATGTCAAAATACAAACTTTCCTAAATTGTATGGATTCAAGTTTGTTTTATATATTAATTTATTAACCCTGTGGTTTGGGTGATCAAATTAACATCATGCATGCATACAGGAATGAACATCTTGTCCAGAACAGCAAGATCACGTGTCATATTGATATTGAAGCATCCTCATGTTGTGTAAATTCAATTTTAATTGTCATAACCCTTCGGGACAAGGGTGGCGCCACAATATAGGGTCAGATTTTTCATAGAAATAATTGAAAACAAATTTTTAAAACACACTAAAAAGAGCAAGGTGAATCGGGTGAGTGATGGATCTCCTGTTATTTTAAGAATATTCCGGTTAACAAAACAGATGACACTTAAATTTCTCCGGGCAATAATTGATGGAAACATCAACGATTTTTGCTTGCAATTGATTTCAATTTACTGTTAACCGTACGATAAAGTGGATGATTTTCTTCCGTTCAGCTTGGGGTGTGTTAGATATTGCTTGGATATGGTTATTTTGTAAAAGGTCAAGGACGTTCTGGCATCCTGATGTGGCATGTGAACATCGAACAGGGCGATTACACGAGGTTGTTTTTACCAGTATGTCTGGTTTCTTTACAAATTGTAAAGACGTACGTGATACAATAATAAGGCTTTAAACATCATAATGACTTGATTACAACAATTTTAATGACCCAAGTTTGCACCATCACCCAGTAATTATTTGTTTATGAATAGGTGTGAATGACGGCACGCTTCAACGAATAAGGGCGTGTGTAACGGTATTCGAGCAAGTTAGGATTGCAGACAAGCAACATTGTTTATACTTTGGGGTTGAGAGGTTATCGAAATCGTTCGTAAAACGGACTCCGAAGAAAAACTTAAATATGTAAAATTCTTATTGCAAAAAATATGTATAATCTGTGTATAACTCACTACAAGTGCGTCTCTATAGTTTTACTGGAAAAGTAACTGACAGTTTTTTGTGTGTGAAGTACTTTTGGACTTGATTCATCACTGACGCATTTTCATCTTGAGGACAACTCACTTACAGACAGTGACATAAGTATTTTGCGAATACGATATTGTGTTACCTACAAACTGTTTTAAAATTCCAGTGTGTTTTGCTTTATATGCTTCATGTACACGTGTATGACTGTGTATTTTTGTCAACATGTCAATATCAGAAACTATCAAACTTCTTGAGGAGACACGGGCTATTGTGTATGAGCACTGTGATATGCAATCTGAAGAAGGTAACATCACTCTCTCATCTATATAGTCGCTGTTAACTCAGATGAATTCTAAACTATCACACATCGAGCTAAGAACAATGCCCTTGATTCAGGATTGACAATCATTGAGACCAAAATAGATAAAATACAAGGGACACTGAATTCCATGAAATGGCACATCAACAGATTGGAAGATGAAGTGAAAGGTTCATAAAAGGATTTCCAAAGCATGGAAGTGAATGTGAAAGCTTTGGGAGACCTGTTTGATACGGTCAAGGAGGAGACAAGATCCAATCAGAAAGTACTAAACAGTTGTAAGAAGGACATTGAACAGAGTAAAATTTTTCAGAAATCCACAGAATCCGATCTGCAAGCAGTAAAAGAAGTTAATGCCAGTCTGCAAGATTTAGTGATTGATCTGAAGGCCAGATCCATGCGCGACAACCTGATATTCACAGGAATTCCAGAGGAGAGAGGGGAGAGGACACCTAGCAAGTGTTACAGGGCTTCCTACAAAACAAGTATAAACTGGATTATAGACTTGATTTCGAGCGGGTACACAGGATATGCAAATGAAGTGAATTTAGCGTGTATCCAAGGACAATTGTTGCAAAATTCACGTACTTCAAAGACTGAGAATACATTCACATAAATGCCACAAGACGACTTAAAGGGAATGGAGTGTATGCTAATGAACAGTTTCCACCTGAAATAGAAGAAAAAAGGAATAAGCTATATCATATTATGAGGTCAGGAAGGAAACAAATGACAGAAACATATTAAGGAAACATCTGTCAATTTATTCGAAACCCTGTGTGCAGTCATAAAAGGACAGATTCTCCAGAATAAGATACGACACCAACACAGGGTCACACAGCAAATTTATTACCATTAAGAAAAAGAGTCAGTAGCGGGTAAAACGCCCTCAGTTGGCCACACAAGCTCGAATTCGGCGAGACATACTCCTAACGAGACGTCCCAGGCCATTCTAGGGAAGTTTATTCTATTTCTGTTGTAACGCTGCAACAAGTTTTTGGACATTGACAGGAGGTTGCTGATGGTGGGTAGTCGCTGTCCAAGCATGCCCCAGACATGAGCGATCGGGGAAAGATTCGGACTGAGTGCGGGCCATGGTAACGTGGTGATATTCTGCTGTTGGAGATAATCTGTAACGATCTTGGCCCTATGACGTCTGGCATTGTCATGTTGAAAAATGAAACGGCGGCCATAACGACGTGCAAACGGCACAATATGGGGTGTCAAGATGTTGCCCCGGTAGTATTGCCCTGTGATACGTCAAGCAACAACATGCAAGTCTGTTCTGCCGGCAACAGTGATGCCTCCCCACACCATTACAGATCCACCCTCATACTGATCATGTCTAATGATGTTAACGTCATGGAATCGTTCGTTACGTCTTCGCCAAACCCCCCTGCGTCTCTCCAGGAAGTCCACAGTGAATCTCGACTCATCTGACAACCTTAAGTGGCTCCATTGGCAATTATTCCAGCGTTGATGGTGACGACACTATTGGAGTCGGGCCCTAATGTGACGATCCCCCAAACAGGGATTTATGGCGAAACAGGGCGCTTCCCTCTATATATTTCAATATACTGTAGAATGATTACATATTGGGCCAAATTGTTTTCATGTCAAGAAAATAAGATTGTATATGTATTGTATAAACCATGGCAAATCCATGGCTAAATTGTATACAGAAAATTCTAGGTATGAGTGGTATATCTAATATATGGCAAGAACAACATATTGATATTAATGCTAAAGGGGTAACATTTGTCATTAAACAAACATTGCCAGGTCAGTTCATACAAAAATGGCTCACTGATATATATAACTTTTCAAAGGGGCAATTGTACAGAATCTTTAAACAAACGTTTGGTTTTGAAAGTTATATCAATATGTTATCTCCAAAATTCAGAAATATATTTTTAAACTTTCGAACAGCAAATCATCGTTTACCAGTAGAGGTTGGGCGATGGCATGGAATACCATTCTGTAAAAGACTTTGTTGATTGCAGATGAATTTTACTATATTTTAGAATGTAAAGCACTACCTGATGTCAGAAAATACTACTTCGAGAAATATTCACATAGACCTAATATTATTGAATTCAAAGATATAATGTCAATCCAAAATGATATATTGTTAAGAAAACTCTGTATGTTTATTCTGAAAATTTATGATGTCGTCTGTCTTCCTTGATGTGATGTATATTTACTTTTATATTTCTTACGTACCTCTGACCAGTGTTATTCATTATGTACATACATTTCTACTGTTCCTCATGTACCAGATATGGCTTGAGAGAATAAACTGAATTGAATTGTATGCATAATATGTGATCACAAACACCGAAGAGTAATCCACACGAAATCATATTCACTCCAAAAACAGCAAAATTTTCCCCCAACGAAATTCAAGTATTTCTACAGTCTTTTTAAAGAAAACGTCGTTTTTGAAGAATATCATTTTTTGATCAGCAGCATAAAAATGAAAATTCTGAAAACTTATTTTGTACATCGGTCGTAAACGTTTGAACCAATTGATATATATATATATATATATATATATATATATATATATATATATATATATAATTTATCGTCCCTCTCGAGAATTTTTCACTCATCTGGAGACGTCATAATTGCCGGTGAAGGGCTGCAAAATTTAGGCACTTATGGCCTCTGAGCAGGGAGGGAACTTTAACGTGCCACGCCTGCTGTGACAAGGGGTTTCGGTCTATGCGGTCTCATCCGAAGGTCCACCCCATTTAGTCGCCTCTTACGACAAGCAAGGGGTACTGAGGATCTATTCTAACAACCCGGATCCCCTCGGTGATGCTGCTCTTGAGAAAAAGATTTTTTAAGGCTTTATCCTATGTACACTACATGTATTGCATAAAAACCTTATCTCTGTATTGTGGCCCCTTACCCACCGCGATCATGATTTGAATAATCTTGAATCGGCGCTACATGAGAATGCTTGCATTTTGATATGACTTGTTCTTGAGATATGCATTAACGTAAGTTGTAGAACGTTTTTTGTTAATCGTCGTAAAATAAAGTTTGAACGAAGATTTGTTGTTGTTGTTGTTGTTGTTGTTTTTATGTTTTGTTTTTTGTTTGTTTTGTTTTTTGTTTGGTTTTTTTTTGTTTGTTTGTTTGTTTTATTTTTATATATTCCTAAGTAAAACTGATCCGCAATTGTAGCTCATCCTAATCCCCAGAGGGACAACAATTTGAACAATTTCGAATCTATATTCTTTAAGAAAGCTTTCACATACGTTTTGTGTTTTTCTGGTACTGTGATTCTTGAGAAGATTTTCTTTTAAAAGTCAAAATGCCACATTACTTTCACTATTGCTCGATTATCTCCCCTTTGAGAAGTGTGTGTTCCTTCATTTGAACAATGTAAATCCCCTTTATACATTTATGCTTTATTGCAAGATTTGTTGGTTCTGGAGAAGTTAAAATGTTTAAAGTTTAGAGACGGAGGGATGGACAGACGGTCGGACAGACAGAACCAGATAACAGGTGATCATGAATGCTCACTTCAGCTTATAGCTCAGTTCAGCGAAATTGTTATCATGTCTTTGCTGTTCATGAGAAAAATATTTTGAAGCTTTTCCCTACATATTCTAGTGTAACTTTGTTCACTATTGTGGCTTCGTCTTACCCCTGCGGCCATAGTTTGAGCAAACGTGAACCTGTGTTACATGAGGATGCTTGCATATTGATATGACTAATCACGGCTCTGAGCACATCTCATCAACATGGAATACATTTTATCTGTATATAAAATTTTCTTCTTTGTGCTTGATAGTGACCAGGTTCCAGATGAATGGCTAGTAGGTATTATCAAACATATTTTCAAAAATAAGTGTGATCCTATCCCTATAACCTACCGCCCTATTACTTTGTTGAGGTGTAGCAATATTCCATTATCACCGGCATATAATGTTTATGTCTCTCAACTGATTAAAAACGCAAGAGCATGGTTTGCGAATGATCACTTTTTTAGATCTAGGCAAGCCACTGCCTAATAAATTAATATTACAGGGGTTTCAACAGTCTCGTTTTAGAGTCAGCATTTTGCAAATTCTATGGTCATTATAACGACCTCGTTTACAAATACAACCCGTCATTAGGCGGAATGTTTTATACCAATTGTTAGGCCGTTCTGTACTTACTACTCTTTTTTAGTAGGATTACTCCGATAAAGTGTCACGATGTGTGTGATCAGTTTTATATAATCAATAAAAAATACATTATTTCACCGATAAACAAAAACTAAGAGACCATTTTATATAAAAGCGGCATGCAGAAATTGATGCTTCACCTAAGGGTGTTATGTATAAGCTTTTTTTAAATCACACTTTCATTGTTAAAGATACTTAAGCGTATTATCACTAAAACTCTGAAAAATCTTCTGTACTTTCAGTCGCCGTCTTCCAGACAGCTTGGAAGATTAGCAGGTATCCAGTGAGTGCAGTGTCACACGAGAAGTACAGCAGATGGATTTCACTACATATGTAGCAACCATTAATGATATAAAATCAACTAATGATAAATTTTGCATTAACGAATGTATTTGTGTTCGCTAATGCCAAAAAAAGTGTCATTAATGTTGCACCATCATACCATAAATTGTTCGGTAATGAAACAACTTTTTTTCACTAGAGGACTGACGAGTCGTCCATAATTGATAGAAATTTAAATTGAAAAATATGCATAGTATCGTTCACTAATGATACAAAAATAAAAAGTACACCAGGGGATGAATTTACATTTATTAATGATATTCTTCAATTTTATAGTATTGGAATCAAATTAATGCGCTTCATGAAGTATGCAGGGGTGTTCAAAGCGTCGCAGTTCTTACCCTCGTGTATATTCAAAAAGGAAATTTATTCTTAATTGAAAGTAGCAACTTTTTTTAAACAAAATAATCTTTCGAACCATTCTTTATATTGTACCTATTGGTTTTTACAAAATATTTTTTTTCTGTAATGCTCATTGTTGTTTTACGAATAGGGATTTTAGCAAAAAAAATAATAATAATAATAAGATTAAACAAGAAAAGCCCCATGACGACTATGACGTCACATAAATATGGAGAGACATCAACATAGGCACTTAAAACTCGGAGACGATGGAAGTGGTTCCTCTTATCCCAACCTTTGTTAATGTTTGAATCCATCACTAAAACAAGAACTTATTTAACTACTAGACTTGTATGTTTTCTTGTAACATACTGGGGAACCTACGTACCCTAGTGGTAAGAGCATCGCGCTCAAAATCACAAGGCCTCTCACCTCTAGTCGGCGCGGGTTTGATTCTCTCTCTCGCCGATATATATATATATATATATATGAGAAAGTTTGCCAGATTACTTTCGGAAGGTCGGAGTTCTCTTCCTGGGTACATTGTATCTGGGTTCTCTCCTCCACCAATAAATCCTGGACGCCACCAGATAACTGAAAAATTGTTGAGTGTGGCGTAAAACAACACGCAATCAATCAAACAATATTGTAACATATTAATCCCCCAACTATTTTATGCCAACATGCAGTTTAGTCTTCTTTGAAATAATCACTATTATACGCAAATACGATACAATATTCGTTTCATATATGTACACCGCGTTGGATGCTGAGTTTGAGAGAAGTCAAAGAAGTAAAAATTGAGTATGATGTTTACATACGCCAGCGAACAGGTAATAATGAAAATGTGAACGTGGCCTTTGTATTGGTTACTTTCATAAAACATAAGACACATAAGAATTTTGTTCAAAGCAGTACGAAGCATTCTTGTCAAAAAGTCGAATCCACGCTTTGCGCTGGTTACTTCCCTTAGTTTCCGCAGTTCATTAAAGCAATATAATCTGTCAAAATTGTTATTTTGGGGCCCCTAAAATTTAATCGAAATTTTGTAAACATCTACCTTCTAATACCTGATTTTATCGATTAAACTTTTGACATGTATTTTTTGCATTAAATGTAAAAATTGTTCGACAGTTGAAATTAAATCTTCCCGTACCTTAATTTTTCCGACATTATTTCCGTATGCAATGACCTAAAGTTGAACTCATTCGGCAAAATCAAATGCACAAGCGCAATATTTCCGGTAAGCACGATGTCTGACACGAAAGGTTCGAAGCGAGGGAGAAAGCCAACTTTGACTGATTCGGGACGAAAAAGATATAAAAACATATAACATTGTTAACAATGCCAAAATAATGATGGTAACTAGAATTTTATCTCACCTCGCCGTCCATATTTTAATGACCCCGATACAACCCGATCCACCCCAATCAGCATCAGAATCATTCGTGTCACCATCGGTTATCTTCGGAATTGTCGCCGACTATTAATCAGCTGCTTTTGTTAGGGTCAAACGGAATGTCGAGGAATATATTTTTCATCACGTAAAGGTGTGTAAACGATGCATAAGAGAGGAAATTCGATGCAGTTCTTTTTTTCAATCATATCAACGTTCATTTAACCTCTTTTAATGCTACTATTAAAAATTGCAATTTTGGCAGCTTATATTGCGTTAAGAGTAACACCGTCCTTCTTTATGCTGCGAAATATTTATGTTTGCATTAATGAAATCATATTGTTTTATGATGATTGATTAGATATTGTTTAACGTCCCGCTCGAGAATCTTTCACTCATATGGAGACGTCACCATTGCCGGTGAAGGGCTGCAAATTTAGGCCTATGCTCGGCGCTTATGGCCTTTGAGCAGGGAAGGATCTTTTAGGTGCTACATCTGCTGTGACACGGAACCTCGGTTTTTGCGGTCTCATCCGAAGGACCGCCCCATTTAGTCGCCTCTTACTACAAGCAATGGGTACTGAGGATCTATTCTAACAACCCGGATCCACACGGGGTTATTGTTTGATGATGGCTTTTCAAAAAGAAATTTCAATGTTAAAAGTCTATGTTGTTGTGTGGTTTTTCCCTAAAGAAAGCGGCCAAGGCACTCAACTGGGAAAAGTGGGGATTTAACTGTACTATCAGTACATGAATTTATATTTTAGATATGTACATGTCTAAATATACATGCAATGTACCTGAAATGTCTGTGAAATGTGCATGGACCAGTAGTTCATGGAAATCAACCTATCAGAATCGTCCTTGGTGTTCCATCAAAATGGGAAAAAAAGTACTGCGCGAGAATGATGATATAAAATTAATATTGAGGGAGTATAATTTCTTGAACTAATACTACGTGTAGTTATTACTTACTTTCAAAAAATGCGATATTGGTTCAATGTTGTAGCATATAGAGTACTAGTGATTTTTCCAACAGGCACTCGACAACGTGACCTAAATTTTTATATAATCGATGTTTTTATGCATTAAAATACGTTTTAGCAATTAATATCCCGTTTGCTGTCAATATATACTCGGCAATTGTTTCTGTGCTGACTTCAAGATTGTTATAACAATCAAAAGTAAATAAATAGTCAAGAGTCCAAACTTTAAGCTAAAGGGTCATCGGGGTTAATACATGGAAAATTATATTTAAACAGTCCAGAAAACGACGCATTGCGTTTCTCACCTAGTGTTTATTTACAAATTAAAAGCAAAAAACAAAAAACAACAACCACGAATTCAGTAAGGGGTTTCCCTTGTGTACGAGGTTAGTCATGCATTTCCTATTCTGTAAATGGATTTGATAATTGGACACTGCCTTGAAGTGCATACCTTACGATTACATGTACTGTGTATTAAATTTAAACAGTATTTTATTGTGGTACGATGCTGATTGATATGTTGTGAGCCTTGTATTGACGGAGGTTAGCATCGGTGTCCTTTTTCAGCCCTACTATTCTCTGACTATTTAAGGCCGTGTATCCGAAGACTTGTGTCATTTGGTCAGTTTATATCGACGAAGTAGCACTTTAAAGTAAACAAGAAACAAGGCAAGTGAATTCTGCAAAATAGACAGAATCGGTGATAGAGAAGTGATCCAATATTTGAATAATAAAGATTTAGCATCTACGGATATCCATACTGATATGGTAGCAACACTAGAAAAAGCTGCCCCTTCATATGCTTCGGTAAAAATGTGGGTGGCGGAATTTAAACGCGTCAAGCAGAGCCTTTATGATGACCCCTGTCCTTGAAAACCTGTCACTTTTGCAACTCCAGAAATGGTCAATAAAGTCTATGATATACCAATGACTGACAGGCGAGTTACAGAAAGAAATGTAGCTAGTACATTGGCATTTCACAAGAAAGAGTACATTCCATTCGGACAGAGAATCTTGCAATGAGAAAGCTTTCAGCCCGTTGATTACGAAGACTTCTGACAGTTGATTAGAAGCACACCAGGCGCACTTTGTCGCGTATTAATCTAAACTTTTTAGAGGTAGATCCTGCTAACATTCTTCAGATATTTGTTACTATGGATGAAACGTGGGTCCATCATGTCACCCCAAAGGCCAAACAACAGTCTAAACAATGGAGCACCCGGGTTCACCCCTGCCAAAAACCATCAAATGGAAAGGTTGTGGCCTCGGTTTTCTGGGATGCTGATGGTATTCTGATGGTGGATTATCTTCATCACTTCTGAGACAGTTAACGGAAAATAATAAACTCAAGCGCCGCGAAAGACTCAGTTGTTCCACGAGGACAATGCCCCTATTCAAAAGTCTGTCATTGCCATGGCTGCCATTAAAGATTGTGGCTTGAAACTGATTAAGCATCCGCCTTATTCGCCTGATCTTGCTCCATTAGACTTTCATTCATTTCCAAAACTGAAAACAGTAATTTCCGGTACCCACTTTCAGTCAGATGATGACGTCATATATGCAGTGGAGGACTTTCTGAACGGTCAAGAAAAGGACTTCTTTAAAAGTGGCACTGAGGCCCTTAAACGTCGCTGGCAAAAGTGTATAGATACTGAAAGGGATTATGTTGAAAATAATTAAAATGTCACCTAAAATTCAAACCCTTACACATATCAATTAGCGCTCGTAAATCATAACAGGATCGGACAACAGGCACTGCCAAAACAAGTCCTCTTCGTAGAAGGTAGAAGGTCTTACATACATGGTACGACCTTGACTTTCCTGAATTAATTTTTAATTTTATCATTCATGAATCGCTTTTTAACTGGTTACACCAACTCTGCTGGGAATCAACGAACAGTATTCAGACATTGTATAGCGACCTTTGGCAATGGTTTGTGTACGGTAATGACATCACAAACCCTTGAGTCTCTAAAGATGTTCAATTGTTTATAAAACCTTTGGTCTAAGATACAGCAAACAAGTTGTTGTCCTTTAAAAAGGTGAACCATAGGCATATGTTTCTAACAGAAACTTAATATCCTAGATTGAAATAGAAATGTGTTGTAAAGCAGATTTTTTTTTAAATCTTGAAAAAACAAATATGGCCTAATGGATATAAAAGATTTGTGCTTTGACCTTTAACCTCAGAATTAATAGTCATCCTTATAGTTGATCCGGACCTTAAAGTTCGAATTTAACGGGGGATATAATCTAGTCTAAATAATAACGTTCGAGTTTCATACTATAATCCAGTGATATAAAACTGATGCTCACAAGTTTGAATGTTGTTTTTCGTTTCAAAAGCTCAGTAAAACTTCACAAATGGTATCCATTTTTAGATACGAATAACAATTTGTTGCTTCCGTTGACAAGCGTTGCTGCGGTAAATATATTGCCATGTGAATAAATGAGACTCCGTAGCATACTAATCATTTTCATTAACAATACTGAAGACTGCTTTTTAGTGGACCAAAATTCGACTTGAAGGAAAAGGCAAACCGATGTCTGATTCGCTCTATAAAAACTTGCATGCGCAAGCTGACCCATAGCATAGTCCTGTAGTAACCTTAAACTTTTATCTTTTAACCCCCAAATCAGCAGTGTTCTTCCTATCGTCATAGTAAAGCCACACACACACAGAGAGAGAGAGAGAGAGAGAGAGAGAGAGAGAGAGTCCCATTATTATACCCTCTCTCTCAATGAATTGCGAGGAGATAAAAATATCACACAAAATGCAGTTTCATTTTCTAAGATTTTTTTCCACAGTCTTGTATGCGAGCGATTAAAGAGAGCTCGGGACCATATCATTTCGTAACGTTTTCTTATTTTCATTTACACAATCAACATGTAGGCATAGGAAAATATTGGCTCTATCTTACACCATTCACAAGGAAAACGTCATCAAACTATTTTCTGTTGAGAGGTGGGGAAAATATCCAAGATGATCATGATTACCAAGCCATGTTCAAAACGTACTACAGATATTTAGATTGTTTTGATCAATTCATAATGAAATCCTTCAATATGATGTCAGGTCATTGAACGCTAACAACTGCACAATTTGTTTTATCCATATATTCAAAAGGTTAAGGACACGATTTGAGTTTAACATTTTCAAATCTTATTTTTCGATTTTAATGTTTACACTGCTTAGCTAAGGTATTTCTAATGGTCAACCAAAATTTTGATATCAGTTGTTAAGTTACAAGTGAGATACCACATTCATAATTCTTCGTTATGTAAACAAGGCTTGTGCCATTTCTGTTTACATATATATTGCTTGATGAAAAAATATCATGTTTAAAACAAAATGAGATGCGTTAAACACTAGAAAATATTTAATTGTGTTCAGAATTAACTTATGATTAAAAAATAATCTGCTTTAAACGAAACTTTTACTAGTATATCTAATTTCTGTCAACAAAAACGTGGCCCGACCCTTGTTTAGATAACAAAGCATTGCGAGCTCTGCATCTCTCATGTAACTCGACAACTGACATTGAATTTTTTTGCTGATCATAAGAAATACCATACTTAAGCATTCTAAACTTTAGAAAAGGAAAAATAAAATTTGAAAACTTCACCTCGAATCGTGTCTATGCCCCTTTAATCATATAATCAAATAAATCATATAAGATGAGATCAAGATATCTCTAAACCTTACTGGTAGTAGTAAACACTGAAATGTACTCAACTTTTCTGATTTAAATTTGAAAAAAAAATAAACTTTTATCATTTAATGGATAATCTGTCCTACGATGAATTTTCATTAGCAAACGATTCATCATTAATGTTTATGATGTTGCATCATCAATGATGTATTCTTTTACATTCGTTAATGCAAAATTTATCATTAGTGGATTTTATACGATGAATGGTTGCTACCACATACCGGTATTAGAAAGTAGTGCGCTTTCTCACTTATAAGATAACTGAAAAGAAACCAAACATATGAACACTTTACACTGAATGTTCTTAAATTTTGCGATCTCTTGTCAGACTCCGATAGTATTCCCTTTACTTTCCTTTACTCTGAACTTGTATGTATGTTTGTATGTTATTTATTGTCTCCATGTACCGTATGTTATAAAAATGAATAGCTTCGACTTGAAACGAGACCTTTGTTATAAAGGTCTCATCCGAAAGACCCGTGACTCTCACTTACAGATATCAATCGTTTGGTGAAGGAGCAGTCATTACCTAATTTTATGAAGTTTGATGCGACCAAAACACGAATGTTGCTACAACTCATGACCTTCCGATCACGAAACGAACGCTCTAATCACGGAGTCACCGCTACCTCTGCAAAGATGCGTTGTATGAGACTAGCGTCAAGTGTAATGATAGCCTTAAAAACTTGATGCATCATTAATGCAGCAGTACCTAAGCATTGCTTATCAAACATTTGGCAGTGCATGTAATAGTATATATTTTAATATCCTATTTTTTTATTTGTTAATTTTTGTTTCTTTCTTTGCTTTCAACATATTTTTCAACATATAAATAATAACATATTTTGTTCCTTTTTATTTCCTTGAAATTTCTTTAAGATTTAAAAGTTATTATCTCACATGAAGTTAGTGTGATTGTGGATTTATTAATTCTTGTAGCAACCCTTCTTTATTTTATCATACTAGAATCAATAGTTTTTGGAGTGATATTTAGCAGAAGAAATCGGGAAATTATAACGTGTAAAACAAGTCTGATTGAACGTATCCTCATGGGTATCATCCATGCAAGAGTCATACATAGATATACAGAACTAAACTTGTCATCCACCACATTATAGCTCAGTCATAGCAAATCGAATCTCTTGTTTGTCACATCGTACGATAGCTATTTATAGTTACTCGAGACCCAATCTGTCTTGCACTTTGCTTTCCCGTACAGACTGTCGGGTGGGTACAGTTACCTGATTGCGCTCATCAGAAAAGGCGTTTAGCGCTTTGCACAAAGACGATAGAAGGAAACTTTTTTATCACACAGCAGTACTGTTTTTGGGTTCATAACGTAGGTTCGGAAAACGATATGAACTCGCAACACAGGTTAATAACAATGCAAAATATGTAGGGTCCTGTGAGGTCAGCGAGTGCTGACATAGATACAAAACTTTTTCTACAAACGTTTTCCAAGCTTATCATATTTATTTTTGTTTCATTTGTTGTTGTTGTTATATAATGACATAGCTAAATGTTAAAATCCCAAGATTCAATGAAATTTCAATTTAGATATCACGTTAACGTGTTTATCTTTAGATCTTATTTCTTCTGCTCAAGAACATTTTCAGACGATGCAAACAGGCTGAAAAAATCACTTAGCTATGACGTCACAGCCTTCTTCAGTACGTTACGATAATGCTATGACGTATGAAGTACGAAGAGCGAGAACTTACGTACTAAGGCTAAAAATCACTTTCTTATATTCACAAACGTGAAATCGAAACTACCTAAAATATGCATTTTTGATAGTTGTGTGATGAATAGGATCTTACATTCGCGCTTATGGCATATGAAATTTATGGAATTCCTTACCAGATTTAAATATTTCCCTCGCCAAAGCTCGGGAAATATCAAATCTGCCAACTCATTTCATAAATCTCATGTGCCATAAGCACTCGTTCAAGATCCTCTATGTATGGAAACACTGAAGTGCGTCGTCTTGTTTCATAAACATCATGCATCTGTCGAAAGGAATTCAACACCTACTCCCCCGGGCTACCGGTCACGGTAGCTCAGTCGTTAAAGCGTTCGCTTCGTAACCGGGATGTCGTGAGTTCGAGCCCCGCTCGTGCCATGGCCGCGTCAAACTGAAGACGAAAAACAGGTAGTGATTGCTCCTTTTCCAAACGCTCGGCGTTTAGAAGTGAGAATCACGGGTCTTTGGGATATGACCTTAAAAACGGAGGTCCCGTGTCACGGTAGGCGTTGGCACATTAAAGAATCCTCACTGCTACGGCCCTGAGCGCTAAGCATAGGTCTAAATTTGTGGTACTAAACCTACAGCTGGTGACGTCTCAGTATGAGTGAAAAGTTCTCGACGGGACGAAACAAACAAACAAACTCCCCCGCTCTTAAATCATGACTAACCAATAGTTTATCTATATTGTTGGTAGAAAAAACATTCGATTTATTGATTGATTGATTAGGAATTTCCCTGACGGCCCCCATTGAGCTTACTCTTTTTCGAAAATCAAGGAAAAAATCTTTACGTGCCAAGGGGGTTGTGATCCTTGACACCGGGCACCCTTTAACGTCCCATCCGACGGACTTAAAAATACGTAAACAGGTAAACATTCATATCATTTTGTGTATATAAATAAGTTACATTAAAAAGTATTCAATTTTTTTCTGTAAAAAATCGCATTCTTGTAAATATTGTACAATAATATGATTGGCAATATTTGTAAAAAGTTCATGCATTGATTGCACATTATTAAAAAGCCTTTTTCGTATGGGCGTAAAATCGCTACATTCTAAAAGAATGTGTTGTATAGTTAATGGACAGTCACAAGATATACAACGAGATTGAAGGTCCCTGTTTAATAAATAAGAATGTGTTCGTGTGGATATCAAAGAGATGCACACCACTTGTTCTTTGTGTGTATAGTAAGACAATCCCTAGTGAATAATTTCTTGAATTTTTTTTTTACATATATAATTGATGTGCATTTGATGCTTTGGGGTGATTAATCTTGTCTGTGAATCAAAATAATTAAAACAGTACACACTTTCTTACACGAGTGTGGAAGATTTAAACAAATATAAGACCTCAAAATCCTTATGTCAGTTAGTAATTTTCATAATTATGTTTTGGTTATATATATATATATATATATATATATATATATATAATATCTTTTTGTTGGTTTTCTTCCATTTCGTTTTTCTTAAAGAAACGTTTTGCTATAAATCTAAATACTTGATATCTATAATTTTCATAAATGTTTTTTTTAATTCTTCTTACTTAGACTGCATGCTACATATACTATAAATGTAAATATATAATATTTGTATGGCAATTAATCTAATATATAATGTCTGTAAGAAGAGGACTATCTAAATTACATTGATTGACTGTGTATTGTTTAACGCCCCTTTCGAGAATCTTTCACTCATATAGAGACGTTACAATTGCCGGTGAAGAGCTGCAAAATTTAGGCCTATGCTCGGCGTTTACGGCCTTTGACAAGCATGAAATAGTGAGGATCTACTCTAACCCGTATCCCCACGGGGTCAGAAGAAAGACAATTTGTACAAGTAAAAATTACGGAAAATCACGGATCCGTGAACACAAAGAATAAAACCATTAGCTAAAATTTTGTTTAGTTTTGATTTTTGTTTAAATTTTGTTTTTTAAGAAAAATATTTAATAAGTTTTTACGTAAGAGCTCAACAAATCTTTAAATTAGAACTACAGTAATCAAGCGCGGATCTAGAGAGGGGGTGGGGGGGGGGGGGGGTCTGGACTCCCTACTGAAAGAAAATATAGTCATCTTTCACCCTAGCATCGCGTTTAATATTGCTTCATCAACTCTCTCGATCGACTTTAAGCGCTCACTGGGGATGATTTCAAAATTCAAGGCCATAATATATGAAAATTACCGTACCGCGAATTAATTTGGGTGCAGATTTCGCATAGTCTACTATCTGTAAAAGCGTGGAAACTCCGGAAAGGCCTAGAACCAGGTCCCAGATCCCCGGCCTTTTGCCTTGCCCCCCCCCCCCCCCCCCCGAAGAAAAAAGCTGGATCCTGCGCCTGATAATTAAAGAGAAACTGGGTTAAAAAGTCAGAGGTGGAGCTGCCATTACATAGCGCTAGCGCTAATACATTCGAATCCACAACAAACAACGTGATACAAGTAGTAGAGACCTGGAACCAGTTTAAATGTCGTAAATCCAATAATTTTAAAGACTTCTATATTAATTCACATAGATTTTGTTTGTTTGTTTGATTGATTGATTGATTTACGTCCCGTCGAGAATTTCTTACTCATAATGAGGCGTCACCAATCATAGGTATACCACAAATTTAGACCTATTTTTAGCGCTCATGGCCGTAGCAGTGAGGGTTCTTTAACGTGCCAACGCGTGTCGCGACACGGGACCTCCGTTTTTAAGGTCCTATCCGAAAGACCCGTGATTCTCACTTCTAAACGCCGAGCGTTTGGCAAAGGAGCAATGTTTACGTCTTAGGTTTCACACGGCCATGTCACGAGCGAGGCTCAAACTCGAGACCTTCCCGATTGCGAAGCGAACTCTCTACCAATGAACTACAGGGTTTGCTAATACTTCAGAAATTGGTCTGTGGTACCCACTTTTTAAAGTTCTATTTTCAAATTTAAGGCAAGAGTTTGCAACTTTTGTGCAATTTTAAACCATGACAATACTCCTAATCTGAAATTCCACGTGATGAATTTTTCGTATATTAAGCGCAAAATGGTCATTATTTATTTCCAATATACAATGGAAATTACTTCAATACATTGTCAAATACTCCAGCTTAACTGGCCGAGGTTTATAGTGTATTTTACTGTAATGATATGACACTACTACTATAATGCCTATTCAAAGCATCCGCGGAACAACTACCAGCTATCGATTTCCTCTTCCTTTTCGCTTAAAAGCCATCAGCAAATGCAGCTTTACAGTAGACGAGGTTTTAATCCGACTTTTGCTGCAAGAAAAGCCTCACATAACCCATGTTACCAGTCCATAACAGAAAGTAGACACTCGAACGCAGAAAGGGACAGGAATCTGGTATTCCCAGCCAGGGGACGAGCGAGACGTAAAAGGAATACCGTATGAGGTCCAGAATAACAAGAACAACAATGTCCGCTGTTGTAAATGTAGCGGAGGATTGACACATGACTTAAAAGACCTCACAATCATGATCTACCCGTAGGGAAAACCCCAAACTTGTCAGGTGAGTTTGACCTGAAAAACCAGTGCCTCATTCCCACGATCGCCATTTTCCCGCCAACCGCCGATTTCTCGGGGCCCCAATATTTCAGTTGCTGATCCAACCACCAATAATCATTAGTACGTTCTACCCAGCCAGTATTAATGTCCCGTCGAAATTGAAAACCCAAATTTAGAAGAAAAATTCATCGACCTCTCTTTGTAACTTAATTTGGCGCGGGAACCAACCGATCATTTTGAGACACAGGGGCAAATAAAAATTCGTAATGTGCATTATAAAGCAAAAACATAATTTTTGTCAAATGAGAAATGGTCCACAGCCTTCATTTTCTTTACGAGCATTATGCTCGAAAAATATATAAGTCGTGCACAAGAATTCTTAAATACATGCATAACTTTAGAATGACCGCGTCCAGGCCGTCGGGGTGGTTCCAGTACAAAGATCGGTATCGGCTCAGGAAACAGGCCGACCCAAAGTCCTCATGGGGAATCATTAACTCAGAGTTGTGGTCATTGTATATAACAAACTGCTCTTATCCTTCTCAAAACTTCGGAAAAACACTCATGTCCTCATACATGCCTCATGATCCAACCGTCACCAATTTCCCAAACATATAGCACTTGTCAGTCCTTTGTTTTGCAATTATTTCAATGCAGATGAAACTTGTGAATTCACACCAAATTGCAGGTTCAAAGTGTGTGATGGAGAGCATATAGCTACGAAGTGCAGGGCAACACAATAACCATTAATCTGTCTCTATATATAAACCTGGGAAAATCCCCCTAGACGTCTCCAAGCTAGCCGACTACCTACACAACCTTCACCACCTATCCACACTCTTCAGATTTCATCACAAGGGCTTGCTCCCCTCCAAATGGTGACTTGCGGTTAATACAACACTTACCTTTTCCATATTTCAATTCAATTAATCATTTCCACGACCCTTACGCTTGCTCTGTGCATAATGCACCTATATACGATGCAACAACCATTATCGCTTTATCAGGGTTAGGAACCTACCTAGATAAGTCAAACATTAAATCTGCATTTCGCGTGATACCCGTAACTAACATGGATTTTGAGCTTTTAGGCTTCTAATTTCACAACAAGTGCTCTTTTGATAAAACGTTACCATTCGGAGGATCGATAAGCTGCGCAACATGGGAAAAATGTCTCAGCCTTACAGTGGAATGTTCAAGATAGGTCAGGCAATCCCAATATTTTACACTATGTTGATGATTTTCTTTTCTTGGGATCCGCAAATTCAGACCATTGTTAAGCTACCTTCACAGCATATAAACAAATTTGTAATGATATAGATGTACCCATTGCTTCTGAAAAAACTTCCAAGCCAACTATAACCCTTAAATTCCCGGATATAGAGATAGACACAGTCAAAATTATCATGAGACTGTCACAAGACAAGCTTATTTTTCCCAAATAGCGCATTCAGGTCTTCCTTTACAATACAAAAGCCACACTCAAGTCATTTCTATCACTCATTAGGCTGCTAAATTTCGTAAAGGTAAATCCGAGAAAGGGAGAGCTTTATGCAGACGGCTAATCGACGCCAACATCGGTATTAACAAATCCTACACGGCACCATAAGATCCGGTCAAGCCCTCCACTAAGGCACACCTTAGGGTATGGGATCAATTCCTGGTAAATTTCAATGGGATCCCCTCATTTCCTCCCCTATTTGAACGTCAGATTCAGGAGTGTTCAGCTTCTACCCTGCAGTAGCTGGGCTTACTCGAGCTGCCGAACAACTGGACTATCCAACATTGTCAGGGACATGACGTTCCTTGAGTTTTTTACCATGTATGCAGCCATATTGCTGTGGTCACGTCAGTTGGCAAAACAAATGTATACGTTTTCACATCGATATTGCAGCTGTGGTGCAGGTCATTAATTCAGCCACATCGAAGTCTGACAGGGACGTGAATATCGTTAGCAAATTGGTTCTCTTGCAACATAATATCACAATTTGGAGTCAATACATATCTTCCAAATGCAACACTATTGCTGATGATATTTCTCGTTCGCAGTGGAGAAAGTTCGGCAACTCGCCCTATTTGTTGACCTATGGCCAACTTATCTACCCAACCAAATCTTAGATGTCTAAGTGCAGAATCACAACGTCTCATCAACAACGATTTGTCAGATAACTTGTATAAGCCTACAATACAGTCTTTAATAAATTCATCGCATTCGCCCAGTATTTCTACTTTACCATTGCTTGGCCGTTACCCATAGATATAATTCTAAATTTCGTCGCATACTTGTCAATACAGAAACCCCAAATACTGTTCGGTTATATGTACGTGCACTGTCTTTTTTCCATAAACTGTGGTAAGTACCAGGACTAACAGCTTCCTTAGTTTCAAAAGCCGTAGAAAGTCTTACACGCTGCAACATTGCTCAGGATACACGCTACCCCATCACTTTACCAATTCCGGAAAAGTGATGACCGTTTTAAGCTTGGTATGCACATCCTCATTTGAGTTCAAACTCTTCGCTGGTGCCTTCTTCCTTGCTTAATTACTTTGGCTTACTCCACGTCGGAGAATTTACTTTCTCAAACCTCTGCAATCGCCAAAGTTCCTACTCCAATCTTGCCTTGGCTGAAGAAAGATCATATTAGTAATACCACACTCCAAAACTGTCCAAACTGACCAAAAACCAATTTGCTCATTCGGAACCAGTATCACACTATCACATGCCCGGAGGATTACAAGCATATTTTTAGCAATAATGCCACACACCTCGGGAAATCACTCTTTCTTCGTTCATAGTAATGGCAATCCGTTGACAAGGTTTCAGTTTTTAAAGTGCAGTCCTCCAAGCATTGACACACTTTGGTACCAATTTGGTACACACAGCTTTAGAATCAGCCGCGCAACTGACTTGTCATTACAAGGTTTTGCCGACCATCAAATTCAAACCTTCGGAAGATGAAAGTCGCTAGCATTCCAGAAATACATTCGTATTTAATACTGTAGCATCACAGGTACAAATCTCATATCAAGATAGTCTACCCACAGTCGTTAAATAAATATATAACCTAACCACAATTTTTTCCAGGTTCCTCAGTATGGATTTGTGGGTCCTCCATTCCATACTGGATAGGTCAGTTAACAGCAACTCGCCCAGGTGGGAAAATCCTTGATTTCATTTACAAGTCCTCATCCATTGGCAAAGGAAACGGGGGATGGAATGACAACATCTGGGCACCTAGTCGTGGACCTGTGCAGGAGACATCCATCAACATTCATGATGATACATTTACGCTCTAATTATCTGATAACCTCAAGAACTTAGCTGAAGAAATCGTTTCTTTGCTATAATGCATTAATTCCAGAAACTACTTTAGTTTGGTTCTCCATCCTATCCCGCTGGTACTGGAATGGGGTAACAGGTAAAGAAAGCAGAAAACCAAAAATCTGTCAAAATTAACAAACGAATTCAGAAGTTCTTGTTAGATTTGCAGGGTTCGGTCATAAATAACCATAACATTTTCCACGATGTCAATTTATTTAGATACGATGGGACGCACCTTTCTGTTACTGATAAAGAAATCAGGCAGTTTTGCACATCATTATCAACAAACTAGGCAATTCTTATCCTTGCCCTGCTTAATTGTTTTCATTATATTTAGCTCAGGGGATTGAAAGGGTGCTCGTTAGTTTCAGGCAGTTGGAAGAACATCATATCGATATCTGTGTCAGGTCTGGAAGACATCAAGAATTCAGTGAAGGGTCCGTCCGATCTCGCCTGTTGTTTCAACCCCATGTCATACAACGACATAAGCCATAATGTTACACGTGTATAGTGGCTCATATGAAAAAATGTAAATTAAATTCCTGGTGCCCCCTCCATCTCTTTAACATGTAGGGGATATTCCGTTCAGGAGTATCATTGGGTTCTAATGCGACTCACTGGGGGGTGGGGGTGGGGGGTCTGTCTCACTGGAACAGGGTAAATAGGTCAGGCGATCCATTTCAGTCAGAAATGATCTCAGTCTGGGATGCCGGCACTCACACGAGGCCATCAGTTTGCCCTAATACTTTAAGTCCGTACTCCAAATGTTCCGCTGGACCTGCATTTCTTTTTTTATACATGTACCTTTAACATGTAGCCATAACTGCTCATTCACCCAAAGTGTATATACGTGTCCATATCACCACTACCATGTATCGTATTTGTGGAACTTGTTGATTCAGATAAATATAGTTAACTTATTGTTTACCCTTTAATCAAACAGCAAAGGCAATATGTGCCAGGCGATGGCGCCACAGTTGTTCTGTGTGGGCTACCATTTGAATGTTCAATTAATCTGCTTGTGTGGAACTTTTTTATAGTTTTATTGTTAGAAGACATGCGTGTGTTTTTATTTGATGTGATGATTGATACAAATTCTAAACCAGGCTGAAGCTAGCAGCCATAAACCAGCAGCCAATAAGCCAATAAGGAAAATCATCAAAGGACTGAGAGTACTCATAGGAAGATATTTAATTTGAAACCTATTTAAACGAGAATAAATGAATTATATTCATGTTTTGAATAAATAAATGTCAATTGCAACTCGCATGGGCAACGTACAAGATCAGACAGGGTCTTGATAGTTCAGATCTCCTTGGAAATACAGCTTCTCCAGAACCGGACAACACAGTGCCTGAATTTGGCACCTTCAAACTCCAGACGCAGGAAGAAGTTGGCAAAATCATCAAAAGCTGTGCTAGTAAGACCTGCTCATTAGATGCCATCCCAACAGCGCTCTTAAAGAACAGCACTGTTCTCCCTGCAGTGCTGCCGATCATTACTGACCTTGTGAATACATCACTCGTAACTGGTAACTTTCCTGATAAACTGAAACTTGCACTTGTCACACCACGTCTGAAAAAGACTGGATTCGACATAAATACGTTCAATAACTACAAACCAGTTTCAAATATCCCGTTTTGCAGCAAGGACATCGAACGTATTGTTGCTCAGCAACTCGATAACCATATTACTAGCTATGATCTGCATGATAACCTACGATCAGCCTATAAGCGTGGTACCAGCACTGAGACAGACATCCTACGAATAAAAACAGACATAGAAGCAGTACTGGATGACGGTGACGCCATGCTCTTAGTCCTTCTTGACCTAAGTGCAGCATTTGACACTATCGATCATACCCTTTTGCTTCAGATACTAAAGGAAGAAGCTGGTTTGACGGACACAGCACTTTGTTGGATACAGTCTTACATAAATGGTCGCACCCAAGCAGTAAAGATCAACACCAGCGTATCCTCAGCTGTGCCATTGTCTACAGGAGTGCCACAAGGGTCTGTTCTTCCTTCTCCCACTCAAAAGAGTCATAAACCAGTCTGCCATAAGCCGCCATGGGTTTGCAGACGACACTCAACTTTACAGCCGATTGAGCATAAAAGACACAGCCATGCGCAACTCTCAAGTCAACACCATGGCGACGTACATAGCAATTGTCCGAAACTGGATGACTGTAAACAAACTTAAACTGAATGATTCCAAAACCGAGATAATAGTGATTGCTAGCACCCACAACCAGTGCCGTCTAAATGATACACCCGACTTAAGATAGGCAAGGCGATAGTGACACCTAGGTCTGATGTAAAAAAAAAAAAAAAAACAAAACAAAAAAACAAAAAACAAAAAAAAAACCACACAAAAAAAACAACAACAAAAAAAACTCGGCGCTGTCCTAGACACCACCTTAACAATGGAGAAACAAGTCAGATCTGTGGTGAGAAAGATGTACTACAACATCAGCAGAATCTCGAAAGTCAAACACCATCTGACTCGAAAAACTTGCGCAAATGCCATCAACGCAACAGTCATCTCTCATCTTGATTTCCACAATGCCCTTCTCCTTGGCGTAACAGACCGACCCATACATCAGTTACAAGTGGCTCAGAACAATGTCTCACAGGAACAAGATATAGACAACATATTACGCCAGTGTTTCAACAGCTGTACTGGCTGCCTGTGAGACAGCGTGTCGTGTTTAAAGTGTTGACAACCATACACAAGTCACTCCACTCCTCATCACCAGCTTACATGAGAGAGTTATTTCCTTTATACCAGCCATACAGGACACTGAGATCATCAGTGGACCAGTGGAAACTGCTAGTGGAGAAATCTTCAAACAAATACGGTGCAAGAGCCATAAACAATCTAGGTGTACAATTATGGA
This sequence comes from Ostrea denselamellosa, assembly GCA_024699665.1. Taxonomy (NCBI): domain Eukaryota; kingdom Metazoa; phylum Mollusca; class Bivalvia; order Ostreida; family Ostreidae; genus Ostrea; species Ostrea denselamellosa. The sequence continues at coordinate 17,130,800 of JAMZEH010000015.1, forward strand.
ATAATCTACCGTTGGAACTTCGCAATCTTGAATCACACAGAACATTCCGCAAGAAAGTCAAAACACTGCTGTTCAAAAGTGAATATATTTTAGCATAAATCAATATCACATCATAGACTACGTATGTATTTCTTGTCTCGACATCTGACTGCCATATTTTACACAGCATTTTGGTGTCTTATCGCTATTTTAGTAATAATTTGTCAATTTTATTCTTAACAGTTCTTTTTATAAGTGTTTCATCTTCATTAGGACAACCTCTGTAAAGCGCATAGAAACTATACGTAATTTTGCGCTATATAAGTGAATATAATAATAATAATAATTTACCTCTACTGAACTTTGCCATTTTGCGTCTTTCAAAGACAATAAAAGAGTTCTATGACTGCCCTGACAGTTTTTTATCTTTGAAGATTAGGCAAATTGACTATCAAGACAAGATAGCGGACCCCTAGGGCTATTATTTTCAGTATTCAGTTTGGGTCCGTAGTGGAATCACCCGGTGGCTTCTGGGGATCGAGACAGATTTGGAGACCCTGTTTCTAATTTATGAGGGAACCTAGGGTCAAAGTGGCCATTGATTGAAGTACACAGCCCTATGGTTTATTCGATGACATGCAGAGAGGATTTCTGTGATAAACACAAATGTTGTTTAGCTCGCGTGATGTTTGACTTAATCGTTTTTCAAAGACAATAAAGGGGTTTTATGACTGCCCCTGCAGCTTTTACCTTTGAAGACAAGACGAAATGAATATCAAGACAAGATAGCGGACCCATATGACTATTATTTACGTCCTTCGTTTTGGGGTCCGTAGTGGTACCACCCAGTGGCTCCTGAGGGTCGGGACAGATTTGGATTCCCTTTGTGTGTTTTGAGGAGACCCAAAGACAATATGTCCATTGGTTGCAGTAGAGAATCCAAAGGGATACTCGATGCCATGCAGACAAGAGTTCTGTGATAACCGTAATTGGTGTTTAGCTCACCTGAATTTTGACCTTTTTCGTATCTCAGTGGTATTAAAATGGTTTTATGACTGTCTCTGTTTTCATAACCGGGAGGTTGTGAGTTTGAGGCCCGCTCGTGGCATGGCCGCGTCAAACCTAAGACCTAAAAATCGGTAGTGATTCGCCAACACTCGGCATTTAGAAGTGAGAATTACGGAGTCACGGGTCTTTCGGACATGACCTTTATAACGGAAGTCCTGTGTCAGGGTAGGCTTTGGTACGTTAAAGAACCCTCACTGCTACGGCCCTGAGCGCTAAGCATAGTTCTAAATTTGTGGTATTTCACCTACAGCTGGTGACGTCTCAATATGAGTGAAAATTTCTCGACGGGACGTAAAACAAACAATCAATCACTCCTCTGTATATGTAGCCTACCCCTAAGGCTATGATTTTCCGCTCTCAGTTTGGGGCTGTAGTGGTACCACATGGTGGCTCCTGAGGTTTGAGGGAGATTTAGAGTCCCTATTTCTACTCTGTGATGTGAGCGATTATTTTCCACTGACTAGAGTAAAAACATCCTAAAGGCACTAGATGCTATGCAGACATGAGATCTGTGATACCCAGAAGAGTTGGTTATTAGCTCGCCTAATCTTTGACATTTAGATATGTCCTAAGTAGGGTTTAATAACTGCCTCTCTTGCTGTAATCTTTGACCAAAAGGCAAAAGGGAAGGGCAAGATAGACAGCTATCACTTCGTTTTTATATTTTCAGGTAAACATTGGATCCCCTACTGTTGCCCCACCCTACTTCAGCTGTCAGAAATTCGACCGAGGAGAATGTGCACTATATGGCCTTGTCATTCTTAAAAATATTCGAAGATATCTCCCTCATATCTGAATATAAAAGTTTGGTCCCAATTGCAATTATACTTTATCCCTCCCCCTCCACCGGGCCATGATTTGAACAAATTGTTCATTCTATTCTAATGGACGAAGCTATTTTTGTAAACTGCTCTTGAAATTGACATTCTGTGTCAATTACTTTTATGGCCCAGTGATTCTTACAAAGAACATGTTTAAAGGTTTTCACTTTATATTTGCATGGAAAACCTCTATCGTTTCCCCCACCCTAACCCTTGGAATCACCATTTGAATAATCTTGAATCTACTCTATATCAGGATGAAAAGGCAATGATAACTAACAGTATTCAGTCTCGTAATTCCTATACAAAATTCAAATCAGAGAGATGGGCAAACACAGACACCCGGTCATACCAGATGTGGGATCAGGTGCCTAGGAGGAGTAAAAATCCCCTGTCGACCGGTCACACCCGCCATGAGCCCTGTATTCCGATCAGGTACACGGAGCAATCCGTAGTCAGAATCAGTGTGCCAAGAATGGCCTAACAATTGGTAAGAAACATATCAGACAGCATTTGACTTAATAGTAATTTGCGAAATGCTGACCTTAGACGAGTTTATACAAGCACCTGTAACATCAACTTCTTTGTCATTAGCCCGCTTCCATTTAAAAACTAAACATATGCAGAACAAGCTCTTGCGTATTAAATCAGTTGAGAGATATAAATATCATATGCAGGTGATGATGGATTATTGTTACATAAATAAGGGAAGTTGACGATGGAGAAATTGAAATCACCCCGTTTGTCATAAGGTTGAGTTGTTAGTTTGCCGCCGGCGTCTATTTTCAGTAAAATATCTAAGTACGAAGCAGAAGTGGAAGACTCTGTGGTGTCTTTTATTTCAAGTTCACTGAGATATATCGAATCGACATATGAATGAAAATGACCATTGATAATAGACAATACGTCGTCGACATATCTAAATGTCGAATTTGAAGGCCACAGCAAGAGATTTTTTTCTTCTCATGTAGAAGCTTTAGAATGAATTCTGCTTCATAAGAATATAAAATAGGTCAGCTAACAAAGGAGCACAATTCGTGCCCATGGGAATTCCAACAATTGGAAGACCTGATCACCAAAGACTACGAAAATATTGTCAATGAGGAATTCTAGCATCTTATTAATATCAACTTCAGAGTACTTGCACATGAAGTCAGAGTGGTGTTTAACAAAATAATTTTTGGGTTGACCAATCACTAAATATGATTATTTCCTTTTGCCATTTTTGTTCACGAAGAAACTGTCTATGATGTCAAAAAGTCTAGTCTTTAACTTATCGTGAGGTATGGTCGTGTAACGTGTTGTAATATCATACGTTTTAATGTTGTGAATTTAAGAAAAATTTTGTGATTTCAAATTCAATAAAAGTTTTTTGGAATTTTTAAGAAACCACATTTGATTTACACAGAGGCTTGATAGAGCATTCACTGGAATCAGCAATGTATCATTGTTAGTAAGGATTTTTGTGAGTTTGGGGATCCAGTATAGGTACGGTAACTCGTATTCATCCGCTTCATTGACTGGGATAATAAATGTGTTTAAATCTGAAGGATGATTTTGAAGAATTTCATCTTTTGAAAGGGCAGTTGGAGCATACGTACGATTAATAAATGTGGAATTAATGCCAAGTTCGTTTAGAATGTAGTTGTAATAATGAGCCTTAGAAGCAAATTCAATGTTGTTGCCAGCTTTGTCAGCTGGAACCAAAATATATTCCTCCTGTAACCTATCTAACTCTTCTGATTTACTAAACACAGAAGGATAGGTGGTACGCATTTTTGTTTTGACATGTCTGATACAGGATTTTAATATTCCTCTTATGCTTTTTATCCATTCTGACAATGAATCAAGTTCTTTTCGGATTTAGCCAATCGTCTGGCATAATCTTCGACAGAATTCATAATAGAGATAAAGTTCTGTAGCCAATTGAAAGACCAAGGTTCTCTGAATTTAGGACCTTTTTAAAATAAGTGATTTTAGATTTTCATTTTTAATTATATAGATATTACCACTAATAACATGTCCGGCTGGACTATAGTTAAAAGAAGACGAAGAACAAGAACACGTAGGTGGATTGAGTATAAGATGGTCTATATCGATTTTTTTTCTGCACTAGTGGTTTTTGAAAAGAAGAATTTATAATAAATTCTAGACATACTCATGTAAGTCTTTCATTCCTGTCAAACTTCGGGAGAGCGAAACAGCATTTTGTGGTTATCACAGAAGTCTTCTCTGCATCACATCGACTACACCATAAAACTGTAAATTTCAATCAATGGACACATTGTCCCTGGGTCCTCTTATAATGAAGAAACAGGCCTTCGAAATCTGCCCGACCCCCAAGAACCACCGGGTGGTACCACTACGGACCCAAAATGAATACGTGAAATAATAGTCATATGGGTCTGCTATCTTGCCTTGATGGATATTTTGCCTTGTCTTCAAAGACACAAGCTACCAGGGCAGTCATAAAAACCCTTTTGTTGTCTTTGAAAGAAGAAAAATGTCAAAGTTGAGCTAAATAACATTTATGGTTATCACATATCCCTTATGTACATGACATCGAGTACACAATAGGGTTGTCTACTTCAATCAGTGGACACTTTGACCCTGGGTCCTCTCATAAAGTAGAAACAGAGTCTCAAAATCTTGACCGACCTTCAAAAGCCACAAAGTGGTACCACTACGGACCCAAAATGAATACGAGAAATAATAGTCAAATGGGTTCGTTATCTTGCATTGATAGTTGTTTCGCCTAGTCTTCAAAGACAAAAGATAAAATCTGTCCGGACCCCCATGAGTAACTAGATGGTACCACTACAATCTCAACTTGAAAGTAAGATATAATACCTCTAAGAGTAATCTATCTTGTTGTGTGATTGTTGAAACTTCAGCGACATAAAAGACTGTTCTGAAACCCCTGTGTCGTTTGTATCATGCGAAGTTCAGGCAAGCTAATTCACATACTTTGGTAACACTTGCTTACCGTCTTGAATGGGTGGATGGATGGAGGAGGTATTACTCCACAGATATTAAAAGAGAAGTATTTATTGTATTAGTGAATCCTTTTGCGTGCTTCATTTCTCAAAAGATATGTCTTGCTTATTTCTTTTGCTAGAAGGCAATGTTAATCTCTCTTTCAGGTGAGCTAATTTACAGAAAGTGGTTATTTTGCAATATAATTTTGAATGATTCGGAACATGAAAATGAGATTGGTCTTGAAATAATAAAGCATCCCGCATCGTATAGTTCCCTCATCTTATAAATCTATTCATATATTACCTTTTGACTAAGATCACAATGGCCAGGTGAGTTATATTGTCAATGCGCATTTTCTTTCGTGTAAGGGTACAAATTCAATTCATTTATAAAAGTTTTGTGCCATCCTTTCATCACAAATCCAAAAAAAAAATTGACATCTAGTCTTGTCATATGGTGTAAAAGGATGCAACTTTTGAGTATTAATAATACATGTATGTAACTCTTTGGGGGTATATTAGTTTTATCTTTATAAACATTCAGCTGAATAGGTGATAAGGTTAATAAAATAATTATCCATATCTTTCAAAGTGTGTTTTCATACGGTTTGTTGAAGTTAAAGTTATGGAGAATAAAACACTTGATTTTGTGTTAATATATGTTACATGTACAATGATTAGATTGATATTATCTTTGAAAAGACAAATATTTACTTTCACCTTTGAGAAAGGTCGTCACGCGCAAAATCCCCTATGACGATTTTTTAAAGTTGGCATGTCTGACGATGGAGAGTATATTTAAAGGCAAACACTTGCGTGTGGGTATCACTGCCTATGTTCACTGTAAATACATGGCACTAGTTTCTATGTAGCGTTGACGAGGAGTTTGGTGGAATTACTGTTAGAGGCGAAAATCCTACTGAAATACCAAAGGAGTTTTTGATTACAGGTGATATAAAAGTTCGAGGTGCTTGTCTTGAAAGCATAAAATCCCACCGTTATTTTTATATCATTTACCTTTATCTTAAGGTATATGTGATGTATAAATCGGTATTGTCGATCTTGGACATCAGAACGATTTTTTTTTCAGTATGATAAGCTATATAAAATAATATCTGACAATTTCGACAAAGTATTGTTTGGTATTAATGAAGTTTGGTCTAATCAATGTGAGGTCAAAACTCCTAACTATTGTGTAATTTGTACGTTCTTTCTGTAGACTAAATACATTTCTGAGTCACATCTCTTGTCCGATTTTTTTTATTAAACCCTAGGAATGATACATTATAAAAAGACTCCCATCCCTATTACTTCAAAGACGAAAGGGCAAAGTCACTTGAAGGTTATTTGTTAGATGTTCGTGTCACTGAAAGACCAAAGTAGGTGGCAAGACTAGGAATTGAACCGAGAACACCTTCATAAGTCAAGGTTTATTGCTTTGCCATTGGGGTATCAAGGTCGATATTTCTGGTTCACTTCCAAACCACTTAGGCGATACTAACACAACTCATTATTTCCATTAAGCTCTAAAGTGCAAGACACCAACAAAGCTCCCGTAGTGAATCAAATCTGTAACCTCTTCTAACATATTTACACTCTCCAGCCGATGACCTCTTAAGAAACCCAGAGGTGCAATCCGATGGACCATTATTTATAAATGTAACAAACACATTTGCCATAAGTGACTCTCACCTGAAACCTATGATAAAGGTGATTGTGATGTCTGTAGGTAATGGCCCATACTCCCGAGAAATAGAAATTATTAGAAAGTGATACTAACTTCTAACCCAGAATACTAGTAATGGCATACATCTTCCCATATATAATTTAATTTGTTGAAAGAGACAATCAGTACTGTTAAATCATTTACTTGTATCACACACCACCCTTTCATGCAGAAAATATTATACAATAATAACACCCATTTTACTTCCATTCATGATTGCAACAGTTAAGAAATAAATTTCATTTTGAAAATACAGGGTGTCCGAAAAGAAAGGTAACACTTTAACATTTTAATAACTTCGCTGAATATCATGCTATTTTTATGAAATTCACATCATTTGAAAGGTCTCAAATGAAAGTTTTTACTTTTTGTAAAAATAATACGTCAAAAATTATGACGTTCCGACACTATGACATCATTCAAATTCAACGTTATTTCAATATGTCGCGACTCGCGTCGGATCAGCGTATTTTTATCGTCAAGCAATTTTATGAAACAAAATGCGTTACAGACGTTCAGCGAAAGTTTAGATCCTATTTCAAAAACTGTAATGTAAGCAGGAAACATGTCTACAAGATAATATGTCAATTCGAACAAGGATCAGTAGCAGCTGCTCCAAAAGTAGGTTGGCCGAGGTCAAGTCGGAGCTATGAAAATGTGAGTACTCTTCGAGAAATGCTCTCTAACAGTCCAGAGAAATCAGTTAGAAGTTCCTCCTAAGAGACTGGAATTTCTAAAACTTGTGTTCACGACATATTTAGGAAGGACCTCAAACTTTCCATATAAGATTCAGATAATGCAGAGTTTGAGTGCCTCGGATCAGGTTCAAAGACTGAATTTTTTTCGTTGGGCAGCAGACGTTGCTGACAATTACGCAGACGCATTTCAAAATGTTTGGTTTTCAGACGAATCACATTTCCTCTTATCTGGCCATATATCCAAACAAAAACACGAGATTCTGGGGAAATGAACAGCGTCATTGTTACACGGAGAGACCACTGCACAGTGAAAAATTAACGGTTTGGTGTGCTATGTCGTCACATGGAGTTATTGGTCCGTATGTGTTTACGGACACTGTGAAATCACAACGCTAGCTGTCACTTTTGAAAAATAAGTTTGTTCTCGCACTTCGAAAGCGAACAGCAAATATGCAAAATGTCTGGTTCATGTAAGATGGAGCAACAGCACATATATCTAATATTGTTTTAGATTATCTCAATGAAATCTTCAGAGACAAGGTGATTTCCCGACGATACCCTGAAGTGAAGGATTGTCGACAGTCCTGGCCCGCGCACAGTCCTGATTTGAACCTGTGCGATTACTTTCTCCGGGGGTACCTCAAGTCTTCTGTTTGCAGACCAAAGCCAGTGGACACAAAAAATGCTTTTGTCAATCATCAAACGGGAAGTTAAGAAGATCAATGAAGAAATGTGTCAAAATATTATCAATAGTTTCAAAGTGCGAGTTAGAGAAGGGAAGATGATGAAAGGACGTCATTTAGAGAACGTCACTAATTACTGAAATGACTAAAAAGGTGCTCGGTACTTAAATGCTGTTAAAATTGCATTATTTTATATATTAAATAAATTATGCTACCAGAAAAAAATTACATCTTTGTTTTATATGTGGATATATTTGGATATAAATTCTTCCACATTAAATCAACATTCCAAAACAATGAAAGTGTTACCTTTCTTTTCGGACACCCTGTACATGCGCTAATATACTTCATGAAAAGTATGCCAGTGTAACATGAAATTGTGACCCCGTTGGAAAACGACCCATAGGTCATTTTTCAACGGATATATGATAAATTTTCAATGTAGAAAATTGACCTACACCGTTAGTTAACTACCTTTCCAAGCGTGAAAATTTTACCCTCGTTAAGAATAACCCTTATTGATCATTTCTGGTGGGGTCAGATTATTTCAACATTAAGAAACGACTACTCCCCCCCCCCCCTTACCCCCCAAATATACGAAATGTTTCTGTGCAACCCATATCTCAGTCATATTTCAACATCGAAAAAACACAAGGTTTCTGTACAGTCCATATCTCAGTCACATGGTGGGATCATATTTCAACATTGAAAATTGACCCAAATTATACAAAATATTTTCTGTACAGTCCATATCTCGGTCAGTTGGATAATGATTATCAAAATTAATTTCGATTAATACCACGTTTGGGAGGATTATATTTGCCTAAATCTTTTACATATTCCTGTTTACCCTTCTAGCAAAGGACTTTTTTTTACAATTTCATACATCTACATCTAAATCTAAATATCCTTACTTGGACAGTGTAATTAATGTCCTTATTCTAATCTTTATAAACTAAAGTCACAGCCCAAAGAAGATTCAATTCCAAGGAAAGAAAGAGATCTAGAACAATTCTCTCTCTCTCTCTCTCTCTCTCTCTCTCTCTCTCTCTCTCTCTCTCTCTCTAAACATTTACATTAAGTATGCAATACTTAAGTAGCCGTTAAAAATGACCGCATTACTGATCAAAATATAATGCTGATAACAATTCGAAGACCGTTTAGATCGGGGTCAACGTTTAACGTTAAGCGATAACCCCTGGGGTCCTTTTTTCAACGGTGTCACCATTTAAACATGAAACATTGCATTTCATACTTTCATGTGTTTTCAAAACTTAGTTTGATTTTTATACTTGCAGTCTATAATCATTTCTATCGGAATTCCCATCCGTTCAAACAGACGTACTATATGTACTTATCAGATAGTTCTATATGTTTACAATCGCAGAGTCTTCTATGAGGGAAAAAAAAAAGAAAAAAAAAGTGTAAATAAACACATATATACTGTATAAGAACATTTCCCCTTCCTTGTTATTTTCACCCATTTCTCCCTCATCCTAAGAATCGGGTGTATTTAGTTTATTCATTGTTCTGAAGTAGTATAATTAGGAAAGGCTTAATTTATATGAATTGTAATCTTCAAAGATCTGGATGAAAACAATACGGGATGAAAATTTCTTAATATACAGCAGTAGGAGAAGTAGGTGCACTTTACTTTACCAACTTATCATAAAATGAGAGTAGTTTATAGTTAAAATGTAATACCGGTATTTATCATACGAAAGAGTGTTATTATATAAGCAAAAGAATGTTACCTGGTTCTCCTCTTTGATGTTCTACGTGCTTACTGGGCTTTTGTGAAAATCAGTTTTAGTTAATGTAGACAATATCATGATCATTACGTTCTGTACAGGAACACCTTAGACTGTTCAGCGATGGCAGCTAGCAGAAGGCAAGAGGTAGACGTTTGTCGAATTCTGTGCCATAATGTCAAAGCCGAAATACATGTACATGTAAATAGGCAAGGAGCGCCAAATTAACATAAACTCAAATAATATAAATATTTTTTAATCATGTGAAGCTTTAATTATTTGAAGATATCATTAATTCTATTATTGCTCTCATCAACTTAAAGTAATACGCGCATTAAATCAATTATTACTTTCAACAATTGAATTAATGCGCGCTTTGAACAATGGAATTGATAAGAGCAATGATTGATTTATTGCGTGCATCAATTCAATTAATGATCTCATCAATTGAATTGATGCGCACATTAATTCAATTAATGAGAGCAGTAATTAAAGTAATGCGCTCTTCAATTCAATTAATTAATGAGAGCATCAAAGTAGTGGAAATATTGCTCGCAATAGTTAATTTAGAGCTTGGTATAAACGATTTGATGATCTCTTTAATTCATTTGAAGATATCTTTAATTAAATTGCAATGGGTTTGTATAGGGAATTAATGCGCGCATCAATTCTTTTAAAGAAAGCAACATAATTCAGTTGTGGATATGTTGTATTGAAGATATATCTAATTATACAGTTGCTCGCTCTAACAGAATTAATGATATCTTTAATTCAGTTGAAGAGAGCAATATTTCATTTATTGCGCGCATTAATTGAATCATTGCTCTCATCGGTTGAATTGTAGTGCGCATCAATTGTAAGTTCTAAATAAAGACACAAGACCATGATACAAGTACCAAACGTTTACAAGTCGAGGTAACAGTGATAGACATGTTTGACAGTGATATGAAGCATGAATACTGGGTTGCTGCGTGCATTCATTCTCACACTTACAACAGAGATGCAACTATAGCCCTCCTGACTGTCAAAAAGAGGCCATGTCCCTGTCCTGTTTTTTGTCTTCTTTTTTTTTTCTTTTTTCTTTTCTTTTTTTCGAAATTTGAATTATTCGATAGTAGGGTAGATCAAAATTTCTGCATACATGTAACGATATAACACTGAGATAAAACGAACAGTAATGATACAATAAAATATTACATCACCTTTCCACACATAAAATGTGCCAACATGAAGAATCTGCGTGCAGTTTGTTTTTCATGATATTTAAGATAAAATTTATAGAGAGTGATTAGTTATGAATAAATTTACCGGTAATCCTTTCCAAAGTGTGCACCTGCTAGGAGTGTTTTAGAAAGGGATAGAAAACTATAGAATAAGAGGTTATTTGGATTGCTCATATGCGATTTTAAAAAGAGATTTCCCTGATTACAGCCGATCAAAATATGACAATTTATATAATACCTTGCCTCTGTCTTGAAATATAAATGTTATTTTTAAACCTAACTATACAGAGAGCAAGGCTTGCCATAGGATTTCAACCCGAGCACATTTGACAACACTTAATAAATGATGTTTTCTTTCTATCCTGCAACATCAAGTAAGAGTTTACCAACCAGAAATTGTGCAGCTCACGCTAGAAATAATACTGAGACATCACCTTCTTTGACAATTTTTAAGACTGAGTAATTTGTATATGCAACGAAATATTCAGTGAACGACATACGAGAATATCCGACTAAATACGGATAGAAGTAACTTGGTGAAATCTTTTATTTTCTTCGATGTTTTTATTTGATATATCATATAGATCTACTTATAAATAATTAGGAAAAGAAAGCTCCTAAAAGTAAATGAACTTTAAGTCTTACATTTTTTTTCAAAAATATTTTATTTTACTTTTGTTGTAAACCTTGTGTATAATGCAATTAGAGTAAGGTATTGCAATGCAGTTCGAATTATCTCAAATATGCATATGTTTAGCCGTATGTCATCGTATGATACATTATCAGCTAACTATTATAAGCTAAGGAGCACTAGACAGAGACAGATTATTAGATTTTACTTATCCAGGGTTGAAGAGAACGTAATGGCTGAAAAACAAGAAGGAACACCAGAACTCAAAGGTGAAAACCCTTCAGACAAGAAGTCTAAAAAAGAGAAAAAGTCTAAGAAAGAAGGAAAGCAAGGGCCACCTAATGAAAATACAGAAAATTCAGATTCAAATCAACCCCAGAAAAGTAAAGCAGAACTAAAGGCAGAAAGGAGAGCCAAACAAGTGAGTACAGACATGTGATTATAGCCCACAGGGATGTATATGGCCGACAGTTCTGTAGGTCTGCCTTAGGTCTTCAGTTAACTGTAGGTCTTAAATAAGGCCGACCACATGTAGAGATCAAAATACCATGTATTTAGACTGCAGGTTTTGTCCCAAATACATGTTTGTACTTAACAGTGCCGAATGAATTTGTCCTGTGCATAGACTTTCACTTATATAGTGCAATACTTACACAGCAGGGTTCAAACTTTTATAAAATGAATTTGAATGAGCCATATTGGCAATCTAATTAAAATCATAGGTTTGGATTCTATTTATAATGTACTTCACCACTATGTTAATGGTGAAGTATAGTAAATGGAAATGTTAGTTAGATTGTCATACTGGCTTCTGTGGTTTCAAATTTAAGTACCCATCAATAAACTACCTAGCTCATGACTCCAATACAGACATGGCTTGAAATGATGGTAGGGGCCAGTAAATTATGAATTGGGGCAAGTGGTTTGTAAAGAGTATGTGCCCTTGGGCCTAGTTAATATAAATACTTATCAAAATAAATCATATGTGTGTATCCAGGTTTTTATCAGATGCCAAATCATTTCTTATTTCATTTTTGTTAAATTGCACTATGAACTAACACATTGTAGATAAATTCCTTGAATGTTTTTGAGAACAGGTTGCCTTAAGTGAAATACCATGTTTCTTGAATGAGCTGCCTTTTGAATCCCATGATCACAGTTCAGACTCTGTATAAAATGTTTAATATAGTATGATTTCATGGTGAAACTATCAGTTTTTATATTTATCTCTTCTGTGAACATTCATATTTTGGTCACTAAGTCAAGTGGTGAAAATTATGTTGTAAGTAAGTAGAATCTAATTGAGTAAGTAATTTTTATTTTACATCAGACTATAATACAAAAAAAAAACATGAGCTGTAAAGCTCTTGAATTTTAGAGCTCATAAGACATTTGGCATAAAACATACCATGTAACACACTTAAAATGTGCATGTGTACATACACAGGTTAAGGGGTTATGTACCAAAAGTAAGAAACATGATCTAAAGGCTTTTAAACTAATCATAAATCACAAATGACATTTGGCATATACACATATAGCATAATCACAAATCAAAATGAGACACAAAAGTAATAAGTTACATCTGGGTGTGAAAATAAACAGCACTAATGCAGTTTGAAATAAAAGACATTCCAACAAAAAACGGGAAAGAAGGTAAGATGAAGGCAGAACTAGAGTTTACAGGAGCTACATTTACAGTTTTATTCCCCATATCATGTTTGAATATAATTTTGAGAATTGACTGTATGAAGAAAATTTTCAAATTTCATTTGGCAGTGAGTTCCATACCTATGCCACATCTTACCTGAAAGATGTGTGGACTAGGGCTGTGAGATAAATGTTGCAAAGTCTGTTGTCACAATTTTTAAGATGTAAATTGCAATAATAGTATTAAATTTTTATTACAATAATAATTTGTTTTAATACAAAAGTTTTTGACCAGTCTCATGATATAAATACTTGAATACAAATGTTTGCAATATTATAGTCTATAGAAAAGAAGAACAAAATAGTGTGTTATGTCTTATCATGCTTATAATGATATTATTATTATGATGATGATAGTGCAGTGACACAGGAACTACACTGTATGTGAATTATATTTACATGTAATATATTAGGTCACTTGAGTTACTCAGGTGAACAATTTTCGTTGGTCTTCATCTATCGTTGTGTAATGTGCATCGTCTGTTAACAATTTCTTGAAAACTACAAGGCCAATTGTTACTATTTTGGTGTGAATCAAATTTTCACAAATCTTCTCTACTCCTATACATGTGGGAGAATAACCAACTGCGTTGTTATGATGTTCATGAAGCCATTTACCAAAATTGTGAAATTCATGGTCCCTTGGTCAGGGGTTCTGTCTCTAGGGTGGAGCCAGTATGGCTATATAGTAAAGATATGTTGAATCTTAGAAATGTACTAAATCTTAGAAAATCTTCTTTACTCTCAGACATGCGTGAGGAAAAACTAAATGCATAGTTATGATGTCCATAAAGCTCTCTACCTAAAGTTTGAAAATCATGACACCTATGTTAGAGATTTAGGCCCTAGAGTGGGGCCATGATAGCTTTCTAGTAGAAATGTATTAAATTTTAGAAAATCTTCTTTACTTGTAGACATGTGTCATGTGTGAGGAAAAACTAAATGCATGGTTATGATGTAAATGAAGCTCTCTAACTACCTTGTGAAAGTTATGACCCCTTGGTTAGTGATTTAGACCCTAGGGTGGGACCATATGGCTTACTAGTGAAAATATATTAAATCTTAGAAAATATTTTCCTCTACTCTTGGATGTGTGTAAGAAAAACTAAATGCATGTTTATGATGTCCATGAAACCTTAATCTACTTAAATTGTGAAATGCATTGCTCCTCATTAGATCAAGAGTTGTGACTTAGGGCAGGGCCATTATGGCTATATAGTGAAAATGTATTAAATCTTTGAGAATCTTTTTCTGTACTTCTGCAGTAGAAATCTCATTCAATCTTAGGTATTGTGACAATTATTTCTGTGTATAATGATTATGACAATATCCAGGGCCGTAATGGCCAGGTCAGTTTAGGTATTGCGACAATTATTTCTGTGTATAATGATTATGACAATATCCAGGGTCGTAATGGCCAGGTCAGTTTAGACTTGGGGTGTGGGGACTACTTAGCCACATTATAGTGTAGATAAGGAACCCTCTATTAAAATTACTTCATGACCCCCGGGGTAGGGATTCTGAATTCAGGATGGGGCCGAAATGGTCATATAATGCTATTACCTCATTGTAGCTCAAAGGTCAAGTGAGCTTTTCTGATCACCCATTGTCTGTCATTCATCTGTCTGTAAACTTTTAACAAACTTTTATTTGTGACAGAAAATATGTGTAGGCTATTCATGCAATGCATATTTTGCTGCCCTATAAAGATAGACTTTAAAGTTGCTCAGTTCTAACAGGTTGAGAAAATATGGGAAACTGCATTGTTGATGGCCTGCCCAAAGTAAGTCTTCAAAGATTTAAAAAAGAAAAAAAAAGCAATAATTTATGGCTTTTAAACTTATAAAAGTTTCTACTACATGAAAACTTACTCTTGCATGCAACATTGTCAATGATATTATATCCGATACAGGAAAATACATATTAGGCAAGTGGCTAATTGCAATCCACATGTTAATGTGACGTGATGTCATCAGATAAAATGTGATTATTTTTTGTTTGCTTTGTTGAGAGGTGGATCAAGCATTGAAACAATTCCCCCTTTCTCCAGTGAGAATTGAATTGTATTATTCAAACACTTTATATACAGAGAATGTATTGATATTTTACAACAGTGATTTGTGTACTAAATAGATTCTATACGTCTTGTTTGACAATGAGAAAACAATCTGTGTAATAAACTTAAGTATCTTATTGCAATATGGACTTTCTATTTCATAGAAGGTCCAAAAACATGTTATAATGTAAATTAAGGAAAAAGTAGTTCTAACTGCTGATTGTTAATGGGGTCTGTCCCCATATCAAACCAGGTTATACAAAAATAACCTGCATTCCTCAATTTGAATTTGACCAGTCAGCGACTAGAATAAGAATTGAATTATTTAGAAATATTTTTATCTTTTGTTAGGAAGCCCAAAGAGCAGCCAAGCAAGAGAAAAAGGATGCTGGTGCCGCATCTGGAGGGAAAAAGGAGGGTTCTGGGACAAACATCAAGAAAGATGCCCCTTCAACCTCTGGGAAGGAAGCTTCCTCTGCATCAGGAGTGAAGAAGGAACCAAAAAGGGTTCCCGATCACCTGAAAGCTGACGATGCAGAAACCCAGAAACGAGTTGCAAAGAGATTAGAAAAACAGCATCTACCACAACGGACTGTCGCTCAGCGTAAAGTCCGTCTGTTTAACCACCTCCATCAGTATGAGAGGGAAGTCTCACTAACGCAGTCATTTTCGTAAGGAATTTTTTTGTCATTTATTAACATAACAACAATGACTAAAGTCTGGTTATCGCAGTCAGTATATTTCGTAGTACTACGTATTTACATGCATGTGCAGAGGGAAGATGAAAAATATCTGTTTTTGAAGTTTTTCCTCTGGAGGAATACATCCTGTTATCATCAAACTGGGACTGCAGTATGCAGAGGGAGTAATATGTGGGTCAAATGCACGTTGTCTGGCCATGTTGGCCGCATTTAAACAGGTAAGTGAAACTATTGTTATGAAACTAAAATGCTTATGCATAGATAAACTATTGTAAATCTGTTTTGTTGTTTGAGGTTTTTTGTTTTTTATTTTTTAGTTTTGCTGTTAATTTATTTTCAGTGTTTTTGCTAGTCAGTTGCATTTGCAAAAATATTTTTCCTATAAATAAATCTACTGTAAAAAAAATTACTAGATCCGTCAATCACAAACTCCCAGGTGTATAGATAGTAATCAATACTGGCAATTTATTTTGATATTACTCGTATGTAACTAATCTGGTGGGTTGTAGTTAGTTTATTGGTGGTCAGTTTTAAATCAGATTTTTAAGCCAAAAGATGTCAATTTTAAAATATTTTAATAGAAAGGAGCAGCCTTTGCTTTTAACTGAAAATGCAAACAATATAGCTAGAAAGTTAGTGAATGACGAGTTAAAGAAGTTAGTGAATGAGGAGTTAAAGATTCCGTACAGTTTGCCAAGTCCTAAAAAAGGGATTTTATTCCAAATGTTTTCCACGTTTTTGTGTTTAACAGTTATGTGATGCCTTCAGAATTAACAGAACTGAAATAGCATAAATCCATATTATGAAATTCTCTGTGTTGACTTATTCTTAACACCAGCAAAAATAAGACACAAAAAGAAATCTATAGGTTTTTTACTCGAATTCACAAAAATAAATCTATGCAAAAATATCCAGATTTACGATATTCCACATGAGTAAATGATAAAGATTATTTTTCTCACCTTTTATCTACAGAGTTGTGCATTAATTTAAGAGCTTTGAGAAGATTTAAAATCATCAAAATCTTCCTCACTGTCTCTTTTTGTGTCAGTCTTTCTCTTTCTTTTATTTATCTTTTTCCTCGAATGTCTAGGTTGTTTTTATTATACTTTCACAATTCATTGTGAGAGGGGCGATAGTAACTGAATTGTTCATGGTGTGGGTTAATGTGCATGACAGTGTATGACACAGAGCTTATAGACACTCTACAGGCCACAGTTTTTGCTCAATTGATTTCATACTTCACATGTAGCTTTGTTATCAAGCAAGGAAGAATCCTATGGTGTCTGGGACTTCATAGGAAAAGCTTATAGACACTCACTGTGAAGGTTTATGTCCCCGCCTTGCAGAAGTTTTGTAATGGAGGATATGAAACCATGGAAGTCTCTGCATAATCAACTTTGCCACTGATATAAATCATCCTGTGTCTCTATCAACCATGATTTTGATATTTATTTCTTAAATAGTGCAATAGTAATTCTTCAATCTTGAATTTTTCAGCGTAGATTGCATTTTATCATTGTGGTGTGTGTGTGTGTGTGTGTGTAAACAAATCTCTGACAGATGATTGAAATAGTTCTTTTGTATGAGACACTGATTATTAATGAGCTATCATCTCTTTTATATAGGTTATTCAGGACTATACAACTCCCCCACAAAAAGAACTCTCAAGAGACCTGGAAGCCAAGTTGAAACCATACATTAGGTATAAAGAACTGTGTGCTGTAAAACTATAAGAGCACTGAAGTAATGATTTTTTTTCACATAGACATGGCTTAGGAACTTTCTGAGATCTGGTATCTACATTCTGACATGGCGTCATCATTGCAACCCACAGGTTTTCTCTGTAACACTACATATAACAATGACATGGGATATAAATATATGTGAACTTACACGTATTATTCATGGTTCTAATTTGCATTTTCAGTGATACAGGGAAGATGTTAAAATGTATAAATTTATATAACCAGTATGGATCTTTTAAAAATATATATAAACAGTGATATTGGGGAGTCATGTGATCAAATCCAGTGAAGAACAAGGAACTTCTCAGTAGATCTGATGTCATATTGCCCCACTTCATTTCCCGGTAAAGTTTTTGAAATGGTTATCATGCCTTCCTTTCAGAATGTGGGGGCATATTGTTTTGCACCTGTAGACCATATCTGGTATGCTCAAGATCTAAAGAATCCTTTGCTTGACAGTTACCAGACATGGTACAGTGGTTGCCCTTAGGGAGTAGATGGCCTCTATTGATTTTCAGATCCCAAGGTCAAAGATCAAGGGTTGGTCTATAGATCAAATTTTGTCTGCTCAATATCTAAAGAACCCTTTCCTTGACATTTACCAAACTTGGTATTGCAGTTTCCCCTAGAGAGTAGATGACCCCTATTGACTTTCATGTTACAAAGTCATAAGTCAAGGGTCAGTCTGTAGACCAAGTCTTTCCACTCAATATCTGAAGAACTCTTTGCTTGATAGTTAACAAACTTGGTACAGTGGTTGCCCCTACATAGTAAGTGACCCTTATTGATTTTCAGGTACAAGGTCAGGGGTAAAACTGGACACAGTAAGATATTATCTGTTCAATATCTTGAGAAGAATTTGCTTGACAGTCTTTAAACTTGGTTCCTAGGTTTCCCCTAAGAAGTAGATGCCCCTTATTGACTTTCAGGTGTGAAGGTCACACAGTAAGATATTTTCTGTTTAATGTCTTGAGAACCCTCTACTTGACAGACATCAAACTTAGTGCAATGGTTTTTTTCTAAAGAGGAAATGACTCTTGTTAATTTTGCAGTCACAAAGTCAAAGGTCAAGGGTCCAACTACACTTAGTAAGAGTTTGTCCACTTGATATCTTGAGAACCCTTTGCAAGAAAGACATCAGATTTGGTACACTGGTGTGGCCTAAGGAGTATGTAAACCCATATTGATTTTGAGGTAACAAAGTCAATGATCAAACTACTATGGACAAGATATTGTCCACTCAGTATCTTGAGAACCCTTTGCACTTTCTTGTTACATCCTGATCATATGTTTTTATCCGATTGGTGTCCCTGCTCTGATCTGGTGTCTTATGTTATGACCTGTGACCTCCCAAAAACTACATCAGAGATTGAAGTTATTTTATTTTGGTTTGTTAATAAAACGAAGGAATACCATGAGTGCATACATATGTATATTTGAGAAATATGTCTTAAAAATGAAATCAAACACTTTTCAATATTTTTCTTTCACAGTTTCTTGAACCAGTGTCGCTTGATGTCCGTCAGTATGGGGAATGCAGTTAAGCATCTGAAACACCACATAACTCATATACCCAATGACCTACATGACCTTGAGGTTAGTATTGTACATTTACATCCAAGTCTTTATTACATGCAAGTCATTTAAGAATGACATCAGATGTTTTAAAAAAAGAATAGATTACAAGTATTCTTATTATACCCACCCCCAATGCCTGCAAACAAAGTTTAAGTTTTATTGGAATCATATATCTGTCGATCTGTCTGTGGATATGAGTTTGTTCTGATATTTTCTAGGAGACTAGTGGATTTTCCTGTAATGTACATGCTTTATTATACCATGATTATTGCTAAATATCAAGATCAAAAGAAGTGTATCCTATAACTGGTATTCAGATGAAAAGTGAATAATGTCGAAACTGAAATATTTCTGGTTTTCAACTATGCAACAATTCAAATATGAGTCCTACAGGTCTATTAGTCCTACTTGGACAGTTCTACTTTGTTATTTGTTGCAGCAAAAAAAAAAAAAAAAAAAAATTAACGCAGCATAATCATTGTTCATCTTTCAAAATTTAAAGAGGTTAGTTGATACATGTAATTGCAGCCAATCATTGCACAGCCATTTAAGCCCCAAGCTGGGATGCCAAGTTGTCATGTTTTCGTAACCACTGTTAACTGTGATTTTTTGCAGAGGAGGTCTATATTATGCTAATATGGTAACAAGTGACCAAAAGCTTGGATAATATATAAATAATTTGCACTTCAAAGTATCAATATTCAATTTTAAAGGATTATGTATCATAGGACTAAATTTTACTATGAGAGATGAAAGGTTTTAAAATATCAAGAGTAATTTTGTTTGCCTCTATTTATATTGAGGAAAAAATCAGGAGATTCAGAAAGTTCAAGAAATTGAAGTTGCAGTCACCTGTATGTGACATGTAAACATAGTGCTACTCGCCTACCAACATCCTAAATATACAAATTTCTCAGCAATTTCAAGCCATTGAAAGTGACCTGTATGTTTATATCTATTTGGTATCATGTTGAATTCAATTTATGCTATAACTATGAAACCATGAAACGCATGTATACATTTAGCATTTCTGCATATGATATGTATTGCCATTGCCATTTGTCATTGGTTTGCTAGCCCCTTGTTATGAAATTGCTGAGTACGCAGTGACTTCCTTATGAGCATGTGCATCTGGGAAAATGTTGTGTACATCATATTACAATTACTATTCTGTAATTGAGTGTCATGCTTGTCAGAGAGATGGCAGATGAAAAGAAGACCCCTAATTATTTTGTGTCAAAAGGTCATAGGTCAAGGTCATAAGCAGTAACAATAATGCAGGGTTGTGAACACCATATAAAGCAAACTATTCCAGATTTCAGCATTCTACTTACTACAAAGGTGATCAGTGGAGAGAGGAATATCCCTATTCATTTTTTGGGTCAAAAGGTCATATATATGTAGAGGTCAAGGTTATAAGAAGTCATATAGAGCAATAACAATGGTATTTACATCATATATATTGAATACCCTCCCAAATTGTAGTACCTTGCATGCTAAAGAGATGCTAGTGGAGAGGAAAGATCCCTACATGTAACAGAAATCCAGTGTAGCACATAGAAAAAAGGCTACTATAGAGTGGGGGGACAGTTTTAAGTTCACTTACTTCAACAGAAATGACAAATGGAGAGATTAAAATCATATAATTTTTTCATTAATAATATTTGGCAAAATCTGGGTTCCCATTGATTTTCAAAGTTAATTAAAAGGTTAAGGTCACTGGATTGGAATTTTCAAGATGTCTCATGAGGGGATGTCCTATTCTGTAAAGCTCAATTTAATAAAACTTATTTACAAATTATTGTATTTTCAGGCAAAACACAAACTATTGGATACCATTGATAATTACATTAAGGAAAGGATAATTCTCTCTGCTGAAGCTATTTCAAAATATGTCAAGGATGAGGAAAAAATAAAAGATGATGATGTTATTCTTGTTTATTCATGGTAAGTCAAATTAGTGTTAATTTGCTGGTCATAGATTAGGTCATGAAGTTTGTGTATTTGAGTGGTTATACTGGTTTCTCAATACTTCCACCCCCATCCACCATCAGTGCCATTAGCTTAAAATTCTTACTCACCATGACTTTGGAATTATAACTTCTGTGCTTGGATGTTTATTGGGTCTATAAATGCTATATAGAAGCTACAGATACCAGTATATTACTCTGTAGAATGCCCAGTAAAATTACGGTAATAACTAGTCCAAAGAAAACCTCTGGGAAAAATCTGGCAGTCTTAGTTAATAAACAAGATATCTATCTTATGCTTACAGTTCTTCAATTGTACGTAAAGTGTTATGTGATGCTTGGAATCAAGGAAAGAAGTTCAAGGTCATTGTGGTGGATGCTCGACCAAAATTAGAAGGTACATGTACTTTATTTTAATTTGGGAACGTCATGGTCACAGTACCATATATACTCACATATAAGTTGACCAGGTGCAAGTGGGGGACCTGTTTTTCAGATAAATGTTTAGGTATTTCACACTGACTTTCTTATAAGTCAGTTTTAATTTTTCATCAGATTGTCCATCAACTCTATATATATTTTCTAACAGGAGTTGTTTCTCTTTCATGTCTATATATATATATATATATATATATATTCTGAACATTGATCTTGATTTTTTTTTAACGATAACTCCATGTTAATACATTGAATGAATAAAAAAATAATTTTACAGCGTTTTTTCCTTCAATTTTTGTTGCTTCAGCATGGTGATTGGACATATAATTTTACCACATAAAATTAGATTTCTGAAATAGAAATTTAATTACAAGATGCTCACTGTCTAATAAAGCTATTTAATATTAAAGAGCATTCACTGCCCAAGCCATCCAAAAGTGGTCATATAACTGGATAATCAATTACTCAGTAATAATATACAGTTGAGCTTCATTATCTTGAACACGGATATCTCGAATACCATGGATATGTCGAAGTGATTCGGAAGTCCCAACAACTTATTCTTAAATTACTTTACCCTTGATACCTCGAATCCTCAGATATCTCAAAGTTTTTTCTATGTCCCATTGAGTTCGAGATAACGAGGTCTGACTGTAAAATGGGAATCTGTCCAACTGTGAGTGCCCCTGTACAATGACATACCATACTACATACTGTGTTTGTTGAATGACAAGGGTCCCAGTCTTAAAATGGTTATTACAGGTCAATAAAAGAAAAAAAAATATCGACACAGCAAATGTTAATATTTGTGAATATTTAGTCCAGTGGGTCCATACAATGAAAATACAGAAAATCGAGGTACATTACTACTGGTAGGCCTAACCAGACTCATTCTTAGTGAAGCATTCACTTAAAAAATTCTGCATGTTGACTATAATCAACTTGTAAAGATGATGAATATACAAATCCATCTTCACTAATAGCTTTGCAGTGGTAAGTACTTGGGATTGTTTAAATGATCACTCATGGTAATTTGTTTCTGATTATAATAAAGCATTAAAAACACCATAAAATGTCACAATTCCCAAGCTGTGCAGCAAGAAAACAATTCCAGTTATAGTATGCACATATAAGTCGGACACAGACCTAAATGTCAAAATTTTATCCCAAAAACCAATTTATACTTTGATTATATATGGTAGTTAGACAAAGTTTTAATGAATGCTTCATGTTGAAATATTATTCCTAGAAGTGTAATTATTGAAATGCTATTTAACACAATTTCTCATCAGGTAAGGAGATGCTAAGGAGACTAGTGAGGACTGGCATCCCATGCTCCTACATCATGATCAATGCTGCTTCATACGCAATGCAAGAGGTCAGTAACACGACCGCCATTTTATATACTATCATTTGTTCAGTAGCAGTCTGGGTGTGATGTTTAATAAGATTGAAATTTCCATAAATATTAAAAATCACAGCCAAAAATAGATACATGACACGACATGTAATTTATTCAGCGTTTACATTTGTATAAATATTATTTCCAAAACATTCTCAAGAGCTGTAATGGTACAGTATTTCTAAATTTGACAGGCCACCAAGGTGATGCTAGGTGCCCATGCCCTGCTGGCTAATGGCTGTGTCATGTCGAGGGTAGGAACTTCTCAGATAGCTCTGATAGCTAAAGCCTGCAATGTACCAGTCCTTGTGTGCTGCGAGACATACAAGTTCTGTGAACGAGGACAGACAGATTCATTTGTGTATAATGAACTAGGTAAATATACATGAAAAGTAAATTTACATCTTAAAATTCTTCAGAGCAACCTGTAATGATATGCAATGAATTTCTGTTGCTGGAAATTCCTTCACAGCAACTTACTCTTTTCATCTACCACATTAAAAGAGAAATATGGCTAACCACACTACATTTCTGACAGAAAATAGATGGTACATGTATTACCCATTTATTCACTGCATGCTTTACTTGGATATACATATACACTATAGTCTGCTATTAGATCTAGCTTGTATGCTTTGAAATCTTTGTCTTCCATCTTCACAGGTGACCCTGATGATCTGGTGTTTATTGGAAGCAAGACGCCCTATCTAAATGACTGGAGAGACTACAGCTCTTTGACCCTGTTGAATCTAGTCTATGATGTAACCCCTCCAGAGTTCATCTCCTTGGTGATAACAGAACTAGGACTGATTCCGTGTACTTCTGTTCCTGTTGTTCTTCGCATGAAACAGGCAGAAACAAATGAAACTTAAATATTTCAATTAAATTATCTTCCTCTCAGGAGTGTGCAGTTTTGATTTGAAATACATTTATATGGATTGTAGACATTTTCTCATTTAAACAAGAATGCCATTCACATATATATAACCAACACGAAGTAACACACAGATTTTATTTCTTACTCACCTGATACCCCTGAAACCAAGGGCTGGGATGGGGCCACAAGAGGTGTTCAAAGTTTTAGATAGGGTTTTATAAAAAAAAATCTTTTTCATAAAAATTTATATGCAGTCATTCTCATTTAGTGTAGGATTGTGTTAGCCTTTGGGATCAGGGCAGAGCCACAATCAGGTTTAAACTTTAACATAGGATATTTTTTTTTCAAATCCTCTCAAAAATCAAGTCTTATAGATTAAGAACCATCTATATTCTGATCAGAAAAAAATTGTACAACCAGAATAACATCTCTTTATAGTTGCATGTAAGGAAATCATCATTTCATTATAGGGTATGGGCCTTCTTAATTCCAGGATAAAATTCTTGAAATATTCTATAAAATGAAAGGTCTTGCCATAATACATGTATATATGAAAGCTGTGCATTGAGAACGTATGTTACATTTCCAGCATTCTCTCTAAAATCAGTTTTTCATCTCCACGACATTGTAGGATTTCTAAAATGGGTGCAATTTAAATTTTATAATGTAGTATTATTACCAATCCTTTTGTGTCAGCCTGGGTAGCTAAGTGGTTTAGATCACCTAACTTGTAATGTGAGAGTACCAGGTTCGATACCCAAATGTTCCAAAGATTTTTCTTTTTACGAGCTGAATTTACATTTTTACTTGCAACAACCAGGAACTATCAAACTGTGCTAACTCTAAAACAGACATAGTAATATACAAGTAATTTTTGTTGTTGTTGAAATAAGATAAAAATGCAAGTGAAATTTTAAGAAAAATTATTTCTGAAAAACGTCGTGCATGCCCTTAAAATAGCTCGAGATTGAATAGGTTCGATTTTTTTTTAAAGTAGGGCACACACAATAGTATCAAATTAAAGGTCTAGCTTGCCATAAAGAATCTATACAAAATATGAAAGCCCCACTTGAAATAGTGCAGGAGATATTTAATGGGTTAGGTTTGTCAAACTTAAGGTCAATGTCACAAGGGTAGAAACTTTGGTACCCAAAAAAATGTTTATCACAAGGAATGCAATGAAATGAGAGCTGAGTCACTTCAAAAGTTACAAGTAAGGGTAAAGTTTTGAAATTTGGGTCAAACTCAAAGGTCAAAATATAATGTATAAAATGCAAGGCCTTACCATAAGGAATTTATATGTAAATTACAAAATAAATAAATCAGGAGATAATAGATTTTCATTAAAGTAGGTCAAACTTCAAAGTTAAAAACTTTGGTCACAAAAACAAAGGTCTTGTCACAGGGAATGTGCTTATGAAATTCAAGAGTCCTATTGGCGAAGGAGCAATCACTACCTACTTGTAGATCTTTGGTTTGAGGCAGTCGTGATACAAGCAAGCTCGAGCTCATGTCCTCACTTTCCTGAAGCATATGCTCCAACCACTAACATTTTTTTCAAATCAATATATACAAGCATCCTAAAATAGTGTTGATTCAAAATTGCTAACACCATGACACTTGGGTTCAAGGTGGGGCCGCAGAAGGGAGTGGGACATGTATGTAATTGGGATTTTATGTTTTCACACGTTTCAGATCTTTGCTGTTGAATGACAAATGCAGCACACTGTGTGAAATTTTAAACACAATCGTGGATTTGTGTGTGTCTTTTGTGACATAAATATGACAAAACACAGTACACTAGGTCATTTAAGATTTCATTTATGAAAATAAAACATTCAACATTCTAATACATGCATGGCTATTGCAACCTTGATTTTGGTTTAAATATGTAAGTGGTAAAATCTGGAAAATAATCAGTAAGAATCATGAAATGTCAATGTGAATACAGTTGAAATTTTAATGATGCATGCATAAAAATGGATCATATATCTATATTTTATGGTACAGTAATATCTTTAAAACTTGTAAAGTGGTTTATTTCTGTTGGCAATTGCAGGGAATTCTACATTAATCTTTGTGTGCAGGCTTTATTTCTGGTGCTAATGCTATTTTCAAGATACCAGGGTTTGACACTAAGGCACATCCAACCAACCAAGTCTACTATAATTAAATGATAGGTCTGGTTGGGTAAAATGTCTGTTTACTAGTCCAACTGGATGTGTTGAAAAAATGAATAAGAGATTTTATTTGAAACCATACGATAATTTATTCTGAACTTAACAAATAAGTTTTAAAAATTTTTTTTTAAAAATTAACACCTTTGCAAACACAAAATCGCTATCAGAAGTGAAGTTTTATGACACCTACTGCTTGTTAATTAAAAATGTGAAAGTGTGTAAAGTTTTGTTTTTGATAACTAGATATAAACTGAATGCATTTTAATTTAAAATAATTTACCTGAATTAACTGTGAGAAAGTTTTTTATCACACTGTGTCAAACAGCCATTTTTCAGTGTTAGCATATGAGCGGGAATGTCTCTATTCAAGAACAACTTCTTGTTCACAAGAAAAATGTCTCATTGGAAAAAAAGCAAAGGTAGGGAAAAAACAAAGCAAGCTTACGAAAAAGAAAAATAGTCAAATCATTTTATTCTAAATGCACTAAAGAATATCCATGGGTAGACAGAAAATATGTTTTAGTTCAAACTTAACATGCTTCTCAATAGAGTTAAGTATTAAAACAGATTATTAAATGGAGAAAGCATCAGACTGTCTTAAGTTTTTTCTGAAAACTACTGTCAGTGGTAGTGGCTGTAAGGTCGGGTCCAGTAAAAATCATTTAAGTAATCAGGCTAGTCTAGTGCTAAAAAAAAAATGTAAACGTCAAACCCTGGAGATGTAATAAAAAAGCAAAATATATGCATAGGAAGTACATGTATATGCCAAAAATCCTTTCTCGTGTCGTTAGAAAAATTTACCACAAATGATCAATCATATAGTTCCAAGTTTATGGTTAATGATAAACAATTATCCTTGTCCCAGTAATCGTAATTTATCTTTTCCTTTCCCTGAGAAGGCAGCTTGAATGGCAGCAAAGACCACATTGGGAGGTTGTTTCGCATCCACTGCAGTGTGGATGCCTTTCTTGCTGTAGTAGTCAACCAGAGGGCTGGTCTGCTTGTGGTAGGACTCCAAACGTTTCCTTAGTGCCTCCTCATTGTCATCGGACCTTCTTATGAGAGGTTCACCTGTAACCTGTTAAAAACAATCACTATCTGTGACAGTGCTGTGTATATAATATCTGATAAATCACCAGGGCATTCAATAAGTCTAAGGGGAAGTGGTGAAAATGAATTTGAAGTGACAAAATCTGCAACACAGACTTCAAGCAGCAAAGCTCTAAACAGAACTGATTCCGAACCAGCAATTTCTGAGAACCAGCCCTGAATTATACTTGTATACGTGTAAGGTACATATTCTATGAACGAATTTAACAGATTTTATTCATATATAATTTTTTTTTTAAATTTTCAAGATAATGTTTGCATATATATACTCTATGTAGGAATACATCATAATTAAAAGACTTACATCATCTGTCATGGGCACTTTGGGAGGATTAAATTCAACATGATATGATCTTCCACTTGCTGAATGAATGAGACGTCCAGTGATGCGTCGGACCAGTAAAGAATCATCAATTCTAAATTCCACACATGCATTCAACTCCGACTTCCTCTTCTCCAGCAGTTTGTCAAGCTGAAATTACATTATTTCTATGTGAAATCTTGATACATACAGCATAGTATACACATGATATCTTCAGGATTGCCCAACACCACTTTGAAGGGCAGTACTAACAAGCATTCTGAGTGTATTGCAGGCAATACAAAGTCCCCTACTGGTAGGATGATTCAGTCAAAAGTAAGTCAAGCATAATGAAACTCAGCTTGATCTGTAATTGTCCAAGATAACGACACATATTAAATTTCAAATGAACATTTTCACCCAATGTGAATAAAAGTTCGGAAAACTGATTCTTGCATTTCATCAAGGAGGATAATTCAGTCAAAAATAAGTCAAGCACAACAAAATTCAAACTTGATCTTTAACTATCCAAGACAATGCCACTTATAAAATTTCAGCTGAATATCTTCATCCATTGAAAAGTCTGGAAAACTGATTCTTGCAATTTATCAAGGGGCATAATTCAGTCAGAAATAGGTCGAGCATATCAAAACTCAAATTTGATTTGTAACTGTCCAAGACAACACCACAGATAAAATTTCAGTTGAATATCTTAAACCCACAGAGAAAACCTCAAGCATTCATGAAGGGACATAATTCAACCATAAGTAAGTCAAGTATAACAAAACTCAAACTTGATCTGTAACTATTCAAGAGAAGGTGATATATAAAATTTCAGTTGAATATCTTCATCCATGTGGAGAAAAATAGGGAAAACTAATTCGGAATGACGGCAGACAGACCGAGGGTAAATTAATAGTCCCCTTTGACAAAGCCAGTTGGGGACTAATAAACATTAAATACACAAAAATCAAACACAGAATTAAAAGAAAATTATTCCCCTTTTAGTATTGTTTCCCAAGAATAAGCATTCTAATACATTGTATTTTACATAAATTCACTGTATTTACCAACCAAGATGTGATAAATTACTTTATACCATTTTTAATATATATTGTCAGAGTGACAGACAGATGTATTCATATGTAACAGAAAGGGAGAAAATCCATGATTTGAACCCTGACATGATCCATTGCATTTTCCCCCTTCCTGTTACATCTGGGTGCCATGACCACTCCTGGATTTGCAGGTGAGAGTCCTGCTAGTGACAAAACAACCTGGGTTGTGTGTCTTTGAAGACAAAGACAATTATAGGAGGGGGGAATGTAGCGGTCAGCCGGGTTCGATCACTGGAGGCCATTTAACTCGGTAGAGTACCTGACTAGAGATTCAGGGGGCCTGGGTTCGAATCCCTGCCTGGTCCATTGCATTTTCTCCCTTCCTGTTACACATGTAATACAGGATGAAATGTAGATACATATATCATACTGTATGAAAACATCTGTTATGTAGGATTAATGGTAATCTTCAATAAAGCAAATACTTGTTTGAAAAGACAAAAATTTCTTATTGCTTTGTATATTACAAAAACGAAAACAAAAACAAACAAAAAAATTGATAAAAATCTTCAAGATACATGTATCACCCTAATTTCTCTAGGCCCGTGGGATCCGGGTTGTTAGAATAGATCCTCAGCACCCCTGGCTTGTCGTAAGAGGCGACTAAATGGGGCGGTCCTTCGGATGAGACTGCAAAAACCGAGGCCCGTGTCACAAAAGGTGTGGCACGTTAAAGATCCCTCCCTGCTCAAAGGCCATAAGTGCCGAGCATAGGCCTAAATTTTGCAGCCCTTCACCGGTAATGGTGACATCTCCATATGAGTGAAATATTCTCGAGTGGGACGTTAAACAATATATAATCAATCAATCAAGCATTCTAAAGACATTGTCCAAGAACAGAACCAGGACAGTACCAAAGGTTTGACACAGTATCAAACTGAATGCAGCAAAATTTGAACTAATTAAATCTACTTTATGTCAGGAAACTTTCAAATTGATGTAAATTTCAACTTTTCTGACCCAGTGTTACTTGAGAATATTTTTAAATGACCCCATCCTATTTTTGTCTTTTCTTGATTATCTCCCCTTTAGAGAAAGCATCACCCTTTATTTGAACAAACTTCAATCCCCTTTTCCAAAAGATGATTTGTATCAAGTTTGATTGAAATTGGCCCAGTGGTTCTTGAGAAGACTACTAAAAAATGCCACAAAATTTTTAGTAATTCTTAATTATCTCCACTTTGAAAGGTGTGTTGCACTTCATTTCAACAAACATGAATCCTCAAGGTAAAAATTGTTAAGTTTATGGATGGACTACGACATGACAAAAGGTGATCTGGAAAGCTCACTTCAGCTTTTAGCTCAAGTGAGCTAAAAACCTGGATTTGCTCCCATTATTCTAAATTTGAAATACTCTAAATGCTCATATGTTCATATAATTGTCTTAAAAAAGAATTTTCAAAATATGATAAATGTGTTCAATCTTACTCCTTCTGCTTGTTTGATTGTACGAGGGAATCCATCCAGCAGAAACCCATTGGCACATTCTGGTTTATCTAGATTCTTGTCAATCATTTCAATCACAAGGTCATCGCTCACTAACTGGCCTTTGTCCATCACTCCCTTTACCCTCTTTCCTAAGTCAGACCCTGAAGCTATCACTGCTCTCAGCATGTCTCCTATGATTTTGGACAAAGATAACTCATCAATGCATTATGCCTGACAAATTCAGGGAGTCAAAAATGAAAATGTAATTTTAATGTTACAATGTAAATTTACCATAATCTATGGAGTTGTCTTAACATTTCATGACAATAAAGGATCGTGGGGCCTCCGTGGCGGAGTGGTTAGAGCATCGCGCTCAAAATCACAAGGCCTCTCACCTCTAGTCGGCGCAGGTTCGAATCTCGCTCGCGCCAATATATGTGAGAAAGTTTGCCAGTTTCCTTTCGAAAGGTCGGTGGTCTCTTCCCGGGTACATTGTATCTGGGTTCTCTCCTCCACCAATAAAAACTGGACGCCACCAGATAACTGAAAAATTGTTGAGTGTGGCGGAAAGAAACAAACTAACAAATAACAATAAAGGATCAAAGTTTACCTGTTGAAAGATGGCATACTTTGTATTCATCTACCAACTTTGGTGCCTAGAAAAAAAGGCATATTATTTAATATTACTTTCTGTACAAAGATGAAACTGCTCTCTACATCTATACTTTATTCATGTTAACATACATGGGATTATCTTTGTGGACAAGTCTCTTAAAATGCTTTTTGAGTCCTTCTCACACTCGTCTGTGTGGGTAAGAAATTCTCATGCTTAATTTCCCAAATTTTCATCTAAAAAAGAGGCTGTCTCTGTTTCTTAATTACTGTCACGTCTCCACTGTAAACAGGTACCAACAGGTAATCTTTAATATACATAGATTGTCAATTATCAAAATTACCTGGGAGTATATTTTTAAAATGATTCATGGCATAACTTCAGATAGATGCTTGTCTCCTTTATTTAAAGCAACACATCAGTGTTTTTTTGCATATATTGCATTCTCTAAACCAAATACTGTACAAATGGAGTGTTTTATGGTTTTTGGGCTGTTGGTTTGTTTTTTGGGGGTTTTTTTGTGTTTTTTGTTTGTTTGTTGTTGGTTTTTTTTTTGTTTTGTTTACGTCCCCCCCCCCTCTGTTTTCTGTACGGGTAGATAATAGATTTTAAATGATTTCATTCAGTCGTCACATAACGAAAGTTCGAGGAAATTCGAAATATGCCGCATGTACATCAATATGACAAAATTTTACATACAAGGCTGTCTTTATATGTTTATGATAACTAATTTAAACGTGCAATAAAACATTATGGTTGCCTTTGTGTGTTTTTACCTGTGTGCCTTTTCCTGAGCCAGGTGGCCCTAATAACACCGCATTGACTTTACGTGGATTGGGAGGCATTTTTTGTGACGAGTCTCCTCATAAATCGTAACGGAAGCTCAACACAGCTCATGCGCTGTTACACGGTGTAAACAAATAGGCGGATATTACATTCTCTGGTGTGGATTAAAGAAAAAACATTTTTAAATACATTATATAGCATTGCTTATTTCAACTAACACATTACTGTAATCTATGTTTATTCTTTTGTATATACATGAATACATCTTTAAAGAAGCCTTGACGTGAATAAATATATTTTCGGTGTTTTCTTCAATTTCTTTGATTCTACAATACATCTTGCATCTTGTATTTATAAATAACAGTAGCTATAGTAGAAATTAAGTTATTCAACATCACAATTCTCTGATTGTATTCTACATAGAATCCAACGAGAATATGTTTCCATTTGATTTCAAATTTGACAACCTCAGAAGTTATTTCCCATAGATCTACGCTTTACATTTTCACAAAAATAGATAAGTGTTCATTGTTTTCAACATCGTTTTTACATAATTCACACATGTCAGATTCCGTTTTCTTCATTTTCTTGAGAAAAATTTTGTTACATAGAATATTGTTGAGTAGTTTAAAATTAAATTCTGTAACCTTATTTTCATATATATCAACGATTATTTTTTTTTTTTTTAATGTGGCTCCATGGTGACTTATTAATATTTAAAGTTCTGCTATAAAAGGACTGGTATAGAGGTGCATGAAATTTCTTTTTTACAAAAATGTTATATATCACTTTTTGATGAAACATCAGATATTTCATTATATTTTTTCAGTGATATAATTTCAACAATGAGTTTCATATGCAAGTTTTGATAGGGTAAATCTTGAAAAGTCAAATTTCTTACCTTTCTAAAAATATTGCTCATAATTTTGTATTCTTTTACTTTTAAGATTATCATAAAACCAGTGAATGGGTTTAATCCCATTTTCATCAACAATATCAACAACATATCTGAATCCACTCTGTATCCAATTTTCAAAAGATGCACATTTTCCTTTGAATTGAAAAAGTTTTTTACACCATAATGGTTGATATAAAACATCACACAGTTTCATATTGATGTTCTTGCATCTTTTACATGAATTAAAATATATGAATACTTCATAATAGAACATGTTGAAATTACTAATTAATTCAAAATCACTAAAATCAGTAGCATTTGTTTTCAATATATAACCGATATCAATGTTTTTTCGATGCAAAAACTATTCAGAAAATCCTTTAAACTTGCATTGGAGGAATAAATCCACGTCACCCATGCTGTTTTCAGTGACTTTATTTTGGATTCAGTATCAAATGAATTGGTACTCCTTTGTATAAATTCCTTTTTGTTTTAAATGAAATGATTTTTTTTAATTAAGCAGTTTGATAGTTTGATCATTTGGATAATCAATTATTGATGCTATATATAAATTTTGATATAGCAAGAGTTATTGATTATACATACCTTCCTAAAATTAATCAATTTTCTTTTTTTCCATGATTCCAACAACTTTTCTACATCATCTATTTTCTTGGCCCAGTTATTTTTATAACAGGTCTTTGTTATGTCCAATGAAAATATCTCGCACCTTTATGCATGTATCATTCACAGTAATACCATCTATATCTGCATATTAACCCTTTAATGGTCCTAATAATATGCACTCTGTTAATTTCATACCAGAGAACTTACTAAAAATATTAATTTCCCTAATCGCTGATATCTTTTAAAGGTAATGTACAACCGTCAGCATGTTGTAATGTTTTTACTTCACAATTCATACCTTCTTTTTTTAAAACCATGTATTTCATGATTTTGACATAATCTAATTGACAATACTTCAGCAACAAACAGAAAAATTATCGCTGAGATCGGACACCCCTGACGGATACCCCTCATCTTTGTACAATTATATGGAAGCCAATTATTATTTTTAAGTCTAAATACTGGATTTTTAAATATGATTTGAATCCATTTGATGAATTATTGTCCAAAATTAAAGAATTCGGGTGTTTTTCGCATAAATGGCCATTCGACAGAATCGAACGCCTTTTGGAAATCTAGAAAAAGTAAAATTGTTTCTATATTCAAAAATGTTAACAATAAGTCTAGCAATAAAACCAATATTTCGACCTCTTATGTATGCAGACCTTTGATATTGCATTATCCAATATTTTTTGTAATCTTTTTGCTAATACAAAGGCTAAAATCTTATAATCTGTATTGGTGAGACTGATTGGCCTATAATTATTCAGTTGCCGTTTATCACCCTTTTATATATTAGAGATATGACAGATAAACGTTGCGAGTACGTAAGTGATTCTTTTTCATTTGAACATTTCATGCAAGAATAAAAATAGCTCTTTAACTCATTCCAATTTTTTTAAATAAAACTCTGATGGTATTCCATCTAAGCCAGGAGATTAGTTCTCCTTTATATCAAATAAAGCATTCGTACATTCATCGAGAGTTGGGAATTGGTTTAACATATTCCTGTTGTCATCATTTAAAATATTTTCAAAGTTTGTATTTTGTAAATATTCATTAATTTCACAATTTCTGTTTTCTTCTTGATTTGTATACAATTTTTCATAAAAACACACATGGTTTTCAAAATATCTTTCACACTGTGTATCCCTTTTGATAAGACCTTTCTTTTAGTACCTAAATTTTAGACCTCATGACCTTGACCTTAAAATTTGACCTACGTTTAAGAAAAAAAAACCCTCTTAACTTGCCATAATATTGGAATGGTTAGCGATGCACCGTAACTAACGCTTTCGCGTATTTCACGTGTGTATTTCTTGTAACAAGACCTTTCTTTGGGTGCCAGATTTTCTTTGCTGTTTACAGGGTCATTATCAGTGTTCAACAAATTTTTCTCAAGCATGTAGGGGATATTTTAGGGAATTTTTTATGCAAGCAATGTCAGGTTAAATCCACATCCTATTTTTTGAAGAAAAGTATTGTCATCCATATATATATATACAAATGAATTGTCCCCTTGAATTCTCCCCATACAACAAATACATGTGTGCGTGTATCGGATCGTGCTAATAAAAATAAAACTATTGGCATTCCGCTTTCCAGGACTGTTTTGGACACAGTATGCAATAATTTTGGCTACAAAATAGTTGATGTTTGTAAAAATAACAATTTATATATTGTCAATGGTCGTGTGGGTAGCGACGTGAATATAGGAGCTCTTACGTGTAAAAACTGTATTACTGTGGATTATGTTTGTGTAGTGTAGAATTGTTTCAGTATTTTTCCAATTTAAAGGTTTTAGATTTTTGTGATCTATATTCCGATGTACATACCCAGTATGTTATTATATTAAGATATTACAAAAGGAATTGCTTGTTAACTCTACATCTGTACTACCCAATCAACCGTGAAATTATGGTCCGCTGACGTTTATCGCGAAAATATTGATAGTCATACAATAGAGGTGATTACTGAGGAACTGTTACATTTAACCTCCACAAATAGCGTGAAGAAAGAAAATATTAACAATATTATGTCAAAAATATGTGATGTATTTATTTCAAGAGCAAAACAATCTAATCGTTTGGTATTAAACAAAATGATTTGAATAAGAAAAAAAAAGCATAAACCGTGGTTTAATTTAACATGTAAAACGGCAAGAAAGAAATTTCACTTAGCGAAGCGCATACACAACCGTGGCAAAGGTACCGAAAACATAGAAATTTTGAAGTTGGCTTGCAAAAATTATAAAACGGTCATGGATGAATCAATGAAGAAATATAGAAAAGATCTATCGAATAAACTTAAAAACCTACGCACTACCAATACCAAAGAATACTGGAACATTCTTCATAATTCTAATAAGTCGAGTAAATTTTCAGTGGATAAAGATGTTTTTCATAATTTTTTCAATTCATTAAACAAAAATCAAAGCAGTGAAAAAAAAATGATAGCATGCCCGTACAATTTAATCATATCAATGAAATACTTGATTGTCCAACCAGAAGAGACGATATTGTTGAAGCGGTTAATAAGTTAAAAAATAACAAAGCCACAGGTTCTAATAGTATTTTGAACGAACACATTAAAGCTAGCATGCATAATTTTCTACCATTGTATGAAATTTTGTTTAATATCATATTTGATTCTGGTATTGTTCCAGACGAATGGTTAATTGGCATTATTAAACCAATCTATAAAAACAAGGGTGATCCATTAAAGCCAGAGAATTACACACCAATTACTCTATTAAGCTGTCTTAGGAAAGTTTTTACATATATATTAAGTACTCGTTTAGAAATTTTTGCAGATGATTTATCACTTATTAAGGATAGTCAAATGGGGTTTTGTAAAGGTTTCGCCACTCTTGATAATATTATTGTACTTCAATCTTTATTCAATACTCTAGTCAATAGCAAAAAGAAATTATTCTGTGCATTCATAGATTTTAAGCAGGCTTTTGATACTGTTGGGGTGTGTGAAAACTTCTGAAATGTGGCATAAATGGTAAATGCTTCGCATACATACATAATATGTACAAAGATATTAAATCAAAGGTATCTGCTAATGGTATATTATCCAAATATTTCAATTGCAATGTTGGTGCCCGCCAAGGAGAAAATTCATCCCCGTTCTTGTTCTCGTTATATATAAACGATTTAGAAGATGATTTGAAAAAAAAAAATGTTACTGGTCTTACTACAATTACTGAGGGTGTTGAAAAAGGGTTATTTTGTATATGAAGATGTTTGTCTTGTTTTACACTGATGACACAGATACTCTAGCAGAGTCTGCGAATGATCTTCAGTTAGCTATGACTGAATTTAATTTCTATTGTAATCAATGGAAACTTACTGTAAATATTAGTAAAACAAAAATAGTAATATTTTCAAAAGGTAGACAAACTAAATGTTCTTTTACTTACAATTGTTTAAATGCTGAAAGAGTCAATGAATTCAATTATTTAGGAGTAGTTTTTTCAAGATCTGGGTCGTTTTGTAAAGCAAAGAAACGTCTATGTGAGCAAGCACAGAAAGCTATGTTTAATGTTACAAGAAAAATACGATTATTTGATTTACCATTTGATTGTCAGTTAGATTTATTTGATAAAGTTGTGGTGCCTGTTGTACTATATGCATGTGAAATTTGGGGTTGTGAAAATATTGATATTGTTGAACGTGTCCATTTAAGATTTTTAAAACATATACTTAATATAAATAGTAGTACTCCGAGTTATATGGTTTACGGTGAAACTGGACAATATCCTTTGTATATAACAATTTTACTAGAATGGTTTCGTATTGGGCAAAACTTGTTAACAGTGTTGATAAAAAACTTAGCAAAATTATTTATATATATGCATGTAAAATATCTGACAAAGAAAAAGTAACAAATCCATGGATTTCATTAGCTACGAGATCAGTTTATACAAAAGTGGCATAGGGATGTAGTAAATTCTTCTAAGGGAGTTATTTATAGAATTTTTGAGACAAATTGTGAATGTGAAGAATATTTGACACTGTTACCAAGAAAATTACAAAGAATTTTTGTTAAATTTAGAACTACTAATCACTACCTTCCCGTTGAAGTAGGCAGATGGAATAATATTGAAAGAAATGAACGCTTTTGTACATCATGTAACTGTAATCAATTGGTGATGAATTTCATTATATTCTCGAATGTAAATCACTGTGCAAATTACGTAGAGATTATTTAAATATAGAATATTGTTCTGCTGCAAACACTAAAAAATTTTGTGAACTTATGTCATCCAAAGATACCAAATCTCTAAGAAAGCTTTGTTTGTTTATTAAGCAAATCAACAATATTGTCTTTTCTCCAAACCTTTTATCTGTATGACCCCTGTTATTGCATATATGTAAATATGTTTCATGTACCTCATGTTCCATTTTATGGTTTTAGTATAATACACTAAACTGAATTGAATCATATTCCTAGTAAAGGATTTCTGATCCGCTCCAAAAAATAAAAGGGATCACGTAAAAATTCGTAGTCTTTCATTAAAGTATCACTTTTATATTACTATTGCACAGTATAATAAAGCATACATATTGATACCTTTATATAAAATAAAAACTGTAGTTGTGTGCAATGATAACCATACAAACAAAACATACTTAAAATGAAATACGTCGACAAGTTGCAACAACCACCACAATTAGACCGCATGGACAGGTTTCTACACAAAACTAAAAAAATTCGAATTAAGCTCGACATGTTAAAAGCGAAGGTCATCGGTTCTTTCCATCATCACACCTGTGTGGACTCAATACTGTGGTTCAATCATTTATTCAAATCTCATCACCATTTTACATTGGTATACAGAGATTATAAATATATTTGCTACATATAGTGTAATGAAAATGGTTTGCGACGATGGGGAAAATGAGAAATCTTTTTTTTTCTTTTTTTTATTTACTGTTTCGGTATAATAATCAAATTTATTATCGACCGTTCCAGAGGCCGATCTATTTATGGTTGTGTTGGAAAGTGCGCATTGGAAATGAGAAATCATTTTATTTTGTTCGATCATATGAACAATTCCTTAGCGATAACATGCATAAAAGTTCCGAATAAAATAATTCATATATCAATACAAGCCTTGATTACTGTAATCAATAAATTATGTTTCATTTCATCTATTATTGAATAAAAATTATGAATTTACAATTCTAAACGAAATTTTACAACATGTACACCGGCATGGCAGTGTGTAAATTAAAAAAAAAAAAAAAACAACTCATGAGTTTCCAGGAAAGTTGGATGTGTTTAACTGCATTTTAATAACGAAGTCTCGTGTGAAAACAATCGAATCTTTAAGTAATTATGATTACCACAATCTGCTTTGGAAATAAAATTATTTAATAATGTTTCAGTTTTTAAACTTCACCCAGATCATGTTTGATAACATTGTTGGCTCCTCTTTTTTTTTTTTTCATAGATAGACTTGGTTGACGTTCGTATTTTTTTAAATATGTGTCTTCTGAACTTCCTCGATACACATGTTGTTGCACTTGTAAATCTAAGATCTTTTGAGGCCCGACTGCTGATTTTAAAATTATGTATTGAAAGTTCTGCTGAAATTTAACCGGACACATCCAATATAAAAAAAGATAATTTCATTCATATATAATCTCATTTTTGAAAACTTTTAAGTGCTCTTTCATGAATAATAGTATTAGTAATGTTTTGTAAAGAAAATACTTAAGTTAAATTGTTTCTGAATTTTTCCTTTTTTTTGTTTTCATTTTTGAATAAATTTTTTTATATTATAATGTTTTATTATATATATATATATATATATATATATATATATATATATATAATATTGTACTTAATCACTTCACATATCTAACAAACTAGACGCTGACACTCATTACATTTATATTTGAAATATAAAATAATCGACATCTATCGATTGATTGATAGACATTCAAACAATTGTTTGTTTGTTTTATATTGTTTGACGTCCCGCTCGAGAATCTTTGACTCACATGGAGACGTTACCATTGTCGGTGAAGGGCTGCAAAATTTAGGCTTACGCTCGGCGCTCAGGGCCTTTGAGCAGGGAGGGATCTTTTCGTACCACACTTGCTGTGACAGATCAAAAATATACGGCCTAATAGAAATTGAAATATACATGACATTCCATATTAATTTCCATAGTACCTCGCCATAGCTGGAGAAATTAACATTGGAGCTCCAAAGGAAATTTTGGTCATTATAATGTTAAAAACCGGCCACGAGCAATTCGGAGTTGCAGACACCGTATACGAATCGACATCATTACGTGACATAGATCCATGGTATATCGTTTCCATTCTATGTATTACTATGACACACTGCAATCCAATGAAACTCAAAATCTACCGTAATAATATTCATATTTGCTTTATTTGCATACTATGATACTTCAACATTTTGTATATTAATCCAGTTTCTTAAATGTAAATTGGCATACACGTGTAGACACCTCAAAAAGACTTGAAACTTGAATAAAAACCCTATGAAAAGAATATATAATTATTTTTTTATGTGTTTAAGTATTTAGTATCTTCGTTTTCATTCAATGGGCAGAAATGTTCATCACGCTTGAATTCCACAAAAGTTCAGATTAGGAAACATATTACAACATATAGGAAATATATTACATTCGATGGGAGAGTTCCGTTGCCTGAACATTTAGCCTCACTGGTTAATTAATATCCAAGCGAAAGTATCAGTCATTCTTTAGACATTCCCGCTTGGTTGTACGATATACATAACCATGCATCAAGTGGATAATGATGATCTCTGGTTTTCCCACCAATCCACCATACGAGGGATATGTTTTGGTTCATGGGAAATAGGCCAGTCATGGATACATCCATAGTAAATACCAGAGTAGAATTGTAACGTTTCTGGTGTTATTAGCTATGTGAAAAGGTAAAAATGACGAACATTGATCAATCTTGTAACTCCTAGAAGGAATACAAAATAAAGAGATAGCCAAAAGCGGACCTCGGGATTTACCAGAGGTGGGATCAGGTGCCTTGGGAGAGTAAGCATCCCCTGTCGACCGGTCACACCCACAGTGAGCTCTATATTTTGATCAGGTAAACGGGATAATCAGCATTCAAAATTAGTGTGTAAAGAACGGCTTAACAATTTTTATGAAACACGGCAGTCAGCACTTGACCTAATGGCAGGTTGCATTAGAAACTAAATCATTATAATGACTAAAGAATTTGCAAAATGCTGACTTTAAACGAGGCTGTTTAAACCCCTATAACATCAACTTGTTTGTCAGTAGTCTGCCTCCATTTAAAAACTGATTATACACAGAACAAGCTCTTGCGTATCAATCAGTAGAATGATATAAACACCACATGTAGGTGATGGTGGAATATTACTACAAAATATGAGAGGTTGACGATAAGCTGAAATCATTCAGTTTGTCATAAGGGTAAGTTTTTACTTTGCTGTTAACATCTATATTTAATGAAATATCCAAGTACGAGGCAGATGAGGAATACTCTGTAGTGTCTTTTTATTTTGAGTTCACTAGGATATTTCGAATTGACATATGAATAAAAATGATTATTGTTAATAGATAAAACATACTGTTTGTTATGGATATACATGTAGTAAATAGTATCGTCCTATCTGTGGTGTCGTTTTTGTCCAAAACTTAACACTATCTGAATGCTGGAGGGCATTAATCAATGAGGATAGGGTAGCAATTCCACAGACTGAGGCTTGATCACAGTGAGATCTATCTATCTATCATGTTAATGTCCAAATCCATACTGTGGTCCCGCCCTAGCGATGTGGGTCATGAATTTAACATGCAGATCCTGTATATGACTAATTGCAGCATGTGGTTATCGAGTTGAAAATTCGTTCAAGAACAATTACTTTCCAACATATTACTACGTAAACTTTAAACCCCTATAATAGTGGCCCCGCTCTGAAATGCATGATACTACACCTTACTATTCGCAAAACAAAGTTGGTCCCGATTTCACCCGGGTGAGATAATTCAATTTCGCACTCTGCAATTACTATACACATGGACAAATAGGCCATATGTTTATTTTTGCCAAAAATTGAAACAAAACTAAGAAGAGCCAAAAGTTTCTTTGATTAATTTAGGGCATGCTACAGATAATGCACTTTTCAGTATCTTTTTCGATTTCCGTGCGCGCACGCATTTCTATGACATCTCTTGCAGATTCCCCTCCTATCGACGTATTTTATGATCGGTAGAGCACAGAATCTCTGCATCAATGGCGAACAAGGTAACTGGGAACATTTTGGACGAGGATTTTGTTCTGAAATCATACAAAAATGTTAGGACAGTTAAAGTATTCGGAAATATGCAATGAATGATTTACAATTAAATGTAACACACTGAATACATTTTGCATCAAGTACAATAACATTTACCTTATATATAGAATCAATCTAAGATCACCGTGATCGCTTTGACCCACCTATCTAGTGAATTTGACAGCTACATTAAGATACCTATACCTGTACATCATCAGTCGCTCACTGTGGACAGAGTGTGCGAAAAAGCATCAGTCTCACTATCTGCTTACAAGAAAAATGCATCGTGGGCCAAATTGAATGATGTATTGGCTATTGAGATTTGTTAATAGACGTAAAATCCAGTGAGAACTG
Source organism: Ostrea denselamellosa (assembly GCA_024699665.1). Taxonomy (NCBI): domain Eukaryota; kingdom Metazoa; phylum Mollusca; class Bivalvia; order Ostreida; family Ostreidae; genus Ostrea; species Ostrea denselamellosa. The sequence continues at coordinate 17,172,587 of JAMZEH010000015.1, forward strand.
GTTCAGAGCGACCATGATGATGTTGAAGTGGTTCTATTTTAGTTGTATTCCACATTTAACAACGTACATTGTACTGACAGACATCATATTGGAGTGAAGGGTTTTACAAGGAATGTTTGATACTTACTTGGACAACAAACTGCGAACTGTCCATCACTGACACATTCGTGGTCCCCTGGACATCGTTGTGTGATGCAAGTAATTGCATCATTGTTGGCCTGGAGTGGCCGTCCTATCGTACAGGGGTTGTTCTCTAATGCATATAAAATATTCATATGCTTAAAAATCCTATAATCAATAAAGTATTTCATAACACAGAAAACTATCTATGTTTATGTACTTGTCTTTTCCCAATCAGACCTAAACATATAAAGGTTGCGTATTGCTCAGTAAGTTCAGTGTAGTACAGATGTTCTGTTCTTTCTTTGATTTTCATGTTTCTTTTATTTGTCGAGAAGGGGCGGTTAATAATTTTTCAAATCTTGCGTGGCTCTATTAACAAGTACATACACAGTACTATAGAGTGGGTAATCTGGATCACATTCCAAACTGTGATATACTGGAATTAGAAGTCTCCACCAATGTACAGTGTAAATGTAACCCGCTGTCGTACACCCATGGGTTTTTGTTTGTTTTGTTCGTTTTTGTCGTTCTACACACGCTCAGGAATATAGAAAGCCAACAGGATCAAAGTTCTATTTCTTGTAACTACGCAATATACCAATCGTTGTTGTAAATACGCAATGCACCAGTCGTTCAATGTAAATGTAAAAAATGTTAGGCGTGAAATTTAATGAAGAAATGTTAAATATAAGTTGACAGTTGCAGTACTTACTATTAGTGCAATGCTAGTCCATTGGGTTGGAATAACTGTGTAAATGTTCATTACGTAATACCTAGTGCGTTATCCGTAGAATGTTTAGACTCGTACAAATGCGTATTCGAAACTTTAAATTGTCTGTGTAATTTGTTCTTTGATAAGTATTAATGCAAAACTTGTGTTCAAGTTTAGGTAAATTCATCATTTGTTCTATCAACCTTTGCAATTAAACCCTCCTAATTTATAATCATTGTTAAACAGCTTGAATGGTGCCTCATGTAACACGTCAATTCATCATTCATTCAATGTAAATTCAACATTTGTAAGCGGTAGTGCCGCATTATGACGACTGGGGGCATGTAATGTATCAGAAACGTACTATAACTTGTCGGAACTCGTCTAGGCTTATATGTTGGAGTATTTTCCGTTCAATTTAACATTTACTATCCTGGGACACCTCGAATTCCATCATTGTGACTAACATCAACAATACCAAGAAAGCCACTTGAGTAAACGTCAAAGGTATCGGACTGCAGAAGATGTGAAGAAATCAATCTTTTATTTTTAAATTATTATTATTACTTACATCAGATCGGACCATACTGACGATATGCATTCTGTGCATCACTACAGGGTGAAGAGTTAATTGTGGAGTTATACTTTAATCAAGACGTGTTTTAGTCAGCAAAATTAGCTAATTGAGATAATTTTACGCAGTAGGTAAACGACTTTATAAGGCATATATGTTTGGAATTTTACTTGTCCAGACTCAACTCTCCTTATCACCTCAAGACCACTTAAATATGTTGCTAGCGGACAAGTTTGAATCTGCAAAAATAGTCTTGAATCCACAAAACACTGTAAAGTCTTTTGTATTTCATGAGCGAATAGTGAAAGAAATGAAATAAATTGAATCCGAAATAAACGCAGTACAAATTGACAACAATGATGCTGTTATTCATATCCCCCGTACGTTTTTGTTTCTTATTTTCTTTCTTACAACTGCCAGCCCACCCCCTGAAAAACGATGCTGCATGTCTGCATTGTTAGATATTAGATATAATGTCAGGTATTGTCATTACTATTTTCAATCTTGCCTTGGCTTATGATCGCCGAGTTATTAACTATGCCCAGGGGACTTTCAAAAGGTTATCTAGAGTGTACTCGGATTCCTGATATACCACGCGCAGCCTGACAATATAATGAGACATACAGCGAGTGATGAATTGACGTGTTACATGCGATACTTTTTGAATCGTGTAAACACTGATTACCGACCAGGAGAATTTAATTTCAAAGGTTAATAGAACAAATGATGGATTTACCTAGACCTCAAAAGAAGTTTAACATTTATACTTATCAAAGAACAAATTATACACTGACAACATGAAAGTTTCAAATATGCATTTCTAATTAAATATTTTACAGATAATGCATTGCGTAACAACATTTGCAGTCACCCACTGGATTAACATTGCACTAATAATAATTATTATTATAATAACTGGCACAGTTACATTTAACATTTCTACATCTACATTAAACAGTGAACGAATGGTACATTGCTTAGTTACAAATACACAGTTACATATGGAGCGCCAAATTAACATAAACTCAAATAATTGAAGAGATCTTTAATTATTTGAAAATATCATCAATTCATTTGATGTGCGCAAAAATTCAATTAAAAACCTCTGTTGGAATTCCCATAGGCACGAATTGTGCTCCTTTGTTAGCTGACCTGTTTTTATATATTCTTATGAAGCAGAATTCATTTAAATTAAAAGCTTCTACATAAGAAAACAAAATCTCTTGCTGTAGCCTTCAATTCGATATTTAGATATATCGACTACATTTTATATATTAACAATGATCTTGAAATAAAAAAAACACCACAGAGTCTCCTACATCTGCATCATACTTAGATATTTTATTGAAAATTGATGCTGGTAGCAAACTAACAACTCAACTGTATGACAAACGGGATGATTTCAATTTCTCCATCGCCAACTTCCTTTATCTAAGTATTAATATTCCATTACTACCTGCATATGGGGTTTTTTTTCTCCCAACTGATTCGATACGCAAGAGCTTGTTCTGCATATGATCTGTTTTTAAATCGAGACAGTCTACTGACAAAGAAGCTGATGTTACAGGGTTTTGTACAGCCTCGTCTAAAGTTAGCATTTCGCAAATTTTATGGTCGTTATAACGATAACGTCATTACAACTTCCATTAGGTCAAATGCTGTCTGACGTGTTGCAGCACCAATTTTTAGGCCGTTCTTGGCACGCTGATTCTAACTGCTGATTACTCCGATTACCTGATCAAGATATAGGGCTCACGACGGATGTGACCGGTCGACAGTGGGTGCTTACTCCTCCGAGACATCTGATCCCACCTCTGGTATGTCCAGGGGTCCGTGTTTGCCCATCTCTCTGATTTATATTTTTTATAGGAATTACGAGATTGAATACTGTTCTTTATCTTAGCCTTTTCAAATAATATCTTCAATTCAACATATCTACAACTGATTTAATCGCTTTAATTGAATTGTTGCTTTGTTTATAAGAACTGATACGCGCATTAATTCCTTACACAAAAGCACTGTAATTAATTCAAGATATCTTCAACTGAATTAAAGAGATCATGAAATCATTTATACCGAGTTCTAAATTAATTTTGCGAGCAATATTTTATGGAGCGACAAAATTAACAAAAACTCAAGTAACTGAAGATATCTTTAATTATTTGAGTTTATGTTAATTTGACTCTTCGTAATATTTCCACCACGTTGATGCTCTCTTCAAATAAATTGATGAGAGCAATAGTTAAATTTGATGCGCATCAAAACAATTATTGCTCTCCTCCGATTAATTCAATTGATGCGCGCATTAATTCAATTAATGAGAGCAATGATTGAATTGAAGCGCGCATTAATACCGCAATACCTGAATTGATGATATCTTCAAATAATTAAATAAAAGATATCTTCAATTATTAAGGTTTGTGTTAAGTTGGTGTTCCATTGTGACAGGGATAGAATTCTACCACCGTTGGCTTCTATACAGGAAACGTGGGGATTCAACATGCACAAATCATTACTAAAACTTTGACGAGGATTTAATTAGAAATCAAGTTACAGTTTTTAATTAATTTATTTTTTTTTTTGTATATATATATTGGTAAACACATATTATAACGATATCTACCTAGTACTCAAACAATGTGAGTTTTCTGTTGTGTGCGGTTTTACAGTTCTTGTGCAATGTTTGATGTCAAGGACATGTAATGCTAAGTCTTATATTTCAAGATGTTTTAAGAAAAAATTGAATACTTTCCTGGAGTTATATGTATATGTAAGAGTTCCAATTCTTATCAGATTAGTCGTATCTATTTACTACGTGCAATATAGTCTAAGTAATTTCTCCTCTTAATCTCTTAATATACCCGTATTTGATTATATAGCATTATATAGCAGTATACGTCATATCTTCGAATTTACAATAAAAGAACTCCCACTATGTAAGTAAAGTTATTGTGCCCTAGAATTTCCACATTTATCAAAAGTAGTGACGGTGTAATTATGTCTTATTTTAGAAGATTATATACCTAGGCAACAAGGGCCGGGGCCGTCAGCTGGAGTGAAACAAAAGTATCCTGAGGGACAGTCATTTCTAGGAGGGATCGTGAAGCCTACACACCTCTGGGAGATATGTCGTCCGAACTCGCACCTGTCTAGTGTGCTCCCTGATTAAAAAAATGTAGTTCGTATAAGTAATGTAAGTATGCAACCATTAATTACTTCACATTACACACCGACAGTTTGCTCCGATAATTCAATGGTAGAACACCGGTAGGTTGGTTTAGAGTATTACCTTATATAAAAATTTACACAAAAATCATATTTTTAAAGAAAACTTTGACTGAATATCGAATCATGGTAAAGGAAGCTGATTTTGATCAGGAATAAATTAAAATATCCCAGATAACATGATTTGCTATTATGTGTTGCACAATCCTTCGCAAAATATTGATAATATTACGAAATCCATTTTTTTTTTTTTTTGAATTTTTAGAATTTATTTATATCTATTACCGGTGAATTATGTTTAGAAATAGACAATTGACTTAAAACTCGATATGATTTACAAAACCAGTTATTTAATTCAGTTCTTGTGATATGACAACATCATTACGACATCAGTTTTTTTGTCAGTTTAAACCTTGGCTGCTTCACTATGCATGTATTTTCTCGATTTAAGCACAGTGACGTGTAAGTGACCTTTCAACGTGACATAAAAGTCAATATTCATTCAAAAAAGTGTGTCTCAAATATTAATATAAGAAATAAATGTTTTGGTTGTTTGTATATTAAGAAAACCATGGAAACATGGGGCCATTTCTGATGATAAAAATTACCCCATACTCCCACTACTTCCCAATAAGCTAAACGTATTTTTCTTCCTTATATCCTTAAATAGTGCAGGGATAACAATATATATAACTATTTTGTAATGCATAATGGAGACTAATGAAAAAAATAAATACTCACTTTGTGCGATGCAAGCAGTTAAAGAAAAGGCAAAATACAACAAATAACAAAAAGACGTCATGGTTTTCACAGATGATAAATGTTAATGATGAGTAAATAATTATATATCACAATCTTATATCAACTTGTCATTTAGGTTAATATATTCCTCTTAAAATACGGGGCGGGAATGCCAATTACAGGTGTTTAACCTGTTCATTATCAATTACCTTTATACGTTTTAAATATTAGTTTTGTGTAAATTGCAAATTATAAATCAATTACCGATAAAATATTCTAAATACTATCAGTCGTAATGACTTTGTCGTGGATACAGTAAGCCCAAATTTTAGCAATAGTTTGAACTGATTGATCGATCGAGAGAGTGAGAGAGTTGTAAAGTGAGGGCTATTTTTCACCAATTGACTGAAATTGTGAGGACATAAGTGCACTAATGAGGACAAAAATCCTGTCCTCACAATTACGTCCTCCTAAAAGTGATCTATAGCGTGTGAAAGAAAAATACAAAATATTAGCTTAGTGAAAACAAATGCTGTGGGGACATGTCCTTACTAATATTCTCTCTAAATACATTATTTTCATAATTTGAAAGAGAGGACTAGATAAACTTTTATATGTGTTCCTATAGCTATACCTAACACAGTGCTATTTTGCCTTTAAAATAAAGTATGTGTGTTTTCTATTCCAGCAATTGTAAGGACGTCCTTACTTCAGAGAGAGAGAGAGAGAGAGAGAGAGAGAGAGAGAGAGTAAACTGTTTTTATGTGAATGTCTAGCACATACAACTCGAACAAAATTCATTTAAGGCAACAAACAAACAGACAGAAAGAAAGCGAAAAAACATATTGATCGTTGTTAAAGAAATTATTTAAACTCCATGTCATAATTCAAAATTTAATCTAAGATTTTGAAGGTTTTAGAATTTCCTAAAATTAACAAATGACTTGCAAACAACCACAGATTTGATTATGTAAGTATGAAATTCTTCAATGACAGATAAAAATGTTCCCCTTTGTTACGTGTCTTGGTTGAAAACACTTTCTAAAGATAGTCCAGAATGTTGTTTTAACACACTGATTAAAACACTTCGGAAATTAAAATTCAGTTTGATTGATGGGTTAGCATATTTATTTGGTCGTGATGAAAATTTTAATTTAAAAGTGATGACGGCATATGTAGGAAAAGGGTCATCTCCCTGACACAACGCTGTCATGTATTGGTCCAAATATGGCAGTGTTGTCTCATAGATATGATGAAAAGGAAATCACAAAAATAAGCAAACTTAAATTTTTAAAATATTTATACATTTTTATGTACGATTGATGAAAATGTACACCTTGAGCGATATTTAACCTTTAAAGGTATTGATGGCACACGTGCTGCATGCTGCATTTCATTCCTTTGATCATGACATAGGAAGTCATGTGATTAAACCCTCAATTAAACATTACATCTATCGGGCGTATCATGGGCTCCGATATCATTCAGGCCACTCGCCAGGAACTACCTACAGAACACAACCCTTGGCAGTGAATCTTCACTACTCACCTACTGAAACCGTTTACAAAGTCGCTGTTTATCATATTTCAAAAAGTAATACAAGCTGTATGACTGACAGTATTTTTCAACTTCCTAAATAACACCTATCGGTATAACCAATATAATTTGCCAAGGCGTGATTGAAAAATTCAAGGGAATACCCCCCCCCCCCAAAAAAAAACCAACTAGGGAATATATTTGAGAGAGAGAGAGAGAGAGAGAGAGAGAGAGAGCATACTTCCTCCTATGAGTGCTTCGCATATACCGCTTTAGCTTCGGAAGCAACCGTCGTATACTCGGACACGGGAACGATGGTTGCCAAATATAACCGGGTTGTTGAGACCAATGACATACGAAGATGGAAACTGACGTGAATAACTATACATTTTGTTTTAAAATATTACATCGTGTCATGAATTTAACGTATTATAAGAAGAAAGTAATTATCATACAAATGTGCCACTCTGCTGATATTTTGATAATGAGTTTTCTATAAAATTGGCATATTGGATAAATTGTTTAAAAATCTGACATTTGCGCCGTGCTTCTCTTCCGCATATTTTCCCGAGGTCAATGCAAATCGGAAATTACTATTTGGAAGATAACATGAAATCAACTTCACGCAAGCGTCAAAGGTATCAGGCCGCAGATGATACCAAAGAAATTATATTCAATTTTTTGTTTAATCATTATTATTATTTTTAGATCAGACCATACTGACGATAGTCAATTTGTACGTTCATCCTTTCGGGAGGATGAAGAGATAATTGTGAAGTCATACTTCAATTACGATATTAATTGCCATAGTAACCAAAATTCTTAGTAGAAACAACTTTACGGAGAAGGATAATGACTTTAAAAGGAGTTTTCACGCACTTGTCTGGACTCCCCTTAGCACCCCAAGACCACTTGAATATATTACTTAGTTGTGTGAATTCGCAAAATTAGTCTTGAATCAACAAATCACTACACACAATACATGCAAGTAAACGTAGAAAAATGTCTAATTTTGCAATCCATGGGGTCATGCCGTTGTCATGGCAACAGCAAACGTGTATTATCCAATGAATTATGAAACGTCAGTACATGATCTTTCAGAATATATATGGGTTGTTATATAAAAAGTCTATCAGAAAGTGTTCTAATTTTCAATTTAAAATTGATGGTTGAAATTTGGTGAAAACTGCTAAAACTCTGGCCGTTAAAGGGTTAAATGAAATGAATTGAACCCGAAACAAACGCAGTACAAATTGACAACTATAATGTTTATCGCATTTATAAGTTACATATGTAATATTTTTTTTTATACATAGAGATTATACAACTCGAACACTAATATTAACAATAGCTTCGATCGCCGATTAAGTGTTTTTAGTACATTAAATTTGGCAAAAATAATAAAAAATACATTAAACCTTAATCCCGCAGAAACGCATGTACATTTTGAAAACCCATATCAGAACAGACCGCGCTCAAGATTGCGCGGCATGCAATATTGCATGAATCTGCCTATTTGAATTTATTGCTTTATATCTACTCTGATTCCGTGGGATTATACTTTTTCAATCAATCACAAGTATGTTATTGTATTTGTCCTTTTATTTTTTAATTTATTTACTGTCAGTATAATAGCTTTCACTTGCTTTTAAGGGGAATGGATACGATTTTTGATCGATTGACATTGACGGATTTTGTTATAGAAATAAATATTTTTTGATTTACAGTGTATATAATTTTTAATATTTTTCAAATTATTCCAAAACGATGTTGTGATTTTCATTAATTTTTGTATAAAATTGTTTCTTCTCAGTTTACAAAGAATATCTAATTTCTATATTGTCTTGTATGTTATATATGTGTGTGTGTGTGTGTGTGTGTGTGTGTGTGTGTGTGTGTGTGTGTGTGTGAAAAATTGTACCAGAACATTTTGAACGAAAGTTTCATACACAAAGTCCACAGGCCTCATCACCATTTTCATTTTCTTATCAATACAAGAATACACGTTTGTGCTGTACACTGATAATGTCGTATATCATCTAATATTTCTCCATTTAAAGTTGATGTAAACTTTCTCTAAACAGCGATCTTTATTACCTTATTTCATACGAATCATAGGTTCTGTCCGATCTTGTTTACAAACTTCCACACCACGAGATCTCTTCCATCCCACGCGGTCTTTATAACACGCTATGCACAGGTGTTTCAAAATGCTTCACAAAACATTCGTTTGCTATCGCATAACGAGAATATTGTAGAAATAATAAGAGCTGTTTATGATTCTGCGTCGTTATTTTGAAAGGAACGTAAATGGGTGCGAAGAAGCCACCTCATACATATTGTACAATGCAGAACACCATTTGTATGAAATACTTCCCGAGTGGATAGGGGTCGTTGCTTCAATGACTAATCGCTAGCGAAGGCGTCTAGCGTTTAGAGAGAAAAAAAATCCAACAACCGCATAGCCTAGTAGTAATCTATAGCTGAATCTTTTCGAATGATTATTTCATATATTTTGGGTTCAACTAATGATCGTCATAGAGCAGGTACACCATGCGTGATGTCAGCAGCGCAGGATTGCTTCATTCGATTGTGTCATCTTCGTCAACGATTCACAACAGCGTCATCTACATATGATTCGCAGAATATGAGATCAGACTATTCGCAATCGACTACAGGATGCAGGTATTAAAGCGCGCAGACATTTTCGTAGCATTATATATATATATATATATATATATATATATATATATATATATAATATATATATATATATATATATATATATATATATATTTGTGTGTCTGTATTTTTTTTTTTCAACGTCTCGATCAAGGTGTAAATGATAACTAGATTTTGAACAGGCAGCTTAGTCACAAAGCGCTTGTCATCATAGTTGATTTGTAATACTGACGTTGTTGATGATGCAGTCTCTTTGTCTAAAGTTACTAATATCCCGGTGATGATTGTAATGTAAACAAGGAAGCAACGGTCAGATGTAAACAAGGCAGTAGAGGTCAACACACGCAGCACAATACGGCAATGCGCGTTATTTCATGTTGTGATGATGATGTTTATATACTACATATAATTTGTAAATAATTATTGGATTATTATAGATTCAATATGGTATACAATGAAATGTTAAGTATTTCAAAACCATATATAATAAAACAATGACATAATTTTCATATACCTCATATATATACGTTCGTTTACTACATGTGCACTTATTCATAATAGGACATGTACATAAATATACGAAATAGAAAATAATAAACCCGAATATTACTTAATGTGACAGAATAGCACCATGTATATGGAATTTGAAACAAAATATACACTCTTCGTATTAAATTTGAATTCAGATTTTGAGATTTGTTCCACATAATTTGCATACCACCTCAAATAGGACTCAAGGCGGGAGTGACCGGTCAACAGGGGATGCTTGCTCCTTCGAAGCACCTGATCCCACCTCTGGTATTTTCAAGGGTCCGTGTTTGCCGTCTAAATTTGTATTCTTTTTACGATTATGAGATTGATCACTGTTTGCTATCTTCACTTTTTCATTATCAAATCTTGAGAAAACATGTGGTCTTGATTACACCAGGTTCCTAGATTCGCATCCGTTAATTTTATATTGTAAAGGAATATCTTAATCATATTACATAATGGTTTGTATACATATAAAACGTAATCACAGCTACTACGTGTGGTTGTTCACTTGACAGTGGATCCGCATCGTCCCAGTACAGTGTTGGTAACTGTAACCCATGAGTGACTAAATGTACTTCGGAATGTTTGGTGTGGTTCTTGGCATGATTTAATGGTTTTATATGTAATGTACAACTAATATAAATGTGAACCCATATACATATGTATCTTGGCATGAATACTGGATATAATGTACATATACAATTTAGAGCAATAAATATATGCAACATCACTATTTTATCTGGACGGTGTTTGTTACTGAAAATGATTGGGTGACAATTACATTGTAAATTCCTTGCGGGCTGAAACAATACACTAAATAACTTTGATATCCTTTACTTGAGTCAAGTACTACTGTATTGTTTAAACACATGTACATATCACAGTGAGCCATAGTCGCATGCTTCTTCCACTATTTCAGATACTCGTGACTTGTTCAGACAGACAATCGTGATATACATTTGATTCGGAAGCAGACTGGTTATCGCTGTTATGATCGTTATTAAGCATTGAGGTTGTGGTATGATTGTAGGTGTCATCAAAAACGTTGCTCTGTTTACTTTCCCGAATAACTTCAACCTGACAGTGGTCATATAAAGCTTCCGTTTCTTCATCTGCTTTCCGCCATTTTACTTTAAAAGACCTCAAGTGATCATAGTCTCCATCTTTTGTTCGATTTAAAGCAAATCTCCTGTCATTGGTTGTAAAGTCATCATTTACCTCGCCATCAACGATGCCGTACCCATCTTCATCAAAATGCATAGCTAACCGTTTGCCATCACGGAACCTTCTCAAGGTCGTATCCATGGCCACCAGACTCTCTGACGTAGAACTATCTGAACGTTCTGATTTGACCTCAATGTTGTCAATGGCAGTGTATGTGATTTCTTCGGATGGAATATGGATGTTATTCGGATGATACTTGGATCGTCCGTATTTCACTTCCATGGACGTAGAAGACGCCATCTCATCAATTGGTTGTAATTCTATGGGATGAATTTCAAGGGAATTTCGCATGTTTTGCCTGTTCCTCCTATGCAAATGTTAACACCAAAGTATATTTTAACAGTATACAATATACCCCTGTCAAAAATACTAAAGCAATTATAAATTTGGATATTTTAATGAATCCTACAATGCATATATTAAGTTATTGATAATTTACCTCCTACTTCCTCATTACTCTAGTACAAATACACTACAATACATACGGTATCAAAAACTAGATTCATCGTTTAGACTTGTTTATAATTGATCCATTTCTTCTCTCTCTCTCTCTCTCTCTCTCTCTCTCTCTCTCTCTTTGAATTGCCTATAATGCTATGATAAACGATAATGAATACTGGAATATAAATGAACTCACATCTGCTTCCTTTTGGCAATAATAAGAAGCAGCACCATGGCTGCCACGAAAAAAGAAACTCCTCCTACAGTTATAGGCACTGCAATAAAAAGTAAGCGTCGTTATTTGTAGCCACTTCCATTTGTTTTGCGGCAAGTGATTGTATTTTGAATAAAATGATTGACAGTAATGTTTATATAACAAGTAGCATTATCCATGATGTCTTCAATTTCCCCACCAAGTAAATTTCTGTTTGGAGAATCCGCCGTTTCTCCGGTGTTAGAGGTCTCGTCACCTGTTCCGTCGGGTTTACCGGCTGGTTCTGTGTTTCTCACCGGCATTTCTGTCGATATAAATGCATTACCTGAAATCGCCGTAATTTGTTGCATATTTCACATTTAAAAGTATCCAAACTTTTGCTTTTACTGCATTTTTTAAGGTAATAAGGGCTACCGAAACGCTTTAGAACTCTTAGAAGTGGATCATCAAAGAGCAGGAGAATGTTTATTATTCTTACATCTAAATCTTACTCACTAGTTATCTGCGGTGTTACTTTATCAATCTCATTTTCTTTTTGTCCGGACTCTCCCGGATTGACCACTTTCACAGTGTCTGGGGTCTGTCTGTTTGACGGAGTTACATTTTCCGTAGTAAAATCAGTATTGGCTGAAAAATCATATTGTCACAAAAATAAGGTTTTATGCTGTTCATTTTTCTCTCTTTTTCAAATTCTAAATTTCGCCAAAAATATTTACTCGGAAGTAAAAAAAAAAAAATTATATTGAATCGGAATATCGGCTTTGTGCACGTTCACGAGTTTGGCCTGCCCACTCTCTCCCCCCCCCCCCCCCCCCCCCCCACACACACACATTACTACAACTGTACATTCCATGTACTTAATAAATCACGATAAACAGTATATTGCGTGTAGAATGTAGTATAATTCTCTGCCTTGTATTGGCATTATCTGGAAAATTTTACAACACCTGTATTCAAACACTCATTTAAAATTCATAATCCAGAAACTTACGACATCTATCAATAGAACAGTTCTCTATCACTCCTCGAGCTGTGTAACACCAAGGTGATGCACGTCCATCAGGGTTTCTGCAGAAGTTCTCTGGTAATTGGTGAAATTCTGAAGATTTTCCCAAATTTCTCCAGTGCGTACAAGTCGTACCTGAAACTGATGTCCTCTTTGTTCCTTGGTATTCAGTTCCATTGTCAGTGTCTTGACATTCTCTCACTTCTTCGACTAAAAATTGTCATGTTGACGACCAATTTACGGAATATAATTGAAATAACTTTCCTTTCAATTTCATTTGAATTCCATGTGATTACTTGCTCATACAGTGCTGCCACCTACATCATTAATTATTATGACTAGAAACCTGACTCCGTCAGGATAACCCCTGATAGGATCTTAATCTATACATTGCATACCAACTAGTTGGTTGGTTCTTTGTTTTACGTCCATTCGGTATTCTTTCACTCATATTAAAGCCTCACCAGCTGTAGGCGAAGTAACACAAATTTAGACCTATGCTTAGCGCTCAAGGCCGTAATAGTGAGGGTTCTTTAACGTGCCAACGCCTGTCGCGACACGAGACCTCCATTTTTAGGGCTATATCCGAAAGACCCGTGATTCTTACTTTTAGATGCCAAGCGTTTGGCGAAGGAGCAATCACTACCTATGTTTACGTTTCAGGTTTGATGCGGCCATGGCACGACCAGGGCTCGAACTCACAACTTCCCGTCTACTAACAGAACGCTCATGTTAACTGGCACTAGTGACAAATAATACATTAATGTGCCTAATAACAGAGAGGAATGATAATGTTCTTTGAATCGTTTCCCAAAGCTACATTTTCATGTTCTACTGTGGGATAAATTACCTTAGTATAAAATAAATTCCCAAAAGGTGATTCTCTTTCAAATTGCTATTGTTGACCTATAGAATTGATCACATTTGGTATTTCATGCAAGGATGGGGAGAAAGTTTGTGAATATCTACAATCAGTCATAATTGGAAAGTGAATCAAATCGTCAATATGACGTTTCCAAATTACTCTGTCCTACTAAGTTAGATGGACCCGACAACACCTTTCTGTAGAATATGGAAATTGTATGCTGAAAACGTTTCAAGATACTGTATCAAAATGAAAGTGTATTACTTGGATTGACGATCTGTTGTGACTTTGATCGTTGACTTTGTGAATACAAAATCTTCAAGTGTTTTCCTAGAATAGTCGTCCTGTAGAGATCTGGATCAGAATAAGTCCTCAGTGCCTCATGCTTGTCGTAAAACGTGACTAAATGGGGCGGTCCTTCGAATGAAACCGCAAAAAACAAGTCCCCGTGTCACAGAAAGTGTGGCCGATAAAAAACCCCTCCCTGATTAAGGCTCCAAGCGCCAAGCACAGGTCTAGATTTTGCAGCCCTTCACCGGCAACGGTGACGTCTTCACACATGTATGAGTGAAAAATTCTCGAGCGGGACGTTAAACAATATTACAACCCACCAAACTATAATAGTCAATTAATTATCTTTGCATTAAATAACGTTTTTAAAAGTTCCTCGTAAATTATATTTGATTACGAAACATAGCCAAAAGAATTTTTTACCAGTGTAGTTTAATATGTATCCAATGCGAGTAAAGTAGAGATCTGATCTGAAATGCAGTCGAAGTCCTTCACCATAACCATATATTGTGTCAGGAAGCGTCGTGCCCGACAGCTTAAACAAAATTGGAGAAGTCGGAGTGATCCCATCCTGCACCTGTAATAGTTATGTACATGCGCACTTACAAAGAATTCCATTTGAAAGTAATATAGAAATATCTAAACTTGTAGAAAAGTAACTCATTTTCTTAACCTGGGGCAAATGAATGATCATTTCATTGTAAAGTGGACCTTAGTTTAAACATAAGCATTAAGGATATAGCAAAAGAAAACCGTTACAAGTTCACTATTCTTCCTGTGCATCAAAGTGTTTCTCACTTTTACAAAAGAGATAACACCAAATCAAAATGATCAACAAAACAATAACTGGGGAAAATCCCTCAGTTTTCTTTATTAAAAGGAGATGACAGCTTCTTGTAAATCGAAGTAGTAACAAAAACTAGGTATCGCATTTTGTCATCTGATTTAACATGATCTAGACACTCCGCAAGTCACCAATGTCAGTCGAAACATGTCCCCCCACACCACTTGTCCCCAGCATTGCGAAGCGTATTCACAGTCAATCGCAGGCTCGCTCTATAAATCACTTCATCTTTTGATATATTTTGCTACTACTATATCATTGTTTAAAATATATTATGCGGTTGGCATTTTCAATACCAATATTTGTAATCTTTATCTTATAAAATATATGCCCTTTCCCAAGGTCATTACATTGTAGGTTAGTTGACTGTATATTGTTTAACGGCCTTTTGGAGAATCTTTCACTAATATGGAGACGTCACCATTGCCGG
Organism: Ostrea denselamellosa; assembly: GCA_024699665.1. Lineage (NCBI taxonomy): Eukaryota > Metazoa > Mollusca > Bivalvia > Ostreida > Ostreidae > Ostrea > Ostrea denselamellosa. The sequence continues at coordinate 17,188,029 of JAMZEH010000015.1, forward strand.
TGAAGGGCTGCAGAGTCTCGTTTTTTGCGGTCTCATCAGAAGGACCGCCCCATTTAGTCGCCTCTTACGACAAGCAAGGGGTATCGAGGGCCCATTCTAACCCGAATTCCACGGGACCATAGAATTGTAAATTTTATTAGTTTTGTAAATTCTACAATAAAGTTTCTTTTGAGCAGCAGTGTTTTTGTTCATCCAATGACATAAAAGGGGCGGATCTCAATATACATAAATACATGTATCATAATGTGATAATTGACATATTAGGGCTCTATCTGATATATAGCTACTAAACATCAAAGAGCAATACCGCACCATTGGACATATGAATGCATGTCAACCATCACAGCGGCTAGTCTAGTAGCCCTTGCGAAAGCTCTCTGGGAAGAGGTTTCGGCGGCAGGAAATTTGAATACATGTATTCCATCGTCATTTCAGTACACGATTGTACATGTATAGACGATGGATTTACAGGGTTTTTCTGTATTTTCTCTATTGAAGTGTAATTCTATCGACAATGATGGGGAATGCTAGGTGCTTCTCGTTCTTTAGAAATTGCACTTCCGGTAGCGACATGTGACTTACACTCAACATCATGGTAATGATGTCGCACTATGAATGCACAAATTACCACATGACAACTTGTCATTAAAAATAAACCATGATAAAGGCATGGCCAAGGGATTAGAGCTGAACGTATAGTTACTATTTGCTAATGCAATGAGCGAAAGATATTTCAAATAATTTTACTTCTAACATCATAGTAGCAAAAATTTCGTGGCAAGTTTTGCAAACAAAAATTCATATGTTTACCTCTAAAAGATCGGAGGAATGAATGTCAAAGACCAGGAATTTGATAGCGATTCTCGATCTGTTCCGGTTCAGTATGGTAACAACGTGGTTGGCGTTGTTTGGATATTTACCATAATACCGTGGTGACGATACAGTGCCCGCTGTATTATTTACAACACTATCATAATCTGAAAAAAGAGTAGAATTTGGTAAAGTATAATATATTAAAAGCGGTTACATTGCTGCATCTTATCCAAGGCCACAATTTCACTTCATTGAATACAAAATCAAATTGGCACATTCACTGATGATCCAGTTGTTTGATTATCTAATTTTTGGAGGATATATGATCTACATACCCTCCCGAAGCCCTGAGTACTCAATACGGAAACCTAAGCTTTCTACCGTTGCGTCCGATGTCATTCTGAATGCACCTTTCGAGGATGAAATAACGATAGAAAATATGTCCCATGATCCACAATACTCCGCCAAAAATTTGTAAGTATTCTCCTGCAGGTAAAAAATCTGAAAATAAATTTGAATAGGGTGAGAAATTGCGAATAATTCGTAGGCCTAAATATACTGCGATAGTGTGTGTTATTATAAAGTATCATATGTCTATTAGAGTAATATAGCAAATAGTTAAGCCATACTTCTAATGAATCAGCGCTGCATTTAAAGCTGTATTCGAGTGAAAAGTTTGTAAAAGTAATTAGTGTGTGTTCCACTCCTTGGACATCAAACCAATAGTCACGGCTAATGGAAGGTGGATAATCATTAGGGTAGTTCTCCGATGTGATGAATTTTGTCTTCTGCGCTAAAGTAAAAAAAATACATGTAAACACATTCCTTATTGAAATTTGAGAGAGAGAGAGAGAGAGAGAGAATTTTCAAAATCAGATTTTTCGTTATATACTTACTAGTATTAAAATGACACATCATAATAATATCATAAGCTGCGTTAAGTCAACTGTGAATGTGATATACTGTTTGAATTTCGTATTTGTGACTTTTCGATGCAAACATACATACAGTATTTCTGAATGTATATTTTTTATACATATAAAAATTCGCCATGGGTTTTTCTTTCTTATTATGACTAACTAATATAAAGTTAAGAACATATATATTTCTTACCCGATGAGAATGTGTAAGTGAAAAAAATAACAAATAATCCTCGGAATAAAAAGGTATACATTTTAATTCATGTTACTCCAGTCCACAGTAAACGCGAGAACAGTTATATTTCCTTAATTCATAGTAAAGTTGAAGGATACGGATATGTCATTATATGCAAGATCCTGTATATTTTCTCTATTCAGTGGCGGATCTTTGACATTACGTGTAATTCACTGAAGGAAGTACATAGTCCTTCGTTACATGTATATTACACTTCGTCTAATATACTACAAAACAACAACGCTTTGTTATTCCTTTTTACAGCGAATATTTAAATATTTTACAATACTTTGTATTTCAATTTAAAATTCATCAAATGTAGAAAATTAGACTGGCATCGTTTTGTCACTCTTTTGCTCAAAAATCGCACTTTCATGAAATAAAAAATATTTAATGATATATGGTTCCAAATGCGCCTATTCCAAGTTTCTCCTTATAATTTTCTGACATTAGAGTTTAAACAACTAAATATGTGAGTGCCTGATGTTTTAGTTAATCAAACGTATCCACCGTTGAAAGTTACAGTATGATATTTTCGGGAAAACTAACGCATAAACAAAAAACCATGACGTCATAATAATTGTCGTTAAATGTGAACAAAGTTCACCTTTTTTGGAAGTAAGTACAATTCTTAAATTCATAATGTACGCTTTGTATTTTATTGAATGTAAGCTATGATTCACCTCACATTTTGAATTATTTCAGTAGCGCTATTGGAGTCTGTATGTGCACTATGTTTAGAGTGCTATGTATCAGATCTGCGTAAGTTGAAATGCATTGGAAAATGCCTCACTGATATTTAAAATTTGATTGGTTAAAAAAAAGACACTAAATTCGCTCAATATTTCTTTTTCCAACCTCCAATCTCCGGAGATTAAAAGTTTAATACAGTTAAAATCCTTTCATACTTGTTGCAGAATTGCATGGTGTTGCCCTGTACATCTCGATTTTCTAACCTTGGAGTGTCACATTTCTTCAAGCCCCTATTCCTTCAAAGGCGCCTATGCAAAGATCACATGTATTATATTTCCGTATGTATATGGATGATATATGTATGTACTTAGAATTTGAAGTTTATTTACAATCATATGACTGGAGAAATATCTTAGATCCACCAAACCGGTATTTGTGTCATCACAATATGTCGACCTTGTACAAATATATTACACGGTGATAAGGATACTTCAGATACTTGCATGTTTTGGGGACCCCAGTCTTTGTTTGATCGATTACACTTTGTATTTATATGGCTCATATGGGTTATGCGGTCAAACGCATTGCGTAGAATTATCATGAGTATTTCCTACTTGATGGCGGCTTCATGATACTCGAAATACATGATCTAGCATTTCACGGTAAGTACAATCCGCCGAATTCTGACGTTTTATCATCTTATTCTCTATTATATTTTGATACTTTATGTTCTGTGAAAACCCAGCATACAATAAAAATACATACTGCGCAAGACGATCGTGTCCAGGTGTACAGAAGAGTACGTTTGCCTCGATTTCGTTGACACTTACCCCATCATATCTACCTGTCCCCAAAAAATGTATTTTATCATTTTGCAGGTGAAGCAAAAATGGTGAAATCAGGACAGGTCTCCACTACGTCGTCGGTCATAGAGTCGGATTTTATAAAGAGGGCCGAGACACTTATCGAAGGTAAAGGGAAGAGGAGCTATTTACCATTAGAAACATTAACCGTTCTTTATTGATTATTTGATTTATTACGTAGGTATGCGTTATAATGTTGTAATGTTTACATTGCATGTATGCAGAAATCATATAATTTTGTGATTTTGTATTTATCCAATGAGCATGGCGAATATACACCATACCATTTTGATACTTGAACCTTGTAGTATGTTGAGACTTGTTTTGTACATGTGTGGCGCTTTGATTTCATAAATGCTCTCGTTTGTCCCGAGGATGGAGTAGCTCGTTAAATTTTTTTGACAGTTTTCAATTATACGCGTTGTTAGTCATTTTCAATGCTCTATATATTCCATGTATTTAATGCAGTTTTACTCGTCCTCAGGCGACACAGTTTTGTTTCTTCATTATGATACTACAGGCTGTAGTATCAACAAGTGAAACATTCCCACGATAAACATTTATTCGATTCAGATATATTAACAACTCACCGAAAACTTGTTTTAGGGTTAGTTCACACAACAAAGTAAATCCGGATTAACTCATGTGCCTGTAATAGTGGGCTAATTCACTTTGCGTTCACATGGAATTTGAGAAGTGGATTAAGTGAACCCGTTTGAGCGTGAAGTGGGTTTATTTAATCTGGGTTGCATGCAATGTGAATACGAAGTAGATGAACCGAAACTTGGATGGAAATATAAATATGAGCAATACATGCATATTCCTTTTAAATCTAATGGCCCAGATAGGTAGCTCATTATGTTTTATCAAACGTGCCGACTGCTGATTTTGGTCATGCGTTTGAATCTGGCAAGTATTTTAATTTTTTCTACATAACTTTTCACTGAACTATATAAGGTAAATCTGAAGCTTTTCAATTTCAAAATATTGAACATATCCTCCAAGTTCCTTCCATATAAAATTTTTCTGGTGTTTTATTCCTCCTTAAGATTTTGCTTGGGTAGAAGATTTTTTTTTATCATAGTTTCTTTCTTCAAGCAATAACCCATTGAAAAGGTTCAGTGTGAGCGCGTTGCAGGTTGAATACTGTAGGTTATAAATCAATTACATGTACATGTAAATTTAAATTAATTCGACTTAACTTACTGTATGAACCGGCCTATAAACAACCTTTGTTTGTAACACATGTGCAGAGTAGTTATCCATCTACATATACAGTGTGCTATTGTAAATTCTGCAGATTTGGAAGAGGAGAAACAACTGTGGTTAATAATTGTGGTGGTGGTCTTGGGTCTGATTTTTGCCATGGTTGGGGCAGGATTGGCGCTGTTTTGGCTCTACAGAAAGACAAATCTGAATGCTTATCGACGGAACCACTGGTACAATCTATGGACTCTCCGATCCACAACTTACAGTGGTGATAATGCCAAGCAAAACTTAGTCTGACATAATGTGAATGTTTTAATATTATATAACTTTACCTGAATATATGATTATTTTGTGGAATTCATTCCTACAGAATATTAAAAAGCTTGTAACCTTTTTTCAAGTGTAGTAAAGCAGTATATCATAAGTGAAACTTCTGTTTGCTGAGAGTTATTCGGCTCGGAATAAAAGCATCGTTTACTAGATTTGAGTTTAAAACACTGCTCTCAGATTCGTATTTTTGCGTTGTGTAAATGTGGCTTGTATTTTCATTTTGTTTTAAGGGTATAAATTTTTTACATCTTCTGATGGTCCATCCCATGTTGAAAAGATTTGCTCTGAGAATGAATATTCCTTTATTGATTCAGCAACGTCAAATTGATCATTTAAAAAAAGAAAAGAAAAAGAAGACAGGACTTGCTAATATTCGAAGATCAACCAATCGCTAAATTTTGTTTGTGTTATCCGAAACTGTGAAAACTGTTCCAGGGGACTGTCTACCTCCCTCACAATGTAGATAGGTACGTGCAGATATGACAGACATATAGAAGATTTCACAAACAAACGTTGAGAAAGATGCCCCATTTCCATCCCCAATGATTCAAAGAATGACAAGTGGAATCCAGGTTGCGCCTTCTCGGTCATTTCCTGCGAGCTGAAATTTTCAAACTTGTTGGAAAGATCTAAGAATCTGTGACTGGGGTACATTCTTTAGAAAATATTACCACACTTGCAGTTGAGAATATTTATTTTTCTCTGAATCATCAAGGAATGTACACTCACATCTTGACTTTTCTTCTGTTTCTGATAGGTGCAACTGAATAAACCCTCTTCCTCTTTCCAATGTATAGGAGATGGCATTGTGTTGCTGCTGCTAATCAACATATCTAAACTAGATTGTTTATTTACTGCCAACAGTCTTTGGAATTATACTTCCAAGAATCTATATGATGTAAAATATCCAATTATACAAGAAGAACCTCATTGCTGAATTTTTTTTTATGAGAGAAGGTCACATGGAAGTAATAACTTCTTTCAGAAGATACATTTTCAATATATGCAGTCGGGATTTGTTTCATAACATGTTTTGACGAGCTCTCAGGTGCTTGAGGTTTGGATTAAACGTTGTATGAAATGGTTGTGAAAAGGTGACGGAGACGACGTCAATGACTCTGAGGGACGTGATTTTACTGTAGTCTTAAGAAGGGACAAGACACCGGCGAAGACTCTGGGGAGTGGATTTCCTGAGTTCCCAGGAAAACCTGAAATTTAGTGTTTTCAGCGTTTGTTTGCTGATGAAAATTTGCTAATGTTCATATTTGGGGACAGCTAAGTAATTAAAACGATTATCTTGATTTTTAATATTACTTTTGTGTTTTGTGCATTGTTTACTGTATATGACAACAGTCACCTGTTCACATGTGAAGTACATACACATGTATTACAATGACATTCAACAAATTGGCGAGCATTAAAAGATCTCCTGATCCTTTGCTAATGTTACAAGAACACCAGAAGGACCTGTGAATGATAATGAAACGCATTCTATGCTAATTAATCCAGCGCTAGCTGAACTTCAACCTGGCATGTTCTCCACACCCAAAGTTACACAACCTTGTGTATAGCCAACCAATCTATATATATATATATACAGTATATATATATATATATATATATATATATATATATATATATATATAAACAACGCCATTGGTTCTGGCTGCATTTGTCAAAGAATGTTTAAGCCTACTATTTTCACACTTGCGAAACTACTTGCTGTGTTATTCAATAAATCAGTGAGGGAATAAGTATTTTCCCATCTTGTTGGAAATTTGTCCTTGTTATCTCTCTTTCCAAGACAGATTGCTTTAAGTTCCCTTAAGAATTTTTCACTCATATTGAGACGTCACCGACTGTAGGTGAAGTGCCACAGATTTAGACCTATGCTTAGCGCTCAGGGCCGTAGCAGTGAGGGTTCTTTAACGTGCCAACGCCTGCCGCGACACAGGACCTCCGTTTTTAAGGTCATATCCGAAAGATCTGTGATTCTCGCTTCTAAATTCTGAACGTTTGACGAAGGAGCGAACACTACCTATGTTAACGTCTTAGGTTTCACGCGGCCATGGCACGAGCGGGGCTCGAACTCACGACCTCCCATTTACGAAGCGAACGCTCCACCACTGAGCTATCGCGATCGGTTCTAAGAAAGATGACCAGTCTTTGGTATATGTATGTGTTGCGCTGACATATGTGACATTGGTGCAGTTTGCTGTCCGTGTTGCACTGACATATGTGACATTGGTGCAGTTTGCTGTCCGTGTTGCACTGACATATGTGACACTGGTGCAGTTTGCTGTCCATGTTGCACTGACATATGTGACACTGGTGCAGTTTGCTGTCCGTGTTGCACTGACATATGTGACATTGGTGCAGTTTGCTGTCCGTGTTGCACTGACATATGTGACACTGGTGTGCTTTGTTGTCCGTGTTGCGCTGACATAAGTGACATTAGTGCGCTTTGCTGTCCGTGTGTCGTGACATGTGTTCCTGTAGACTAACGTTACTGGAGAACTTGTTTTGACAGAAATTACACTGAGAAGGTTTAATACCTGCAAAAAAAAACCCACAATCTGATTTAAAAAACTCCCCAAACCCCAAGCATTCTGAGTGTATTGCAGGCAATACAAAGTCCACTACTGGTAAGATAATTCAGTCAAAAGTAGGTCAAGCATAACAAAACTCAAACTTTATCTGTAACTATCGAAAACCAAGGCGCATATCAATTTTCAGTTGAATATCTTTATCTATTGTGTAGAAAAGTTCAGAAAACCTGAAGCAGAATGACAGACAGATGGAAAAATAAAGAGAAATGAATAAATATATTACAATAATTTATTGACTCATTATCACGGGAATGATGGTTTTTTTTTACATCGGGTATTTGTATAGTAAAATAGTATGTAAAGGCATTCAATCTGCTAACAAACATTGATCTGGACTTTTACCTCCGATTATTTTATTTTTATGGCCATACATAATTTGTAAAAATATAGCACATAAAAATTTAAATCACGTCATTTGAATGAAAATTCGTATAAAATTATAGCAGTAAAAATAACTTGTTATAGGATATTTAATGATCTAACACATATTAGGCTATGATCTAATTAGCATGTGCTATATGTAGGTAACCATTAAGGAACCACTTGCAGGGTCACATGATAACTTAATCTAAATAAATTTGTAAAATACCTGTGTCAAAGTTTGATAAAGTTTGCATTTTTAAAAATTAATAAATTACAAGACCATATCATACATGGTTTCTTTTTACTGTCAAGAATAAAAATACAAAATTGGTACCATGAAATGCTTTCACAAAAATGTAACACTTCACTGGATACTAAATGCAATTTCAATATAACATTGTTCACTTTGGATAATTAAACACGTCATCAGGGGAGATTACTCATTCTAAGAATGCTCACTTTTCACTTGTATTTTGAGAAATAAAGAAACTGCCACAATTCCCATTATCAAATTTCTAAACAAAGAAATCATCAAACTTCAGCCTATCAATATTTCCACATTTTGAGTAAATTTTAATATCTTAATAGATAATACATACTGTATCAAATCTGACTGATGTTCAGAAATTTCAAAAAATTACCATATATATATATATATATATATATATATATATATATATATATATATTCAGACCCAGATAAAGACCTGTATGACTTAGACTTACCCAAGTGTGACATTTTATGTCTCTGGAATGCTTCGTTACTCCTAAACGTCTTGGTGCAATTCTCTAAATTACAGTGGAAAGGTTTTTCTCGTAAATGGATCTTCATGTGAGTTTAAATTTCCTACAACCAAGAAAAAGAAAATATTTACTACATGAAAGAGAGCAACTTCATATATCCTACAATGAATGACACTGCTACGCATAATGGCAATGCTACACATAATGAATGACACTGCTACGCATAATGAATGGCAATGCTACGCATAATGAATGGCAATGCTATGCATAATGAATGTCAATGCTACGCATAATGAATGACACTGCTACGCATAACGAATGGCAATGCTACGCATAATGAATGGCAATGCTACGCATAATGAATGACACTGCTACGCATAATGAATGGCAATGCTACGCATAATGAATGACACTGCTACGCATAATGAATGGCAATGCTACGCATAATGAATGACAATGCTATGCATAATGAATGACAATGTTATGCATAATGAATGGCAATGCTATGCATAATGAATGACACTGCTACGCATATGAATGACAATGCTATGCATAATGAATGACAATGCCATGCATAATGAATGGCAATGCTATGCATAAAATACAACACAATTGTTTATGGCTCTGTGCTGTACTGCACTATTTCTACTCATATACTGTGAGTAAATATTCCAGCATGTTAAGCCATATGTAATATTGTTTAGAAATGTAAATTGTTAAATATTAAAACAGAGATGTTTTAAGTTATTTACATATTGTTTGAAAACCAATTTCACGCAAGGTGCACCAAATTGTATATTTTGGCCAAATTTCACATTCAAAGAGTGCATAACTCCCAGAAAACAAGAATGTCAGTAAAACTGATGGATGCTCCCTGCACGGATTCTAATGAACTACTTTATATGACAAATAACTTGCACATTAACTGTTGAAATATTGTTGAAATGAAGGCTTATTTTTTCATATACAAGATATATGGGAGTGATCTTGACCTTTACAAAATAACCTTGAATGACCTGAGATCCTATTACTTATTTCTGTGATATATGATCAATACCTATTCAAATATGTAATATCGAAATAATACACTTCTTCCTTAAATAAGGTATAGATTCTGAGTGAGCTTGACCTTTCCAAAATGACCTTGGTTCAAATGTTCATGTCCCAGGGAATATTTGTGATCAATTGTGATCAATTTCTGATGAAATGTTTAGGAGATAGGAGCTCGGATGGACAGACACAACAGTGATATGCTTCCCTCCCCCCCCCCCCCCCCAAAAAAATTATAGGAAGCATGAAAAAATCAAATATGAATTGCCTGTGAATATGCACATCTTCACAGCATGTGCATATCAAATACAAAGTTAAATAAAACATTCTGTTCTGAAGTTTCAGAGGAATACTAAATAGTACATTTTGGTCACACATCTAAATTCAAAAGGGACATAACACCCATTCACTTCCTAATGGTGTTGGATTTTGTTCTCTGAACAATTGCACATTATGCATTCCTTGCCCTTCCCTACCTCTTCAGTCATGTTCTGTTCTTGAGGTGGATTTGTGGTCTGATCTGCATCCAGTGTACCGGTCAGTACCTGACCCCCATCTGTCTGCAGGACAATGTCCTCTACCTCTACTCCTTGCTGGATGATGACAATGCTGACATCTTCATTCCCCATTCCCAAACTATTGACTGCATTAGGATCTGTAACACACAGCAACGAAATATATAATACAGCTGTACATTACAGTGAAATAAACAAGAAGCCCATGGGCCACAATTGCTCACCTGAGTCACCTTGGCTACGTTGTTGTTCAGCTGTTGATTTTTTCCCCCAATCTTCATTCCCAAGAAAAATTTCTGCCCTATATTGTGACCCCAAAGGGTGATGACATAACTGAACTTGGAATTCACACAACAATGGAATGTCTCAATATCTATATGACTAACATGATCTTCCTGTTCTGTAGAATGTCAAGGTCACAAGGTCCATGATCATAGTATGAAATGAAAGGTCTTGTCATAAGATATTTATATATAAAATAAGAATGCTCTGCCTTAAATATTTCTCAACATATTGAATAGGTTAGTTTCTTAAAAGTAGGTCAAACTCTGAGGTCAAGGTCGCAAGGTTACAAATTTACTGCCATTAAAAAGGTCTTGTCACAAAGAATGCACATATGAGAGCTCTGTCATCACTTCTTAAATAGAAATAAGAAGAGGTCAATAAAATGGTGCTCATTTGTAAAATTGTAAACAATAAATATCTGTTTATTCTTCAAAATATAGGTTATTCAGTATTCATTTTGACAAAAATGTCATTTGTTGGTATGAAAGAATTCCCAATCTGTTTATTTTGATACTAGTTTTCCCAGTGGGGTATTGGTACAATTCTGATATAAAAAAAAGCACTGCCTATTGTGGCCCCACCCTACCCTTGGGTTGAACAAACTTGAATTTTAACTACCTCAAGATACCTGCATATTAATATGACTGATCATTGCCCTGCTGTTGTTGGGATAAAGATGTCCCTATAAAAACATTTTTAAAAGATTTTTCCTATATACTACCATGTAAAACTTTGATCCCCTATTGTGGCCCCACCCTACCCCCTGGGGGCCATAATTTATACAACTTTAAATCTACTCTATTTCATGAAGCTTTCATTTTAGTTTCAACTTTATTGGAACAGTGGTTCTTGAGAAGAAAATTTTTAAAGATTTTTCCTATACATGTATATCCACATGCAAAACTTTAATACCCTATTGTGGCCCCATCGTACCCCTGGGAGCCATAATTTGAACAAACTTGGAATCTACTTTATGCCAGAAAGCTTTCTTGTAAATTTCAACTTTTCCGGACCAATAATTTTCTTCTGAATAAACTTGCATCTTTACTCAAGGATAATTTGTGCGAAGTTTGATTGAAATCAGCCCAGTGGCTCTGGAGAAGATGAAAATGTGAAAAGTTAATGACAATGATGACAACAGACATATTTCAATCAGAAAATCTCACTCAAGTCTTTAGCTCAAATGAGCTAGAAATAAAAAAAATAATTGATATCAACCAGCATACAAGAAGATATATATTATGTACATTATACCTTATGGCTTAGCAGGATAATGTTTGTTTGTTTGTTTGTTTTCCGCCACACTCAACAATTTTTCAGTTATCTGGTGGCGTCCAGTTTTGTAGGTGGAGGAGAGAACCCAGATACAATGTACCTGGGAAGAGACCACCGACCTTCCGAAAGTAAACTGGCAAACATTCTCACATATATCGGCGCGAGCGGGATTCAAATCCGCACCAACTAGAGGTGAGAGGTCTTGTGATTTTGAGCACAATGCTTTAACCACTCAGCCACGGAGACCCCCAGCAGGAAAATGCCTTTCAAATATAAATACTGGTATAAATAAAACACTGTCAGATCATTATATTGAATTTTTTGTTTTCTTACCTCAAGTTATTCTTTCTTGTTCTGCAGGTGTGTCATACAGAGGAGATTTTCTTGGTCTCCCTGTCATAACATTTTTGTCATGGTTAGAAAATTGTCAAATCTATTTACTGATTTATTCAAGGTGATGAATTAACCAACTTAACAATCATAGAAAATAGCTTCATAACATTGAAAATATCAATGTGGCCATCTCCTAGTGGAGTGTAAAACACACACACACACTTCTCCAACATTTTGTCAATTTCTGATTATTCACCCCAACAGAAACTTGGGTTTCATTGTATACTTTATCACAAGATTCAACATTACACACTTCTAGCCAAAACTTCATCAACTATAAAACATTGGCAAAATCTTAATTGAAAGTGCAAAATAGAAAAATAGAGAGTTAACTACTCCGCTGAAACACACTGATAAACATGGCAAGGTCATTCCTACCCCTTTTGCGTGTGGAGGTTGTGGCTGCCCGCTTGACCAGGGACACACTCCTGAACTCCTCCTCAGGTGTAAACTTCTCCTCAGCTTCCTCCTCCTCCTCATTCCCCTCATCTACCAGGTCTGGATTTCTATAGTCTCTGTTTGAATGGTCAATATAAACGGTTTAGCAAATCAACAATTTTAACTGTTATGGGTACTGCTTAAATCCAAAACATTTCCACCACATCATCAAGTTCACAGATAATTACCAGCATGGTCACAGTTCTAATTTGATGATAACAGTCTATTGTCATTTTCATCACATCAATGCCATATGCCAACATGATCATGATTCTGTCCAACTCCTTGGCAGATTTCAACAAGTCAAATTCAACTATTTATAAACTAAATATTGCACAAAATCATGATTTACTCTTCAACCTCATAACCAACTTTGGCTTGACAAGACATATGGGTGATTTAAAAAAAAAAAAAAAAAAATGGCAATTTTATTTTTTGGCAATTTTTCAACTTAAATTAATCGTTTTGATTTCTATTTGCCCATATTGTACATAGCTATATGTTTCATAATTTAAATTGTCATTGAAATAAATTAAGACATAAAAAAGTTTCAAATATTTTAATGAGAGTAAATCAACAGAAAAATATGAAAAGATATTTATTTTCAAAGAACTGTAGCTTGAGATAATTATAAGGAAAATCATATTTTTCCAATCAAAATTGTTATATGTGTATCAGTTATGAATTCTTAGACAAAAATTTTTTTTCTTTCATACATTTGGAAAAAATGACTTTTGGCATAAAATTGGGGGTTTTTTTTCATTTAAGTGTCAAAACGTTTTTATATAAGAAATGTATTGCAACATATAGACTTGAAACCTAAATTTTATAAAAATATAATCAATTTTGAACATCTGTGAAAAAAAAAACCCAAAAAAACCATGTTCATTTGAAATTTTTGAACCAAAAAAAAATCCAAAAATGGCTCTTTTTTGCACTGATTTGTTGTACTCCAGACATAATTACATGTTTACTAATTTTGCTTTTAATATGACCTTCCTTGCACTTTTTTCCAAGTTAAATGGTAGGAATAATTCACATAATAACTATTCAACATATATTACACATGTGTATTTGTAATGATATCAAAATACCTCAACTTTTTAAAAAAAAAAAAAATTTTTCATTTCATGAAAATTTTTCTAAATATGTTTTAGATTAGTATAATAAATGACTTATATAACACCTTACATTGTTTAAAGTACCATCTAAACAAGTATCATTGGTCATGTAAGATATGTGTACTATAAGTGATCAAAAAATGAAAGTTCATATTTTTAAATAATTTGTAGCACTCCAAACACACTTATGATGCAGCAGAAAAGTACAATTCAAAGCCTCTTAAGATGAAAATTTAGAGCTTTTTTCAGCATAATATTTCCATAGAATTATATAGCACTTCGAGCTTTGTAAATTTATAAGTTCATATAATAATATCTTTTCAAAATGTAATCTTTGGTGAATTATGTTCACAGTTATCTAATAAGTTATCAAATCTTATTTTAAAAAAATGCACATGATTGATCTTTTTGCATCAGAAAAGGGCATTATCTGCAAATATGTCCCTAATTTGGTCCAAAACTCCTTAAATATATAAGTTATGATGATTTAAAGAGGTATGAGTCACTTTATATTAAAAACTGAAGTCTAATGAAGTCTAATAAATCATGCTTTAAAAAGTATTGCACTCCAGACAGCACAAATATTGGTCAGAATCAAAGACATTGTCTCTGACTGACCCAGTTCTTTGGGTCTTTATCATCTGAAAAAGAGAAGAGAAGTTTATTCAATACAATGTCACTGGGAATGCAGTGTTAAACATCAAATGCTGCACCCCAGACAAAAATGGGTGGGTTCAGTTCATGTACTTTGTGAAATGTCCATAAAGATGCACATACTTTTAAGTAGTTTTCTTTTATGTGTTGGACGTTTGTTTGCATAATTGACATGGTATCTCTGCATACCTACTGCATATGTGTTTGTCATTATATAATAATTTATAACACAATTACAAATGTTGCCTTACTTAATTCAAAGACTTCAGTTTTCTAACCTGTGTGCAATTTATAATGTTAAATGTATTGCTTAAATCTCAGGTAATATCTGCCTTTGATCTTTCCAAGAGGTGACGATAGTTTTCTCTATGTCAAAGTTCGTCAGCTGTCAATGTAGATCCAGAATACATGTTTTACAACTGCCATGCTTTGTCAGATTGAAGTTGAGATATTTGTGTGAAGCTAATGTATTCAGCTAAAATAATGAAATAACTAGTTGTCTGAACATAATTCTATTAATAGACCATTAATCAACAGATCTAGTTGAATTCAGTTGATTGATTGATTGATTATTTATTGCTTTCCGCCACACTCAACAATTTTTCAGTTATCTAGTGGCGTCCAGTTTTTGTTGGTGGAGGAGAAAACCCAGATACAATGTACCTGGGAAGAGACCACCGACCCTTCCGCAAGTAAACTGGCAAACTTGCTCACTTAACGCCGCGGCTGAGATTCGAACACGCGCCGACAGAGGTGAGAGGCTTTGTGATTTTGAGCCCGATTGAAACTGCCTTTATAATAAGAAACATAGTCACATATATTCATTCTATATTTTCTCCTACAAAATCAACAGCTGGTATTCAAGTATGTAATGGATATCGTAACACAACACATACTGCTGCAACATTGATGGCCAGAGAGAGCAAGGTCATCTTATGGCATCCCTAATGTCAATAATAAGGTACATGCATGCATTATTTAAATTTGAAAGAGAAAAGATGAAAAGGAAATATGTCTATCCAGGTCAGATTAGGGAGTCCACAAATAGCTACCTCTTAGATATTTGGGAGGTTTCTAGTGCCGAGACGTGAAAGTTTCATATAATAAAACTGAATAAAAGTGGGGGCTTGGGGTGGCCGTCCCCTGACAAGGCAAGCTGAACATATCACTTCACTTTAAAGGCAAAATAGTGATAATAATAAAAGCGTGGATGTTTGCGGCTGCTCCCACTTCAAAGTGTCTGTGAGCTAAAATGCTGATAAAAAAATATTTTAAAGTACACACCCCCCCCCACCCCCCTCCAGTGCTGCACTAGCTATAATATACATGTATCATAAGATATGAATTCTCAAATCCAGACGAGTTACAGTTTGCTTATATTAGTGATGTAAATGTTTAGGAGAATACGCAAAATAATGCTAGCTAAATAAAGCACATGGACAAATTTCTAAACAACGGATTCTGTCTATTTTGGAGCATAAACAGTATGTCTTTTTACACAGTTTTTAAAAACTTCATTTTAAACAAGGAATTCAAATATGGGTTAATTTTGTGATTTTTTGTTGTTGTTGTTGTTGCCATTTTGATTTTGCCAATCGCTCCTGTGATCATATACGGTATGTAAAAACCAGCACTTACGTTAGTGTCATATTTTGGGGACAGGAATACTAGAAGTGTTCGAGATGTACAACCACTTTACCTCAGACAACTTTCATTATCTACTATTACATATAGATTTATAAAGCTATATAATGCAGCTAAACATAGAGATCGTGCAGATCTTCAACAGGCCGAGAATAAATAATGCCAGATAATCTCGGATTGTGGAGATAAGTGTTTTGTACACACGGTGCAGAACAGGAGGGGAGGGGGTTGAATTGTACACGCAGTGTACAACATAATAGAACATCCATTTAGGTAGTCAGACGTTTCGTCCCATGGACACTTAGGCCCAGACGTTTCGACCCTAAAAGTTGGACATTTCGGCCCAAGACATTGCGGCCCAATTTTTTTCTGCCCGAGACACCTCGGCCCATTTTTAATTTTTATCATTTTTTATTCATTTCTATTCATATATTTACTTTTTGCTTATATTACCAATAATTACATCACAATACATTTGACATATCTGCCCAATGACATTTCAGCCCAGAGACACTTCGGTCCAAATGTAAAATACACACACACATCTATCAATTCCATCGGGTTTTAAATTTTATTTTATTTTCAACATAATATGCATTACTCTTGTGTTTTGACCGCTTAGAATCGGTATGATAAAAGTGAATCCGGCGAAATGTCAAAATAAACACTCGGGGTGTGGCACGCGCCCTTCTGTACCCTCAGATAAGCATGAGGGGGTAATTATAAGCAGCTTAAGAGAAGCCATTGGACACCCATGTCATTTCGTTGCATACCATTCTTTAGATGCTTCTAGAACAAGGAAGATGTCAGGTGATAGAACAAGTTTTATTATAAATTTATGTATTAGTTCCCATTTTGCGATCATGAATTTTTCTTCTATTAAAGAAATTTCTATTTACAAACACAAACGACATCTACTGAAACTGTCCTTTAATTGACTTGATATTTTTAATATTTTTCAACTTCTACGGAAATAACATTCTTAATACCATCTAGAAGATTGTTAAATTTTGTCCGATACGTCAAATGTTTTGCTAAAATATAGAAAATGTAATTTAAAAAAAATACTTTGCAGATATCTGTGTCCGATGCAACTTCACTGTGCGACCAAGCCAAAAGGTCCTCCAGTGCGACAACTGTCAAGCCTGGCACATCGAACGTGTAACTCTGGTAAGTAGCTTTATCATAAGTTTGTCATAGTCAACTTATAATAATAATAATAATATATGCATTTATATAGCGCCCTATATAAAAATAAATTTACCCTAAGGCGCTGAACATGATAAAAATTATATCACATGACCACATTAACAAAAAGCCTGTGATACAGTAAACATGGTAAGGATTAAAACGCTTCAATTCAAATTACACAATTTTACAGACACTAGAATACAAATGAAAGTAATATTAACAACAAAAGATTCAGAAGGACACCAAGATGACTGAAGGTTAAAAATACATGAAATAAAATTGATATACGTCTAGGTAAAATGATTAAACACTGTATGCTAATTTAAAAAGATACGTTTTTAAGTCCCGTTTGAATGTAAAAATTGATTTCTGGAATCGCAGCGAGTCTGGTAGATTGTTCCAGAGTGTCGCTGCTGCGTGGTCAAACCGACGAATTCCGTATGTCTCAGTGCGCACACGAGGTTTCGTAAGTAGCATTGACTTCTCAGAGCGCAATGCTCGTGACGGCGCATAAATCGTCACCAGTTCCTTCAAGTAAGATGGCGATGTATTCTGTAGTGACTTGAAGGTGTAGAGAAGGATCTTGTAGTATGTACGAAATTTAATCGGTAACCAATGAAGAGATATTAATACTTCAGTGATGTGTTCGTACTTCTTGGTTCGAGTTATGATTCTTGCTGCTGTATTCTGAATTTTTTGGAGTTTTTATAAAACTTTTATAAAACTTATAAATCAATGTGCTGATTTGATATCAGTCATCAAATTAATTTCGAATTTCAGTCTTTTTTTTATTTTCGTTACTTTTTGTGACTTGTGACATAAATGGCTTATAAACCATTGTAAAATATTGCCAGATATAAAATAAGTTTGTAATTTAAAAATGAGACCATTCATAGTGAAAATGTGCGCTATTTATTATGAGCAAATTTGACACATTTGTAATGCGATTTTTGCCATGTTCGACTTGGCCTTATTTGCCATTCATGCTATTGACGGTTGAGAGTTGACAAATTTTTACTGTGCATTTAGGCATGTTTAACCTTTGGGTTTTTTTTTTTTGTTTCTGTTTTTTTTTTGGGGGGGGGGGGTTGTTTGGTTTTTTTTTCAATTTTTTTGCAATATTGCTATTACAATGGCATATTCAGCTTCTTATGGAGTGTGGAATATAGAATAGATATAGTGTGTGCTTTTAATAACGATGGTGAAAAGTTTAATTTAGTTGAAGAAACTAAGCTCTTTTTTAGAATGGGTGTAAAGTATGAAAGTAATAAAACGGTAGGATACATACGGGGTACACATGTAAGAGTATATATCATAAAGGAATCAAATATCTAAGCTATCTAAGCTCTTGTATCCGGCCTCCAAGGCTTAATGTCGATAAAAGCAAAATTTACTCTGTGTCAGAATTCTCCAAGGCTAATTGCTTTCTGCTGCAATCTAAAAATATTAATTAATGAAGAAATTAAATAAAAAATTCACTTGATTCCAATATTGTACAAATTCTCAAAAGAAATAACTATCTATCTATCTATCTATCTATCTATCTATCTATATATATATATATATATATATATATATATATATATATATATAATATGCATTGTTTTATGTGTAGGTGTCAATAGGAAACAGTATTGAAGACTAAACAAAGGTACCGAGAGCATCGATTTCTCATGTTCCAATTGTTCCCAGTTAAAAAAGAAATTTTAACCAATACATAACAACAATTCTAGATGGCATTTCTACAATGATATTTCACTTGTTGACCATATAGTATAAAACAGTTTTAATTTGAAAGACACCCCCCTTTTTTCTGGAAAGTGATGTTTGGTAAATCATAGATTAATTCTTAACGTGTACGTCTAATTGTTGAAAATTTGACATTTACAGTCAGAATCGGCTCAACGCAAAAACAACGACAATGAGGCCCATGAATCTCGACTGTCGACATTTGCACTCGCATTTGAAACCACAATGTGTGTGTGTGTGTGTGTGTGTGTGTGTGTGTGTGTGTGTGTGTGTGTGTGTGTGTGTGTGAAACAATCACATACACCCCCCCCCCCCATATATTTAATAATAATGCATGTTCTTTTTTAATTTTTTTCAGTTAAGGCTTCAAAACTCCAATGTCTGATTTTTAGTTCCAAATTCTCTGTAATTATCTAATATATTCCCTGTGCTTGCACGGGTTAATGTCTAGTATTTATGATAAAGATAAGTTTTCGTCAATAAATATTTTTTTTTTCATTAAGCGCAACCAACACCCCACCATCTCTTCTCCAGGATTTATCAACTGAGGAAAACCGCGATGACTCTACTGATGATCGTGAAAATCCTCAACGCATATCCGAGTATGTCTGACTCTGGTGCAGAGCCTGGTGTGTCAGAACAGATAGATAACCCAAATGAGGAGGTATTTTAATTACTTACGTAAACTGGATACTAACATATAACACATGCATATATGTCATCAAATCTAATGTTTTTAGTTCCTTATCAATAAACAAAATGGAAAAGTAATATAGTTTTCCTTAGGTATGTACTAAATAAATGTAATATATCTTCTATACTAAATATGTGTAATAAATGAATGAAACTCACAGCATAGGAGAATAAAAATAATTTTGTAAAAGAGATACGGTTTAAGACATATCATAGTAAATATAACAGTATATTGAATGAAATATTAAAATAAATTGAATAGTGTAGTAAATGAAATAGTACAGTCAGTAAGATAGGTAAAATCGTTTGATAAGGGAAAATTCTTATGAATGCGGTGTCTAGATATCTGGAACTCCATCACACACCGTTATTTAGGTATTGCAGTTGTGAGAATCGTCTACGTAAGTGTTAAATTAATGTAATAGTATATCAAATAAAATGGTACAGTAGGTGAAATAAGTAAAATAGAGCATTAGATAAATTAGTTTAGTAATTCAAAAAGATAGTAAATAAATCAATATAGTTAGTATAGGTCTTTAAAGCCCTGTGGAGACCCGGGATAGAATAGGTCCTCAGTACCCCTTGTTTGTCGTAAGAGGTGACTAAATGGGGCGGCCCTTCGGGTAAATAAATAAAATAGTAACTTAATTGAAATAAATCAAGTAAAAGTGCAAATAAAGTAGTACCGTAAATAGATTTGAACAGTTAATGAAATAGTACAGTAATGATACAATAAATAAAATATTACAGTTAACGAAATAGTAGAATGGTTTAAATAAGTTCAATAGCTGGTATGTAAATGTTAAATTTGTATAGGAAATAAGATAGTATAGTGAATAGGAAAAGAAATATCTCACTAAATTCTAAAAGAAAAGCAAATGAAATAGAACGATAAAATAGAGGAGTAATGAGAAGGCGAAATAAGTGAAATAGAGCATTGAAATATAATAGCAGAATGAATTACATTATACAGTAGGAAAGGTATTGCAGTAAATTAAAGAGAACAGTAAATAAAGTAATAGAGAACATAAAGTAGTAGAGTAAGTCAAATAGTACAATAAATGATATAGAATAGTCAATGAGATAGGAAAGTGATAAGACAGTACAGCGAGAAAAAAAATGCATTAAATTTGAATTCCAACATTATACTGTTTTTCGAAGTTAAGGACTTTTTTATTTTCGTATATTAAAGTATGTAGGATGAAAACAAATTATTATATTTTTGGTACGTCTTTGAATTGTTTTTATTGGTATTAATAAACATCTGTGTTTAGCAGGACCGCACATCAGACAGAGAGGCTGCAAGAAACCTCACTTTAGTTCCTATAGCAGAAATGCTACTCTGCTCTATCAATTAATTCAAACCTCGATGATATAACTTTAAACTATTTTGATTATAATTCGCATGCCAGAACATAATTTGTAATGCATTTTTCTTTTCTCTTTTTTAAAAACCACACACACACACACACGTGCGCGCGCACGGGTTACTACAGCATTGACAATATTTCTCCTTTCAATGATCAAAGTATACTGTGTTAGTGGAATTTGTCACAGAAGGTCACGAAACTGCAAACAACAGCGGGCTAAAGTATTTTGTATGTTTCATATGTGTGCACATGTCAATGAACACACGATTACATGTGTAGAAGTTAAATACCTGGATATACTTTTAAAACAAGAAATTCATGGGTCACAATGCTCACATTAGTTAACTTGGTTCTGCTGATATCTATAAGAAGATTAAATTAAGATTTTAAATCCTCTTTATTCTCACGAACAATGTCGACCATATTTTTTAACCCTAGCCCATAGGGTCATGACTGAAACGAATCTGAATCCACACAGCGTTGGGATGCAACTATAAAAAAAATATTACTAACATTGTCTTGCTGTTGTGTTATAGAGAAGATATTTTAAACTAAGATTTTTTTGCCCGTGTCCATGTACTATGCAAAATTTAATTCCCGATCCCAGTCCCTCCAGGGTCCATAATTTCATTTAAAAGAAAGAAGTTGAGTCCACGCAATTTGGGAATATTTCCATATCATGCACTCGATACAACCCTCCCTCCCTTCAAAAAAATGGATGGATGGATCGATATATAGACAGACAGATAGATAGATGGACAGACAGATAGATAGATGGACAGACAGACATGGTTTGGTACTAACAAGTACAAATACAAATTGCCTAAAATACAAGGGATTCGTGAATTTGAAATATACTACCCTCCCAGTACAACTCTATATTCCGGGAAAATGTTATTTATTGGTGACGTTTTGAACACCCAATTACGTAAATTCTCGCGTTCACTTAAGATCTCAAATTACCAGGAAATGGATGAAAAATTGTCGTAGTGAGTCCATTTCTAATTTCTAATTTCTGTTATTTTCATAAATAATGTCTTTTGAAAGTAGACACATAAAAGATTTTAAAAGTCAATGGAGATATCTGTGACTAGCCTGGAAATGGATTGAGATGTACTCAAGCACCTGCCATGCTGAAAGTAAAATTTGAACAAAAATGAAAATCTACCCATTTTATCCACTCGTGATTCCAAATCCTAACCCTTCCAACAATGTCAAATTTGCAATAGGTTCCTTGATTCATTTTCACGGTATTTTACATCAAAGATGCACCTTTCCGTTTAAAGTGAAAGCACAAGTAGAATTGTCCACAATGTCAAGCTCTCTCACATCTCACAGTCTTAGTTTCGATTCCCATGAAAAGGCACGTGATCAATGCAGAATAGCCACTTTCTATACTAATAAAGAAATAAACAATATTGAAATTATTCAAATTCTACAATATACTACTTTAACATGTCTAGATTTTAACACTAGTAGTTTACCTTCGAATTGGCAATTGATCGGGTATATTCAAACTTAAGGAAAGCTTTACAGTTTGAAATTATAGATAACGCCAACGTATATCAGAATTCATATAGTTTTAATGTTATTTATTTGTGTGGATTTTTAAAAAATATATTAAGGAAGCCATTCTGCATTGATAAAGTGCCTTTTTGTAGGATTCAAAACTATGAAATGTAGGACAGCTGGAATTCTCGGCGGATAATTCTACATTCACATTAAACGGTAAGTTGGGTAGAGCATGCTGCACATTTGATATAATCTACCTTGAAAATGAATCGAGGAACCTATTGCAAATTTGACCTTGTAGGAAACGTTACGATTTTTGCAAGAAGATGAAACTTCATTGTACTGTAAAAATTCATATATGGGAGTCACGAGTGGGTAATAATTGGTATATTTTCGTCATTTTTGTTGACATTTTACTCTCAAGATGAAGGTGCTTCAGTCAATCTCAACCCATTTCCAGACAAGTGTTTCTACTTTCAATAAACATCGAAATTATTCATGTAAAATGATTGAATTTAGATATTAAAAAATAGCCTCATTAGTCGAATTTTCATCTATTTCCTGGTAATTTGAGATCTCAACAATAATACATTCCCTGCGCAACCGGAAGGAGTACAAAGCACTGTGAAAAAAATAATTCCAATAAATATAAAACAATAAGATATCGTAAAGTAAACAGACGAAATAAAAGCAGTGTGCTAAATAGTTAAAATACATAGCAAAAAGATACGCAAGTACTTCTGGAAGCTATTCATTCATTGGTGAAATATTTTTTTTTAAACAGTATTTTATTATGTACAAAGCATAATAGGATTAGGCAGCAGGCTATAAGCCTATTTAAGCCTTCTCCAATAAGGTACAAAGTGATCACATTTATGAATGTATTATGATTATGGGCATGAGTATTTATACAATGTATATGATAATTAATGACAAAAACAACAACAACAACAAAAAACATGAAAAAAAAAATAGAACAAGTAAGCAGGGGTTAGGGGGTACCGGTTCAACAAGGCTAAACACATATACTACTAAGAGATTAGATAAATGCAATACAAATACAAAAATATTAAAATCTTTTGCTTTGAAAGATGTAGTTATGAACAAATTTGAAAATCATTGCATTTTCCTTAAAACTAAGAGTTTCATTTCCACAAAGTAATAACTTTAAGGATATAGGAACTTGCAGTTGCATTGCATTTACAGATTCAAATAAATTATATCTTATTTCTGAAAAATTTACACATTCAAAGAAGAAATGAAATGCATTTTCAGTATGATAACCACACTTATCACAAGTAGCATTTTCACGAAGAAAATGACAATGTAAATCATAATTTAGGTTACTAGCATTGTTTCTTAATTGACAATGAGTAATATTTACTTTACGCTTCCCTAAACTAAATAACTTATTTGGTTTTCTATAATACATATTCTTAATAGTTGTTTTAAATGATGCAAGAGTGGGGAGTTGTCTAATTTGAATAGGTAGGTCATTCCAAAGTTTGATTGTTGAAGGTAGATAACTGTTCATATATGATGAAGTTCTACCTTGGGGTAAAATAAACTTTAGATCGTCATAGTTTCTTAAATGATATAAATTTTGTGAGGGGAAGTAAGGTAATAATAGTTCTTGAAGGTAGGGAGGAGCGATTTTGTAAACTATTTTGTAAAATAAAACAAGTCTATGAACTTTTCTTCTGGTTGATAAAGTGTCCCATCCTAATTCTTCATATAGTGCTGATCTGGAAGAATTTATTCTCATTCCAGTAATAATTCGTGCTGCGGAAACCTGGACATTTTCTAATAAGCTGGCTTCTCTTTCAGTACAATTGTCCCATACTAAATCACTGTATTCAAGAACTGGACGTATAAACGAAAAATAAATTATTATCAAAGATTGACGATCTAGAGTATATTTCAGCATACGCAAAATGTTTAATCTACTAGATGCCTTTTCATGTATTTCTAATATATGTAATTTCCAACTTCCATCAGATTGAAATTTCAATCCTAAATGGGTATGACTTTCTGCATTCGCAACTTTCGGGCCATTACAGCCAAAACTAACTTTAGAATGAGAAATGTGTTTTCTATTAATGTTTAGGTTTATCGGTTTTTTTGTGGATTAAAGTCCACAGCCCACTTTGTAGACCATTGTTTTATTTTCTCCAAATCATTCGTTAGTGAATTTGCTGCTTGTACAATATCATTTTCAACAATTACATATAAGGAAGTATCATCTGCAAAAAGTCGCACATCATTTGTAAGATTATCAGATATGTCATTAATATATAATAGAAACAAAAAAGGTCCTAAAACAGATCCTTGAAGAACTCCTGAGTTTGTAGTTCTAGAAGTAGAAGTAAAACCATCTAAGACAACCTTTTGAGATCTGTCAGACAAATAATTGTCAACCCAATTGATGATTTGTTCTGATATGCCATAGTGTTTTAGTTTATGTATTACGCCTTTGTGCCATACTCTATCAAAGGCCTTAGATATGTCACAGAAAATGAATCTTACATCTTTACCTTTATCAAGACTTGAGATAATTGTATTATAAATTTCAACAAGTTGATTCGTTGTTGAATCACCCGGCTGAAAACCAGATTGATATCTATAGATAATGTTATTATCTAAGGTATAGTTGTAAAGATGCTTAAAAATTATTTTTTCAAGTATTTTACATAGTGCTGAGGTAACTGATATGGGTCTATAATTATTTACATCTTGTGCACTACCTTTATTTCTATAAGTAGGAGTGATATGAGCTAATTTCCACAATTTGGGAAGTTTACCCGAGGACAATGATACATTAAATAAATTTGTAAGAGGTTTACAGATAGATGAAGCAATATTTTTAAGGATTTTTGGTGATATACCATCAGGACCTGGGGGGTTGTTTACATTTAAGGTTAATAGTTGATCAAGTACTTCCTGTTTGGATATAGTAAAACTATCAAGAGGATGGTGTATAGGAGGCCCAGGACCATGGAGAGGGATGTCAGGTTCATGGTTCATAGTGGAAACATCAGCAAAAAATTAATTTAGTGCATGCTTTATCGATGGGGTGAAATAGTGTTTTTCCAGATGATTTAATGGGCGGCATTGGTTTGTGATTATTTGTAAGTTTTGATATGGATTTAATTATCCTCCACCATTTGTCAGGTGGAATATTTTTATCAATTTGTTCAGTGAGTTTTTTATTGTAGTTTTCACGAGAACGCCTTATTTCATTAATGACTTGATTACGTAAGGACCGGTATCTACTCCAATGTAAAGGGTTTTAGTTTTGACTGCTTTATGATGTGTTCGATTTCTTTTCCTCATTAAACGTCTTATAGTATTAGTCATGAAAACTTTGTCTTTAGGTCTAACAGTGACAACTTTTGTTGGTATATGACGATTAATACATTCATTTGTATTTTGCAAAAAAATAGAGTAAACATCATCAATATCATTGCTGGTAAAAACCTCCTCATTCCATCTGCAATTCAATAAAGCATTATTTAGACCAGTATAATCTGCAGATTTGTAGTCTCTCACCTCCCTTTTGTATGCATATTGTTTAAAAATAGTAAATTTCACTTCTACACCTATAACAGAATGTGTGCTACAAAAGGGAGGGAAAATAAAAGTATTCAAAAGTAGATTTGTGTTGTTAGTAAGTATTAGAAATATTTCTTTATTATGATAAACAACAAGGACAAATCATGACAATATATTTACATTCACTCTGTACATTCTATATAATTTTTATTGAATCGATTGCTTTAATTTGCTTGTCATTTGCAACTTTGAAGACATATTTTGTTTTAATATAGTTAGAGCCGGTTTTTTTAAAGTGCTATTTCTCCGTGTATTCCACGAAAACCGCAATCTATTTCTCGGCAATGTTGAAAAATATGGGGTTTTTTGTCTCTCAGTGGATCTCTCTCTTTCTCTCGATCTCAATCTCTCATTTTACATTTTAGTTGAATTTAAAATAATAAATAACGCTTATCTATATAAAATAATGAATTGTAATGGTTTATCTTATGAAAATAATGAATTGTAATGGTTTATCTTATGAAAATAATGAATTGTAATGGTTTATCTTATGAGTTTAGATTTTGTCTTCCTGGACTATATCCATCTAAAATCGTTCAGATATGGAAATCATTGCCAGTGTACCAAATATAGAAACAAGTCAAGGTCAGTTGATGTTTAAATAGCTTACAGGTCAATAATTTCGTCTATATTTTATGTACCTGAAAATGTTTATATATGGGTGGGGGGGGAGGGGGGGGGGGAGAAAGATATAGATAATAAAATGTCTTTCTTTCGATTGTTAAACGGAGATGAAGGTCGAACACATTGCAGAAAAAAAATTCATAACCGGCTATGCATTTTCTGCAATTTTGCGTTCAACAATGAAAACACTTTATCAATTTTAAAAATGAACACTGGCAAACGGGATAAAAATTAGCTTTTTGTTGACATTTCATTAAAGTTATGCAGTCTTGTTCTGACAGAAATCACGACTTGAAGATACAGTTTATGTTGAACAAAAATTAGGTAAATGGCAAAAATATGCCACCATACTTCTCTGTTACGTACATGGCTTAGACGACTTTTAAAATTCTCTTGTGCTTATCTATCTCATAGATACAACCAAAACTGTTTACAGTGATTCACATGTCTAGGGTACTCTTAATCAATATTGTCCCGAATAAATGATGATTTAATACTGTCCGACTGAATGGTGTTAAAGAGATCCAAATTGATAGTGTTTTCTAGTTACTATAAGAATATTTTCATCTAGTTAATAGTTTCCAAACATGTCTTAAAAATTCTATGTTTAAGTTAAGAATATATTTAACCCATAAAGCGACTTCACTGAGCATAAAATGAAATTAAAGGCATTCTGCAAAATTGTTACAGTATATGTAACAACTTTTCCGAGAGGCAAAATCATACGATCATTAAAATTACAAACTATCTTTTCAGTCTGTAAAGAAATATAAGAATGTTTTTATTATGAATCTATCTTTTTTCGGGTTTTTTTTTTTTTTTTTTTTTTTGGTTTTTTTTTTGTTTGTTTGTTTGTTTGTTTTGGTTTTGGTTTTTTTGTGGGTTTTTTTTTTTTTTTGGTTTTTTGGAGGAGTTTTTTTGTTGACTTTCAATTAATATGTAGAAATAGAGAAACATAATTAAGAGATGCACAATTGTTTTTATAAAAATGCGTTCATATGTACCTTCGGACCTGTACGATCTGCAAGTGAAGAAATCTCAATTCGGCTTATATGGTAAACAACAGACAAACACAAAGATGTTTAAAAGCTTGTTGTACATAAGGTAGGATCAATGTCTGGATGAAAATCCTAGATCATCTTCGTGTCTGAGCGGATATTCAACATACATGTACCTGTATTCTCCCACTTCCAATCACAGGAACTGAGCGCCGGGTGTGTTTTCTTTCTTTCTTTTTCTTCTCTCTTACCATAACGAACTAAAAACTATATTAATGTTCTACAAATATTTGGCTGCTTCTTTTACATACTGGTATACCAATACAGAGATTATTAGTGGGTATTAAATGATATCAACAAACGAAGTACCCGATGCATGCCCACACTTCTTTTTGTACCGACAAATGTTCAAGCAGTGTTAGAACAAGAATTTTAAATTGCACCCAAGTAAGGTAAGGTATATCTTACATTTGCATTTCATCATACCCCTTGGGGACCCGGGTTGTTAGAATAGATCCTCAGCACCCCTTACTTGTCAAAAGAGGCGACTAAATGGGGCGGGGCGGTCCTTTGGATGAGACCACAAAAACCGAGGCCCCGTGTCACAGCAGGTGTAGCACGTTAAAGATTCCTTCCTGCTCGAAGGCCATAAGCGCCGAGCATAGGTCTTAATTTTGCAGTCCTTCACCGGCAATGGTGACGTCTCCATATGAGTGAAAGATTCTCGAGCGGGACATTAAACAATATTTAATCAATCATTTCATCATTATCTAATTGTATTACAACAGATAGATAGAAAAATGTTATTATTCTACATGTTATGCACCAAAACTAATCATTTATCATTCGTTTTATGTATTGATTACAATGAAAACTCTATCCTAAGTGGATTCGCTTACAGGTACCCATCTTTGGTAAGTATCATTGAAGAGACGATTACGACTAGAATCAGACAGACGACGAACATGTAATCGGGCTAATATAAAGCAACACTGAAATAGTAAGATTTGCATCAACAACTTTCATATCATTAATTATTTCACTATCTTGACAATATATGCGGGTGAAAGAAAACGACTATGAATTGATATTTTATTTCTCTAAAAATTACAGAATCAAGGAAACTTTTCTTCTTGTAGTGGAGAGAGAGAGAGAGAGAGAGAGAGAGAGAGAGATCTTAAATCCATTAATTAGTTGGATTTCATACCAAATTACTTAAATCAATACTACTTCTAATCTAGCAGGTATGTTTCCGTATATAAAGATAACCTCAGTATTTCAAAGCTACAGAGACGAGAAAATTATAGACAACTCATTTAGTATCATTCAAACATAGTACTTAAATTGGATTACAGAACTAATACCGTAAACTGTCTAAACACAACTGTGGCAGATTTATAGCCCCCCCCCCCTTTTTTTTTACGCCACAGGTTTACAAGGCATTGCTCTCATATATAGATGAAAACTCCAGATTTAGCACCCAAAATGGCTGATTATTTTGGTTAATACTTGACTTTCACATGCCCCCCCCCCCCCCCAAACCTTTTGGAGATCCAGGATCCGCCACTGCGCAGACATAGAAATCAATTTCGCTTTCGATAATCCGAATACATTGAAAAGTCAATTAAAAATAAAACCTAATCTCTAGTCGTAATTGCGGAATAAGAAATAATATGGTGAGGGATAAAATAAACTTCAAGAAAAGCAACTATAATGACAACAAAACGGGTCTTAGATAAGTTTTATTCGAAAAGGCAAAACCATGGTTGTATACCCCACCTCACTTTTCAAAGTGTGTTGGTAGGGGCATGTACCCAAACTGCCCCTCTTCTCTTTTGTTACCGACGGATCCATACCAGACCCTTCAGAAAAAAAAAGGTTTCAGAAAATGGCAGGCTGATATTCATACCTTTATTTCTTTTTTCTCAGTCTAAGTGTTTGACCCTCTATGTATAAATATACATCCAAACAGACTATTTTTCAGTGGTAAACATTTTCCCCGAGTATAAGCGGGGGAAAATAAATATCTTTGTAAACTAAAACGTAAAACACCCAGATCGAGTGGTCGAGTGCCTGTGCACACAAAGTAACGATAATTTAAATCCGTCTATACTGAACTTTTATCCTGAATGGACTCTGTTAAATGAATTTAAAGGGACTACAAATACGCTGGGCATTAACCCAGATACCTGCTTCATACATAGAAATACAATATTAAGGTAACACTTTCGAAATTCAACCGCAAAGAAAACAGAGAAAGTACTGTATGTTTTGTACAGTTTATTTCACCAATACACAGCCATTAGGAGTAAGATGATGAAATTGTTGACGAAAGCATATTTTGATAATGTAGAAATATATAGGTGTCCTGCAAGGTATTCGCTAAATGTTCATCAATTAAACCATGATTAGTGGTACAGACGAAGTCCAGCAATACTACGAATAAATCTAACATACAATGTTTTTCTATATAGGGATAGGATATATGGCTGACGACATGACTACTTCTTTCTGTACATTTTGCTTGTCATTGTAGCTTTGGAGGTAACGGCTTCAATCGTCTGAAAAGGAGAAGGAAATGATACAGAAAAATATCATGGTGGTGGTAGCTTTTTGATCATTTTGAGCTAGTATCAAGTCTTCACAAGTAGCATTATAGCAGTAATATGGACTTTTGACAAATATTTCTATAACAGATCGTAAGAGACACATTGTAACGGGTTTAATTTACTTCTAAGTAATCAAAGCTTCTTAACTCAGAATTCAGGTACCAAAAACTCACCACATCCATAACATCCCCACTGACTTTTCTGGTGATTACGAATTCTCGGTTTTTGCCATCTTCAAAATTTGTTTTCTCGTGCTCTTTTATTTCACAGTCGCTAACCACAGTGAATATTGTCTAGGAAAAATGGATATGATAACGTACATGTACGGTGAATTATTGTTATACGTATTGATTTATGAATACAACAAACATTCTCTTAATCTGGTAAACCATTTTCCATACTGTTTATTGATTTTAAATGTCCTTCCAAACAATCAAACATTGATTTTTAAATCAATTCTTAGTGTATAACATATGGTTACGAAAATGATCGATCAAAACCTACCTTCACGTCAGAACCATCCGGGCCTTTTCCGTCGAATTCTTCCCCAACTGTGATGTTATACGTCATAGGTTTGTCGGGGAACATTGAAGAGACATACGATAACGTCACCTTATTGCCGTCCACGACGTATGTTACAGTAGATGTTTCATTCTTGTATTTATCCGTAAATTCACCCAATCCTATAGCAAAATAAATCTGAATGTCATGAAATTACACTATACAGCATGTTAATATCCAATATTTACGTGACCAGAACAAATGTATAGGAGGAGGGGACATTCATACAACGTTATTGTTGACAAGCTTAACGTGTAACGCACATGTATGTTTTAAATTCGTTTATCTTGCATGATCATTTTATGCAACAAAATCGTTTTTCAACATGCGAGATAGCTCGTGATCTTTTCATAAAATTTGTTTAATTATTATAATCTGACAATTCTAAAATGAAAGTATCACTCAGTTGAATATTTAATAAAAAAATTTGTGATAAAGAATTGAAAGATTGTTAATATTAAGATGATTATTACATTTTGAGTATGCATTTAAATAACATATAGTTACAATATAACACACTTTTCAGTGTCATTCTTAGTCATTATAGAATATGATTACTTACAAAATTTTGCATTTGCACCTTATTTGCACCGTCACAGTTACGAAAATGACATGTAAACCCTCACTACGAATAAAATATTCCAAAACCTAAACCTGCTTTTTTTCGATACTCGCCTTATGTTTGGCCTGTATATATACATATATACCCTATACATATATACACCAGCGAACACAAACGTATTTCTATGAAATATCCAAATGTCTATCGTTCTTTCATGCATGAAACATAATGCTGATCGATCTTGCTTCACGATCGTCAACAGCAACGTTATAAGCGTTGTTACGGTGGTATTAAGGGACATTGTACAGAAAGCCTTTCTCATACAGATATGTTTCAGATGAATTCAATGTAAAAATTGTAGCTATTTTAAACGTTCATGTTAGATTCTATTTTTGCAAATATAATTATATCACACTTTGTGATATTTTAAAAGACTATTTTTTTCAAAGCAACACTGACCTATAGCTTGCATAAATGGTCCAAAGGTTTCGTTCTGTCCTTTGTCTTCCCATGTTCCATTAAACTGAGACATTTTGCATAAATTAGGGACTTGTGCTATACTGACAGGCAAAGTGGAGTACTAGTAAATGAACTGACTGACTACGCGGATATTTAAAGGCTTGAAAGATTTACGTTTTCATTGGTCGATCTATATTTGCTCTCTGTTTTAAAGGATATTTCATTGCCAGCTTTGTACAATGCGAGTTACTAGAAAAATTGCGAAATTGATATATTCATTGGACGTCCTCTTTTCATGAGACGTGTCACATCCACCGTATACCCAACTTGGGGTATTTACGATCAAAACTAGTGACGAATGGTGTACCCTAGCAGTGTCATTAAATATATATCAACTTTTGTTATGCGACATAAACTATCTGCTATATCTTTTAGAGGACGCCAAAATATAAAATATAACTAGATGGTACCCAGGCTTGTGTTTTTAATCACGAATGCTCAAAATTGTTCATATATATATATATATATATATATATATATATATATATATATATATATGTGTGTGTGTGTATATGTGTGTGTGTTGTGTATATATATATATGTGTGTGTGTGTGTGTGTGTGTGTGTGTGTGTGTGTGTGTGGCTTAGCAATGTTGATGGGAAGGGGAAAAAAACACGGTTCAATGTAGTAGACGACTTGATCTAAACATACTAGAATATGTAGTCAATGATTTGAAGGTTTTCAATTTAAATTATTCTTGTGAATTTAATGACTGCTTTTGGACATTGATTTTTTTTATTTACCCCGACGGTTAAAATCACAACATGAAGTCTAGCTTCTTATTTATCTGATATACAACTATTAGAAAGTGCAGAAGAAATAAGGACAAGATTTTAATAATTTTTCTGTGTATGATTTACCACATCAAATTCCTGCATTTCGAATTCATTATATCGTTTCAGCTTCTTCTTTTTTCTTCTTTTATTGTATTTCAATATTTATACACCAAGTTTTGACGTACAAGATTTTGTAACTCGTCCTGTCAAGTTATGATGAAGTAGATAAGACGAAATTGCACTATCATATTGAACGTTGACAGATTACAATTCCGTTTGTATTCGTTTAAAATTCAACAATGTTGGTTAGTTTGTTTTACATCCCGTGGAGAAATTTGCACTCATATTGAGACGTCATCAGTTGTTGGTGAAGTACCACAAATTCTGACCTATGCTTAGCGCTCAGAGCCGTAGCAGTGAGAGCTCTTTAACGCGCCAACTCCTACCGTGACACGGTACCTCCGTTTTTAAGATCATATCCGAAGGACCCGTGATTCTCACTTCTAAATACCGAGCGTTTGGCGAAGGAGTAATCACTACCTATTTTTACGTCTTAGGTTTGACGCGGCCATGGCACAAGCGGGGCTTGAACTCATGACCTCCCGGTTACGAAGCGAACCTCCAACCACTGAGCTACCGCGAATACTAGTACCTCCTCTGCTTTATAAGTGGGAGCTGTTTCAGTGATAAATCATGTTTCTAGAGACTGCTCGATTCGACGCAAGTTCCCAGTTTTTGCAGTTTTACTCACTCGTTAATCATGAGTGGAAGAGTTAACCAAGAAACATAATGACCCTAAGTTGGACAATTTTACCCATACTAAACTAACCTTATCCTTAATTAAATAGTACATCTACTTGAAATATCGTTTTTGAATGAAAACAATATTTGCATTCTTTGCTACATTAATGTCCATTTATTCAACTTGCTGCAATAAATAAGATCTGTTTTACATTTTTACTTGCCACAACCAGGAACTATCAAAATAACTATGAAATATATCCGGTAATATTCGCCTGTACTTTGTGTTGAAATAGGATAGAATGCAAGTGAATTGTAATTGAAATGTCACTAAAACAAATTACATATCATGTACGAAAAGTTGATTCTGTCCTTAAAATGATTAAATACCTGATGGAATAATTTGGAAATACATAGCGAATTACATTATTCAGATAGGTTGAATGTCACCTGCATACACATATATTGCTCTTCTTATATAGATTTCAAAATAATCAAGAATTACATAACCTGTCATTGAATTGATAAATATTATAATTGCCTATATTTGAAGGAAAACCTGACCTTATTTGGTCAATGGATTAGAATTGTGTGTGTGTTCTCAGTAAATAATGCTGTAGTGCAAGCTAAAATTCCGCCGATTTGTCAATATTTAACCTATTGTGGTCAAAATTAAAAATAGAACATGACATCTCTATTGACTCGAGAAATTTACCCTTGATGTTTGCATATAAAGTTTCATAATTAACATATAATAGTTCTCTATATTTCAAAGATTGAAAAACACACCTGTTTTTCAAGTAATGCAGAACATGAAATCGTAGGTTTACTCACATTAATTCAGAAATATATTAAGTAAGGGTTAATGTACGAGTATCGCTCCATTCCTTAAAAGTAATGGAGCCGAGGCCCCGAAGGGGTCGAGGCACATTGCCTTTAAGGAATGAAGTGATACGAGTGCATTGCCCCACTTAAAATCCGCCTTTCATAGGGAAAGGTTTAAAACTTTTCTTTATAGTAGATATATATTATCAATAATTAGAAGTTATTCTTTATCTTTTATCTTCATATATAAGGTATAGGACTATGTTAGGATACTGTTTTTAGTCTTTTGCATTTCGACCAAGTGGCTCAGTGAGAAGAGAATCTATCTTTAAAGGGAAGAATCACACAAGAGCGTGTTCGAATGCCGCTGTGTGTCGTTATTTTTCATAATAAAATACTTTGATATATTTTGCATTTCGTTCTTACAAATTTCATAGGGAAAGATGGTAGCTAGGGATAATAGGGGGAAAAAATGAAATTCAAGTGCACAAAATACTTAATAATTCCTTTGATGTTTAAAACTCTCCATTCCTGAAAATAATGGAGAGTTCGAACAAGAGAATGACGTCACTGGTGGATTTTAACTGTAGGAACGTGTACAGAGAAATGAAATAATTGCGTGTACAGTGTATTTCATAATATATGTTCCATTTTGAGCTGACAGTGAAGTGTAAATACGATGACGTTTCCCAATGGATTTGGGGGGGGGGGGGGGGGGGGGGGGGTTAATGGTTTAGTTTTGTTTTTATTCCAATTTCTGTTCCACCTAATAATCTTGTATTTTTTTTATCTATTTTTTTAATATATTTTCTATTTCTATCCCGTGAGGATCCTCCTCATTGCATCTTGCTTGTCATAAGAGGCGATAAAATGGGATGAGAACGTAAAACCGAGGTCCCGTGTCACAGCAGGTCTTGCACGATAAAGATACCTCACTCCTCAAAAGCCGTTAGTACTGAGCATGGGTCTAAATTTTGCAGTCCTTCCTCGCCAATGGTGACGTCTCCATATAAGTGAAAAATTCTTGAGCGGGATGTAAAACAATTTTCTTCTTGGTATTTTTTTTTTGTTTGTTTGTTTTATATATATATATAAATTTAGTTTGGACTCGAGGGCTTCCATACATGTCTGCGTTTCAACAATCATCTGCAGGGTCAATTACTAGTACACTGACTAAAAAAGAATGAGTATAGGAAATTTTATCTCTTGAGACGTCTGAATTGCCGACACTACAAGGCCATATGAGTCATTGCGTTATCGATTTGTTCCATTTACAACAGACATATCTGTTACATGTATACATGTAAGGTGTGTGATCGATATTCATAATTTTCGAATATTGATAATTTTTTTAATTCCACTTTCATAATAATTATATGGGCAAATTAAACCTACAATAAAGGCACCTTGCACCAACAGGGGCGTAAATAGCTTCGTAATGGAGTGTAGGTACATGTTTAGTAGACAAGTTAACCTTGGACGGTTTTTTAAAGATTCCCCAGCTAGTGTTATTGACTTGACTAGATGGTCGAGCGGCGGTGGTAACACACGCCATTAGTAGGAAATAACTGGGTACGGTGCGTGTGTGTATATATATATATATGTGTGTGTGTGTGTGTGTGTTTATATTTATCATTCTTTCTATTGTAGGGTACAAACACTGCATCGCAACTGTAGAAAGGACTCCAAATGAGTAGCTATGAGTAGTTCAAAATATATGCTTGTACTATGTGAGTTACAAGCTTTTTGATACTTCATTATGTACGGTATCAGTGACCTGTTTGTAAGAAAGATTTTGAATTGGTAAAAAATATTTCTATATGTGATGTACAATTTGATTATGAAAATACGGTTTTATGGACTTGCATGTATCGTCATACCTCCTTTACATTAGCCGCGGATTCCACTTGAAATATGTGCAGGATTAATTAATTTGCGAAAAGTAGTTTGGATTCTAAGTCCTAAAACCTTTTGTAAGATAAGAATACAAACACTTTTTATTCAGATTGTAACTGTGTTCTTCGAAAGAAGATTTCTAAAGATATTTTCTTGAACATCCCTTTGCAAAACCCTTACTGTGGCTTAACCAGGTCCGTGAAAATGGTCTTATATGTAACAAACTGGAATCTACACTACATAGGAAAGTTTGCAAATGAAAATAAAGATTACACCCTAGTGCCTTTTAACTTATTTTAGCAAAAAAGGGAAGAACAGAGTGGGAATTTAAAGAAGGGAAACTCGGAAAATCCCACTCTGTAACTAGAATAGAATTTCTCTATCGAAAATGAATTTGAAGAAGTATAGATACTAGTGTTGAGCCAGTTTCCGGGAGAGTAATCCTACTCCAGATCCAGTTTTTGGAGCAGGAATTCTACTCTACAGCCAGTATTTTGGAAATGAATGGTTGGTGGTTAACGATATGGAGACGTCAAGGCTGCAAAATTTAGGCCTATGCCTTTGAGCAGGGAGGGACCTTTTAAAGTGCCACACCTGCTGTGACACATGGCCTCCGTTTTTGCGGTCTCATCCTGAGAGACTGCCCTCATTTATTCACCTCCTACTACAAGCATTTTTACCCAAAATATTTATATATGATTAAAAATATGAAGAAGAAAAAGAAGAAAAAAAAAAGAGGAAGGAAAGCAAAATAAAAAAAAAATGTACGAGAAATGAATGCCGATGTGTCTACAGAAATGAACGGAATTTAATGATGGAAAGTGTTGCTTTTATGCACATTTTAAAATTAAAATCATTTGATAAAATAAATACCACCGATTTAAGTATCTCAACGCTTGTAACTGCATAATCGTAATAATTAATATAAAAAACCCTTTTTTTTTAATTAGCTCTATTTTTATCAAATTGAACGCACACTTTCACGTCATGTAATTTATTCATATAATATTTCAAAATGGGGCGTTCATTGACCACATGATTAGATATGAAATTAGCTTCATTACTTTTTAATCCGACTGAGTTAAAGTGCATAATTTTCATACAGTGTATAACGTATAGCCTGATATAAAACACATCATTTTTATTCCTACTATGATATTCAAAGAATATAGAAAATATAGTTTTAATGAAATAAAGAGTTTTTTAAAAGGAAATTCACGCTTCTTTAATTTCAATCAATCTTGTTAAGAATTTTCAGCCGATTATTATTTTTGTTTGCTTAAAACTACCGAAAAAGTTCTTCGGAGATACCTGTAGTTATGTATCGGATTGTTTGTTTGTCTATGAGCGCAGTTATAGAATGATTTTTAAAATCAATTTTAAGGTTTAGCCACAGGCACCTGCAGTATGAATACTATCCCCTTCCTTCCCTTTTAGGGGGGGGGGGGGGGGGGAGGGGAGGAGGGGGCGATAATTTTTTCCGAAATGTGTGCATTCCCTGT
Source organism: Ostrea denselamellosa (assembly GCA_024699665.1). Classification (NCBI taxonomy): domain Eukaryota; kingdom Metazoa; phylum Mollusca; class Bivalvia; order Ostreida; family Ostreidae; genus Ostrea; species Ostrea denselamellosa. The sequence goes on from JAMZEH010000015.1 coordinate 17,225,923, forward strand.
CTCTCATCCCAAATTCGATTTATGTAATCGTTTCACGCTTTTTGTAAGTTTTAGAGATCGGCCTTCTACCTGCATAATAAAATACACAAAGTAAGAAAAAATTTGTTGGGACACATTTTTCAAGTAACTGTAACGTTACCCAAGTAATTTTGGCGAGGGGCAGTTCATACTACAAGTCTCTTCATCTCAAAACCTATCTCATCTCTTTTGTTTGTTACAATCTTGCGTGTACTGATCGGACAGGACTTCTTGTCTTCCACCGACAGCCAAACAGCACGTTACGGCGTAAGTCACAGCATATGAATTTGTTACGAGTCGTGTGATTGGTCCGCGATACATTGTTTAGTACATGTACTTGTGTCAGTGCGGATCAATCATACGACGCTTATCAAACCGTGCGTGAAATGATGATTACATAAATGGAAATTGGGATGAGATAAACAGGAAATGCACACGGAGAAATTATCGCCAAAAAATATATCAGAAAAGGGGGGGGGGGGGGTAGTAGTATCCATACTACAGGTGTGGTTTAGCTTGAATAGAGTTAATGAAAACATGAAGTTTTACCACGATTAACACGAGTTGTTAATAGCTAGTATTGTTTTACTCCTACAACTACGTGCCTCGATTAACTCCCCTAATCTCCCTATATACCCCAGACTCATTACAACCGAACGCCATCTCTCAACAAGCTCGTTACGACTGAATTTTAGTCGGAAGAATTCCTAAACAAAACCCACACATTGACTCTGTTGATACTTAAATCTTTCATTACGTTAAATATCTTCTATCTAATCGACTACTGAATCCTAACATCCCATGGAAATGCTAATTTTGCATGTATTTAATCCCATTCAAATCAATACTTGTGATTTGTTATGATGTGATGTAAGAAAAATTTTTCGGATGGATTTTCCAGAAAATGAAAACACTTCCAATAGTGTTGCAAAAACATTTGTTTATTTAATCAGACTTTTTTTTTCAAACCCGCTACGCGTATAAGAAATCCAGCTAAAACTTTCCTTAAAATTTCCTTGCCTCTGCTGGGTTCCATTTTTGTTTTTCATAAATTATTTTACATTCCATTCAGTATTTTTAACTTAACCGACTTCACGTATGCTGGCTTTCGTTTCGTTTTCGAAATATTGATGATCGAGTGCTAAAGATTGATGTCACATGGGTGATTTGCACTGGCGCTCGAGGTTTTAAATATTCATGATAAAAAAAGTGTCTTCCTATAAACAAACTATTCACAAGGTATATCACGCCGCCATTTTGGTTTTCTTTTTTTTTTTCCCCAGCTGCATCGCTTGCAATTCTTGGCGAAAGGTCTTACCTCTCACATCGTCATGGTGAACTGGAAATGAAGTCCATTTATCGGCTACAATCAACCGTCAAACATCGTCTACTGCTACTCAAATGCCAAAAATCTTTACATAATTATGCAAATGAGAATTCCTAGCTGATGTGCGAGGGAAAAGGGGGCGGCACTGAATGCAGGTTATTGTGCAGCCCTGCAAACAATAAATTTCAGGCACTTTGGGTAGTTTTGGAGTAGGCAGAAGCACAGGAAGTTTAGTAACTATCGTAATCCCATAATAACATTGGTAATGGTAATGACCCCCCCCCCCCCTTTTTTTTTTTAAAGTTTGGTTTGCTTCGACTCCAACCCCACTAACCTCGTGAGGATCCGGGTTGTTAGAATAGATCCTCAGCATCCCTAGCTTGTCGTAAGAGGCGACTTAAATGAAACCGCAAAAACCGAGGCCTCGTGTCGCAGCAGGTGTGACACGTTAAAAGGCCATAAGCGCCGAGCATAGGCCTAAATTTTGCATTCCTTCACCGGCAATGGTGACGTCTCCATATGAGTGAAAAATTCTCGAGTGGGACGTAAAACAATATATAATCAATCAATCAATCAACCCCACCAAGTTTTGTCATCCATTGTGACAACACTGAAAATAAAACAGACATTTTGCTGTATAAATATCAATGTGAACGTTTGAGAGTATGCCCACGTGTATGCGTGTATGTACACACGTGTGTGGCTGAAATTCAGTAAATTGTGAACTTTTCTCATCACGTATGACATATTTTAATACAACGAATGCATGCTTGCAACAGGTGAAATTATCGTCTTTAACGTTGAAAAAAAAGTATATACCAATAGAATAGTGTTCAAGATCTATTTACTCGCAATCTAACATATTTACTATTTTTAATTTTATCGACCAATGAAAAAAGGGCTATCCCGAAATTATGTCAAATTCCGTCCACCGTTCGCATTTGAGAAGCAGTAGACTTTGTTTGACGGTTGATTGTAGCCGACAATTGGACTTCATTTCTAATTCACCATGACGATGTGAGAGGTAAGACCTTGATAGAGTTGCCTCTAAACGGTAGGGGTCTAATTATAATATTATATCGAAGTTTTTGCCGAGAATTGCAAGCGATGCAACTGGAAAATCAGAAATCCAAGATGGCGGCGTGACATACCTTGTTAATAGTTTGTTTACAGGAAGACAATTTTTTTTATTATTATGAATATTCAAAACGTCGATCGTAATTTGTGTTAGATTAAGTTCGAATAAACGAAACACGAATTAGTGAACGTAAAATAAAAGTGGAATAAGTCGAAAGCAAGCTGTTTTTAGGGCAGTGGTTTCAGCGGTGTATGGATGATATAGCTAGAGATTACGCAGTAATGAAAAATTAAATATTCATTTCATCCTTTGTGAAATCTAGCTGTTTATACGTCGTTTGTGGGATTATTCCTCAATCTACCACATTTCTCCCAAATCTTTGACAGATTACTACTATTAAAAGGTGGTTAATGATATCGCCATCTAACGTTAAAAATAATTTTGAACTCAGATGAGTAATGGCCTTTCATCAGTATGCGAGCGGATCTAATATCTCAATTGTTTTTGTCGAAAGAGGGCATTTGGAAAGACTACTATAATATTTCGGTATTTCAACGAAAGATTGAAAGACTATGAAAGAGTCTTGAAAAATTCCCTCTTTGTCTCTTCATTTAACATTAGTATTTCGTGACACCTTTGACATGAACGACGACAAACAGCATAGAGCAGAAAAACACATTATGGTTGCAAGGTATAAATGTATAAGGAATAACCCAGGTCAAATTATGCTTGGCGTCGCCATTTCTGCTAATGAATTGAATCAGACAGTGAATTTCATTGGCTCATTTAATCTCTCATATAACCATTCAGATATCCAGTCCCGTTTGTGTGAAATGTGATGGATCAACAAACCCTTGACTGGGAAAATGTTCTTCCTGATGTCGTGTGTGGTCAGTTTTCAACGTTCAACGTTCCCTTCGCACTGGTTACAACTAGCGATTCAGAAAGACAATTTTCATCTTGACAAGTATATTTCAGAATCTGTTAAATTCAATGGAGCCACTCTAAATCTGGTATTAGTTTGTCCTAATTGTGTCAATGAAGGACAGAAGTCTGACCTAAATGTAGACACTAACCTCGTCATGTGTGTAAATGAACACTATGTACACCCCCGTACCTCACGTTGTATATGTTTGTAGTAAAATTTGTATAAACTAGCTGCAATCCTCGAAAGCTCGGGGAACTTTGAGATAAGATTCGTCTGATGCATATCGAAGTTGTTCTGTTCCCCGAGTAGTTATTTTCAAGCTGAAAACCTCTTCGTAACTGTAGATTCTAAGTTTTTGAAGCTTCGAATATATAATCACAGGGTCTAAGCATACAATGTAACCATATCTCATACAGCTATGTCCAGCAACCAATCAAGCTTCATCTCAGATTTTTATATCATTTGTTTTATTGATTTCAGTAATATTGTGAAAAATTCGGAAGTCTGAAAAATGCTCAGACAGTGGGGGTGTACGTTTTCTGCAGCCATCACCCAGGGACATTTTTTAGCGGTAGTTGAATGATGTAAGCGATGGAGAGTATGCCACCCCCGTAACCTCATCACATCCTGCGCTACTTTGTGTAATCAGTCAATCATTAAGAAGTTTGAAATATGTAAAATGTTCGAATGAGAGTAAGGAATTATAATAGATACACTACAATTCCAAGAAGGAAAGTGTTTTACACGATCCATGTCATGCCGGGATAATAGTACCTGGAAAAACTCAATCGTTTATGGTTAATTAGACAGATCGCAAAGGAATTTTCAAGTTGTAATGCACGGAAAAGTCTGTGGTCCGAAGTTTTAAAGAGACATGTACACGTGTAATCGTCAGATCTGACCAACCAATCCAGTCTACATATTGTGGTTTTATTTTGCGCAATTCATTATACTGGTAAAAGAAATGTTTTAATTTCATAGCATGCACTCTACGTTTTTCTTTCCCCTAGACAGGATAAATATGACTGAAAGCACAGTTTGTTTTATGACATGCGCGGTAATATTTTATTCTCTGGCTGCTGGTTCAGTTGTAATTCATACTTTTAATCCTCATTTTTAATCCATACTGTCAATGTTGTCTCATGTTAAGGCATGAGTGGAGAGTTCCTTTTCAGAAGGAACTTTATTGATGTTGTTGACATGATAAAGTACTTAAAGCTTCATTTTATTTCTCCTTGAATGCTGATTACTTGTAAACACAAGTACAGCCCTTTAAAAAACAAAGAGAAAAAGCTTTCTTTGAAGAAATGTTAAAGAAGCACACTACACAGTGAAAGTTGTAGGTAGAAGTAAACACGGGTGTAGAAGTTAATGCAAAGTACTTTTCTTTAACACATATATGAAATTTTCATTACCCTCCAGTACATTTGCGTAAATGCAATTTTTAGGAAGCGAGTCTTTCAGGCGTGGAAATTGACATTTAAGATATGAGTCATGTTATATAGAAGAGGACGTTTTTATAAAGCTTTAGTAAGAAAGAGGATTTTGACTTCAAAATTTATACAGCCGGGTTGTAAAATGGGAAGGGGGATGTGCTATACTAGTTGTAATAATCGTATATAGAGATGCAAAAATATGAAAATAAATATGTTAAAAATATAGAAAATCCCTTAAAATTGGCTTAAGAGTTAAATTGTCAGTCTCTTTTAGTGTTTTCAAATCAAAGAGTCAATAGACGAACAATCGCAATTTCTTAGGTCTTTCTGGCGAACTTGGAAAAGGCATCTCGAGGTTGTTTCTCCGCTGAAAAAGGATGAGAATGCGATTCTACACAAGATAGCTCATTCTCTCACCAGATGGTGCGATACACAAGCTTTCCTTCACCTCTGTCATGTTCGCAATCACGTGACAATTCAAGCACATGGTTTTCTTTCCCTTATAGGGCTGTAGGGAAAAGAGTACCAATTCATTTCCCACAGACCACAATACTAACATTTGGTCCATTCACTAATTAACGACCCCGACAGGAGCCGGGTTGTTAGAATAGATCCTCAGCACCACTAGCTTGTCGTAAGAGGCGACTAAATGGGGCGGTCATTCGGATGAGACCGCAAAAACCGAGGTCCCGTGTCACAGAAGGTGTGGCACGTTACAGATCCTCCCTGCTCAAAGGCCCTGAGCGCCGAGCATAGACCTAAATTTTGCAGCCCGGCAATTGTGACGTTTCCGTATGAGTGAAAAATTCTCGAGCGGGAAGTTAAACAATATATGATATATAATCACTAATTAACGAAATTAATTTTAGATAAATGACCGCCAAGATTTCAATGTTCATTCCAAGTGCTATTATATAGGGTTCCGTTGCTTTTATAGGTCATATTTGTACTTTTTTTACAACACATAGCAAACTGCAGTAAATTACACCTTTCATTTCAAACACACCCCTACCATGGCAATTTCCTCAGTCATTTCTCGATTTTGTGCGATAATTTTTCATCCCGACAATTAATTCAAACTTCTATATTATTTCTCTCAATTTCAAATCATTTCACTCTCGATATTAGCCAATCACGCTACACTTAAACATTTATACCTCCGCTCAATCTTGGTAAACTGCGTCCGGGTTACGCATCCGGGGATTTGGTACTCTCATTTTTTTAAACTTCTGGCAACAAGTGATAAATCAGGCTCAGTCCAAAGCCCATTGGCACTTTCATAAGTAATTTTTCACCATTTAGCTGTTTTGTCTTGTTTTCCAAGGTTTTATCGAGTTTTAAACCTCTTCTACTTTTGATTTTATGTTTATATCACATTTCAATCACGTGAATGTTCTACATTCACACGCCTATTACAAAGTAGTTACAAATTTTGGATCAGAAAACAGCAATTAATACGACGCTTCGATCATCGTTATACTAGTGTTTACTAGATGACAGGAGGGTAAAGAAAAGACGGGCAAACAGAATTAATAAAACTGACAAGACTGATAAGAATACAAGTGGTTTACATTTACATAGTTATGAATCAAAATTGACTTAACCAAACAGAAAAATATCTGAACTATTAATAGACATAAATTATGATTAAAAAATAACTTGCTATATTGTGATCTGAACGTAGTGAAACACATGACAAGTTACTCTAACATACTGGCTTTCCAAAAATCAAACTTCGTGCATGCAGGAGATTTACAGCTGAAAGTTCACAGACGGGTAAAAACGGATGTTGAACAAATTCCTAATACCGGACAACGGATTTAAATAATTACAAACTTACACCTACTAACAGTGCACTCCTCATCTGTGACACCTAGGTCACACACAACGTCCATGTGCTTAGGGTGAAAACAGGAGGACTACTTCTGTAAAAGGTCTCACATAAGTCATCACATGACCACTCTTAAAGGACACATCGCATGTTTCCACAGTATACAATATTATCCGCATTTTGTCTTCTTTATAGGGACCTCCGTGGCCGAGTGGTTAGAGCATAGGGCTCAAAATCACAAAGCCTCTCACCTCTGTCGGCACGCGTTCGAATCACGGCCGCGGTGTTATGTGACCAAGTTTGTCAGTTTACTTTCGGAAGGTCGGTGGTCTCTTCCCAGGTACATTGTATCTGGTTTCTCTCCTCCACCAACAAAAACTGGACGCCACCAGATAACTGAAAAATTGTTGAGTGTGGCTGAAAGCAGTCAATCTTCTTTATACATATAGTCATTAATTCTAATAGTTTACCGAAATATTGCGATAATTAGTCACAATACGTAAAAATTTGTCAACATCGAAATAAATGTCGTCCATGGTGAATAAAAACTTACTGGTAGTTTCTAAAAAATATCTAAGCCCTGATTTCAAAAAGTATCGTTAATTAGTTAGGTAGCCACGTGATACAGTGACGTTGTATGCGACCTTTTCAATCGGTTTTTAAAAATCATTCTGCATCCTTTCTTCTGACAGATAATACACCCTTAAACGCCACAAAACACCTAATGTAAAGTTTCTTCTGCTGTTGGATAAAAAGCAAGCCCATCGTCAACATAAAAGTTTCTGTTCACAAAATCACAAACTCTTGGGTCACACTTCTTAGAAATTCCCTTAACACATTGTCTTAAGCTAAAGCTGGCGAGGGAAAGTTCCCACACAGGTGAACACACATGCGATATTCTTTGAGTGGTTAGGATGGGTAATTGTTCAAAAACCATATAAAGCGCACAAAATTGCTGTAATCTTTATTGATCTTGAATGAGTGGAACATTAATTTAATGTCCCTAATCACTGCGATTTTTTTACTTTCTGAAACTCAGCAGGATTCCCAACAAATTATTGCAAATCCGGACCACTTCAAAGAACTGAATTAAGAGATTTTCCTTGGTAAGTTGCCGAGGAATACAAAACCATTCCTATTGGTTCGGTTGTTTAGGATGATAGACACAGAAAATCGGTAGGAACCAACACTCTTCTCCGTCTTGTGGAATTGGTGCTCAGCATGTCCATTGGAAAACATCCCATGTTTTGAGGGTCCCTTTTACATGACGCAAGAAAAATTAAAGTCCTATTCATAACTTGGTTCCGGTTATTCGGAAGTCTCTAGCGATCTGATCGAAAGGGAAGTGTTGGTTCCGGTTATTCGGAAGTCTCTAGCGATCTGATCGAAAGGGAAGTGATGCAATTCAATACTCATCATGATCTCTGTAACATTCACAGTTTACAATCTTAAGAAATTTCCAGTCGTTCACTGACAAACCTGGTCAAACCTTCATAACTGAATTGTGTTTCTCGATTTCCTGAAGAATATCCTTTACTGCGCTCCATATCGAGTCGAGTTTTGAGATGAATTTCCTAAAGTGATTATCGAAAAGTTCTTTACCTTATTCTGTTAAGGTTCTTGCACGTTTTCCGTCTTCCTTTGGTCCGAGGCTTGGCGCGCCTGTTTCCATATTCGTGTCGATAGTTCCAGCAGTTCCTTTTTTCGCCATAGTTCACGTAGATGTAATATATCTTTACTATAACGATTCCTCTATCATCTGAATATATGTTTAATAGATGACAGGAAGGTAAAGACTCTAAACAAAATTAATAAGACTGATGAGCATACAAGTAGTTTGCATTTACATACGTGTAGTTTTGGCTCAAAATTGACTTAACTAAATAGAAAAATATCTGAACTATTAATGGATATAAATTATGTTGCAAAAACAAAATCAATTTTAAACCTAGTAACAGCACAGCGATTTTAAACAATTTACAGTTAACAAATTTCATTGCACAAAACCATTTCATGATATGACTAAATATTTAGTCAGAAACAAAAATGGTGCATATCAGAAACTTTTTCAAGATTTATGTAAAAGGTATAGTGCCCGTAGCGCTCGTAACTCTGGGTAGTTGATTGATTGCTTATTTTACGTTCCATTGAAATGTGTTTATTCATACTGAGATGTCACCAGCTGTAAGTGAAGTACCAGAAATTTAGACCTGTACTTAGCGGTGAGGGTTCTTTAACGTGCCAACGCTTGTCGCGACATGGAACCTCCGTTTATAAGGTCATATCATTTATGAATGCTGAGCATTTGACGAAAGAGCAATCATTATCAATGTTTACCTCTTAGGTTGGACACTGCCATGACACGAGCAGGGCTCGAACTCAAAACTCTGTTAAGAAGCTAAAGCTCTAAGCACTGAGCTGCCGCGACCGTTTACTCTGGGTAGAGAATGGCGATAGTTTTTCGTTTTCTCATTTTTTTAACATTGGAACGCTTGTACAATTGTTAAGTTGTGCGTTAATTAGATCAGCATTAAATCATCTACCTTGCAGAGAACAGCATTCCGACCAATGAAAATGTCGTAAATTTTTCACATTATGTATTTTTTATCAATCACTATTGAGAGGATCCTGTGGGGATCCTGGTTAGAATATGTTCTCAGTTCCCCTTGCAGGTCGTAAGAGGCGACTAAATGGGGTGGTCCTTCGGATGAGACCGCAAAACCTAGGCCCTGTGTCACAGCAGGTGTGGCACGACAAATATCCCTCCCTGCTCAAAGAGCAGAGCATAAGCCAAAATTTTGCAGCCCTTCACCGGCAGTGGTGACGTTTTCATATGACTGAAAATCTCGAGAGCGGGAGATTAAACAATATATAACTAATTAACTAACTATTGAGAGGAAGTGCATAGTCTGGAGCTAGTACTGTGCATGTATATACCAGCTTGTATAGAGGACGAGAACGATCCGTAGAGACATGAATTTGCTATGCTCAACGTCTAAAACATGCGTCGTCCTCAACAGAATTTAGATGCGATAATCATAATATCTCAGTGTTGCATGGACATGTAGTTTTGGTCAGTGCGTGATGATCAAGGATACTATTTGCAAAATTGCTGAAAAAGTTGATTTTTTTTTCTTCGTTAAATGTTATATGTTTATGAAGTTATATATGAAAATGGGAATCAGTTTTGGGGACAGTAAAGTTTCATTTTCGTTTTGCAGTATTTCAACAGGATAATAACGAACATTTAACATCCACGGTCGGATATTTAGAATTGACAAATATAAATGTGTATGATACTAGTACACCTTAATCTATGCATCGTTTGATGCAGTACAGTAATTGGTAATTTGGTGTTTATGGTCATGTCAATATAAAATTCGAATTGTATGTCCGGTGTTCGATATTATCTAATTAATTTTTTTTTGTTTATTTCTTTTACGTTCTGTCGATCAAAAATCTTTTCACATTTGAACATCATTGCCTGTTGGTAAATTGTCACAAATCTAGATCTATGCATGATTTTCAGGGCGTAACAGTCAGTGTTCTTTATGCTGTCAACACCTGCAATTCAAAGATTTTTCAGCATTTAAACCCAACAACCTCAACATCTCCAAACAGAAAAATTCGTGTGTGTTATGAATATTGTAATATCTATTTCATTAACCTATATTTAACAGCACATATTTGTTTCTTTTTTGATGTTCTTTTTACTTAAATAACATGTACCTCTTTATGGCAATAATAGCAAATTCCATTGATTACTATCTAAAATTGTATCTGTGGATTTGTTTCATTCGATATTCTATAACAATGTTGTTATGAAGAGGTATTGATTCTTTGAAAGATATTACACTATATGATTCCATGTATATTTTGACATGTATTACCTGCAAATGTACGTATTATGGCGCATTGGCGCTTTGTCTTTGCTAGTACAAACAAAAACATGAAATTTGATTAAGCGCAAGTTAAGTTTTTCATATAAAAAAAACAAACAAACAAAAAACAATGGAACCATATAACAATAGATTCCGGTCGATGAAATCCGGAAACAGGAGGAAAATACCAGGCCGTGTTTTGGTTTGTTTTTTCGCCTAGGGTGAAACTCTGTACTGACTTTGTACATAGAGAGAGATGTGCCGGGGCCCGTTTTCCACCTATGGAGGAAAATACATATTAGGTCCGTTTTTCCGGGGGGAAAGTCTATGCTACAACAACAGGATTTCAGTTTTTAAAGGTCTCATTCAAAAGAACCCTCGACTCTCACTTCTGAATGCCTAACGTTCGACGAAGAAACAATCATTACCAATTTTACATATATACGTCTTGGGTCAGAGCGACCTAGGTCAGAAAGCTGGAATCGAACCCACGACTTCCAGTCACAACACGAATGCTGCAACTGACCAACCTCGACCTGCCGATGTTAATTGACATTTGATATTTATCGTAAAAGTTACCATTTTATATTTTTAAAAAATATAAAATATATAAAAAATTATGAAATATATTTGTTTTCCTAATTTCTGATCTTTTTCAATACATATAGGTTAGCTATCACTCAGTTTTGACATTTGCACAATATACATGATTTACTGTCTTATGATATATGAACACGTTTATGCACTGTTTATACATGTACCATTCACTGTTCCGATCTAGTCTATTTTCAGTAGCATTCTGGCTGCCTGTCCAGTGATTTATGACACTGTTACAATGGATTGGCAAGTCTGAAAAAAATCTATGGAACTTGTGATTGTCTTTCTTAGTTCATTTCATGTGACGAGACCAAGTCTGCAAAACTATGAAACTAGTGGTTGTCTTTCTTAGTTCACTTCAAACTGATCCTGGAGCAAATCCAAATGTGACGGACCCAACGAGTCTGCAAAACCCTATGCTATGGAACTTCTTAGTTCATTTCAAACCGAAGTTTTAAAATTCGAAATTAATTTTGTTCAGTTAAGATTACCAAAGTCTTTTGTGTATATCTACACCAAGCCATTTTTCTGTGATACTTATTGAGCTATCTGTTGGCTGTTTACTCCTGTAATAAATCGTTCAGGAAAATGACCCATAATATTCTACGGAATTAAATTAAAACCAATTTAAATATCATGCAAACCTGGAATTCGCCAGACGGTATATAGTATTTATTCTGCTTGAAACTATATTTACACGGTGCATAATTGTTAGGTAAGAAACTTTCCACGTTAATAATGAATTATCATTCATATATGATATGTGACACGTACTTGAATCTTGTTGGAGCTGTGCATATGGCCACTTTCATTACACTGGAAAGAAATAAGTTTCACAGTTTTGATTATCAAATGCTACAATGGATGTTACAGTTGTTTTCACTGGCTTTAGGTCGTTTTGTTTTTTCACAAGAGGTCATCTGAGTAACGTATAATGGACAGCTCAGTGAGACAATGTGCTAAATTATTTTTATAGAAATGAAAATTAATTGTCTTTAGCTCTACTACAAACACAAACAAACCGTTGTTTAATTCAAAATGTAAAACAGTAAGAAAGAATTTTCACGAAGCGTATGCACAGCCGTGACAAAACTACCGAAAACAAAGATTTTTTTTTAAAAATTGGCTAGCAAACTTTACAAGGCATGGATGAATCAATAAAGAAGTATAGAAAGGACTTATTGAATAGACCCGAAAACTTTTGCCTTGCTAATATAAATGAATATTGAACATTTTTAATAATTCTAATAAAACAAGTAAATGTTCTGTGAATATTGTTTTTCTCTCTCTCCTTCAAATCACTAAATGAAAATATTTACATTCACTGAATCTTTTGTCTTATATTTTTTTTGAAATTGATATTGTTTTCATCTTTCCAAAATGAATACATGTTTGTTGCTAACTAGTTCGAGTCGGATTTTAGTACAAAATGCCCGTTTGTTATCATTACCAAATATGGAGCGTCATAAATGTCAAAGGGTGTGTTGGCTTTCCATTTAAAGGAAGGAATGGGTCAACGATTTTAGTACACACACACACACAGATATATATATATATATATATATATATATATATATATATATATATATGTGTGTGTGTGTGTGTGTGTGTGTGGTGTGTGTGTGTGTGTGTGTGTGTGTGTGTGTTTTAAAAATACATAAAAATATTTTGATTTTTTTTCTGCAATGCACCCAGTTAAGGAAAAAGTTTAAATGCAAACACTGAAACAGATGCAGATACAGTTATACAGTTTATTAAATATGAATGAAGTACTTCATTGTCCTATCACAAGAGATGAAATTGTCGAATCAATCAATCAGTTAAAAACATAAAGGTCCAGCTGTGACAATATTTTGAATGAACACATTACAGCAACTATTCAGACTGTTCTACCATTATATGAAATATTGTTTATTATTAATTATTGTTCCAGAAGAGTGGTTGATTGACAATATTAAACCAATCTATAAAAACAAGGGTTATCCATTAATACCAGAAAATTACCGATCAATCACTTTACTAAGCTGTTTAGGAAAAAAAAATATTTGCATATAATTTAACTACTCGTTTGGAAAATTTTGCAGATATGTATAACTTATTAAGGATAGCCAGATAGGATATTTAAGAAAGTTTTCTCCAGTTCATTCTCGAGTTATTGAATTTTAGGAGAGGGACTAGTAAGTTACAAGAACTTGTTCCCAATCCTTTTGATTTAATCAATAAAATATGTTCAAAACAAACTTATTGTATTATTGTATTTCAGTGTTTATTCAATACTCCTGTCAATAGCAAAAAGAAATTATTTTTGGCATTTATAAATGAACACGTTAATTTTCTATACTGCTTGGAGAGATGGACTCTTGTGCAAATTTCAGAAAACTAGAATACATGTAAATGTATATACTAGTATACAAAATATGTACCAAGATATAAAATCAACGATATGTGCTAATGGTATATCATACAAATATTTTAACTGCAATGTTGGTGTTCGTCAATGAGAAAACTTATCTCCATTTTTGTTCTCATTATATATCAAATGATTTAGATGATTATATGAAAGAATGGAATGTTATTGATTTTACTGCAATTATTGAGGGCATTAGAATAGAATTATTTTTGTATATATTATTACGACGGTTATCTTGTTCTCTACAGATGACACAGTTATTTTAAAAGTATCTGCAAATAATTTACATTTTGAATAAATTCAAAAGCTATAATAATTGTGAACTATGGAAACTTACTGTGAATATTAGTAAAACAAAATTTTTAATATTTTCAAAAGGTCAAAAACCAATATGTGTCTTCACTGGTTTACAATGGTTTATATGTTGATGCAGTCAATGTTTGTATGTGAATAAAATGAGCCATCGTTTCACGATCTGGTTCATTTTGTAAAGCAAAAAACGCCTCTGCAAGTCAACATAGAAAGTTGTGTTTGAAGTTATAAGAAACTAAGATTGTTTGATTTACCATTTGATTGTCAGTTAGATTTTTTTTTATAAAGTAGTGGTGCCTGTTTAATGTATGCAGGTGAAATTTGGGATTATGAAAATATTGATGTTGCTGAACGTGTTTATTTACGTTTCTTAAGACAAAACTTAGTACTCCAAGTTATGTGGTTTAAGGTAATACTGGGCAATAGTCTTTATATATAAAATTTTTTAAACGAATGATCTCTTATTGGGCAAAACTTATTCAACAGCAATGACGACAATCTGAGCAATACTATATATATGAATGTATGTAATATATCTGACAAAGGAAAAGTATCAAACCCATGTCTTTCATTTTTGAAAAGTATTTTTAGACAAGTGTGGCCTCTCCAATATTTGGTTTGAGCATGGTTCTCGCATTATAGCGCAATGAGGATTAAGACAACTGTTAATCAAAAGCTACGAGATCTATTTTTACAAAAATGGCACGACGATATAGCTAGGTCTTCAAAGGGAGTGATTTACAGGATTTTAAAACAAACGTTGAATGTGAGGAATATTTGACATTGTTCCCAAGAAAGTTAAGAAAAATACTTGTTAAATTTGGAGTAATATTGAAAAAAAATTAACGTTAAATGCAATAGTAACCAAATTGAAGCTGAATTTCATTATATTCTGGAATGTAAAACATTGTACAAGTTACGCAGAGATTTTCTAATTTAGAATATTGTTCTGTCCCAAACACTAAAAACATGTGAACTTGTCGTCTAGAGATTCTATATCTCTATGAAAGCTGTATATGTTTAATTTGAAAATCAATAATATCGCTTGTTTTACTTATTTTTCGTCTGTTTGACTCCTGTTATTGTATATACTGTAATATGTAGATACGTTTCATGTACCTCATGTACCATTCCATGGTTAGAATGAAATAAAATGAACTAAACTGTCACAATGCATTGAAGTTAAGAGGGTGATTTTACTAGATAAAATGCATCATCACTTTTACCGATTTAGCTCTTCCCTAAGACATTTATAAATTTTAGGTGAGGGCTACATGCTCTTTTACTTCTACAACTGTTCGCGGTAGATCAGTGATAGAGCGTTCGCTTCGTAACCGGAAGGTCGTGAGTTTGAGTGCTTCTCGTGCCATGGTCGTGTCAAATCATGTAGATATTGGTACTGATTTAAATGCGGAGCGTTTGGCGAAAGAGTATAGTGAGAATCGGTTGCGGTATCTCAGTGGTTAGTAACCGGGAGGTTCGAGTTCCGCTCGTGTCATGGTAGCATCAAACCTAAGATGTAAAAATGGGTAGCGATTGCTCTTTCGCCAAATACTTGAAATTTAGAAGCAAGAAGAACGGTTCTTTCGGATATAACCTTAAAAACGGAGGTCCCATGACGCGATAGACATTCCCCCGTTAAAGAACCCTCTCTGTTACAGCCCTGAGAGATAAGCATAGGTCTAAATTTGTGGTACTTCACCTACAACTGGTGACGTCTCAATATGATTGACAAATTCTCGACGAGGCGTGAAACAACGAATAATCCAACCGAAACAAAAACTATTGCAAACTACTTCTGCAAGTCCCATGGGTATCCGGATTAGAATAGATCTTCAGTACTCCTTGCTTGTCTTAAGAGGCGACGAAATGGGGCGGTCATCCATCGTCAACTTCCCATTATTCCATTGTCAACTGCATATGCTGTTTTTATCTCTCAACTCATTCGATACGCAAGAGCTTGTTCTGTGTATGATCAGTTTGTAAATCGAGGTTGGCTTGAGGCAAACAAGTTCATGCTACAGGGGTTTTCAACATTCTCGTTTAAAGTCAGCATTTCGCAAATTTATGGTCGTTATAACGATCTAGTTTGCCAATACAATCTTTCATTGGGCCAAATGCTGTCTGATGTGTTTCATAAGAATTTTTACGCCGTTCGTGGCACATTTGTTCTGTCTACGGATTACTCCGTTAACCTGATCAAGATATAGGGTTCATGGTGGGTGTGACCGGTCGACAGGGGATGCTTAGTCCTTATAGGCACCTGACCCCACCTCTCTGGTATACCCAAGGGTCCATGTTCGTCCAACTCTCTAATTCATATTCCATATAGGATTTATGAGATTGATCACTGTTCGTTACCTTCGCCTTTTTCATTCAGCATTACTAGTTTGTATTCAGTTTAGTTGTTCAATGTCAAGGGGTCAAAACATCCCCCACTAAAATAATGGATGTTCACTTTGTGAACCATAAAGCCCTGCTCCTATCACTTGAACCCCTGACCCTGGGTCATGAATTTCAGAGGCATCCTTTGAATAAATATTTTTAAAGACTGCATCATTTATAAAGGTTATGACCCCACTTATTAGGTCTCATGAAATTCACAAATTTAGTTTCTCTTACCCCTAATATGTTCCATACCTAATTTTATGGAGGGGTAATGGCTACAGAGAAGAAGTTGATTGTGTTCAAATATTAACATGCAACAATGGACAACTACGATTCGCCATAGGTCACCCAGTGGCTCCAGTGTCCTAAAAATGGAAATTTTAAATGGTAACTTCGAACCACAGACTGATTTCGTATTTCGCAGCTTCACGATTTCGATTGTTATTAGTACTTCGATTCCTCAATTAGGCAAACATTGTTTTCACTTCTATATATTGTATATACAAAACACGAATGGCATTTAAATTTTTATAAAGAGTTTTTTTATTTGTGCAAACAACATAAGCATGACATTCTGTGTGCGCTACCACGGTCTATATACAAGAATTAACAATCAACCGCACCTATCACAGTCACTGATGGCAAGGGGCTCTGAATATTAATCTCCTTGAGCAATATTGATACTCTGCAGAACACCTTAATACTGATATGGTTTAAATAAATAAATGTTTATGTGATTCAGACGTAATTTGTTCGGGTTCGGTGTTTGAAAAAGTCAATATCCATTAGTATATCCTTTTCCCCAAGAAACATACAATAAATTATATATAATTATGTGGTATAATATAAAACTGGAAATAAATAAAAGTTATATAATACATTTCAATTTACAAACATACATTACAACCGTAACGATTCTTTGATTAACCTGAATATACAGTTGATAAAAACAACAATAGCACAAGCAAATTTCCCCAACTTGACAGTATACAATCTTCATTGTTCAAAACGAAGCTGAAACAAACCAGATATTCAAAGCCAGATAACGAATGGCTTTCATTTCAGTCTTTAGATGTGTAAAGTAATAACATTAGAACTATAACTATTTAGCTAACAAATTACTTCAAGTAGCAAACATACTGATATCACATGTAAAACGATTAGCACATAAAGTTGATATTAAAAACAACAAATGCAAATTGTATTTGCGACAATGAATATTTTAAAGAAAAGTAATGATACACTTCTAACATATCGCCAATTATCAAAAGAGTGTAGTTTTTGTGTATATGAAAATTTAGGATATTATGTTCCTTTCTTATCATTCCCAGACAGCAAACTAAGAAAATCACTTCAAATCAAGATGTATAAGGCATTTTCATGATAGGTAAGGTTTAACGTTGATTAATGGTATTCGAAACAAAAGGAACACATCCTAAATTTCCGACCATCTATATAAGAAAATAACATTCATATGAAATTGATTATACATGATTCATAACAACGTGTATAACCTCACAGAGTTCATTGAAAAGGTTTAGTCGGTGTCCAATAACGCTGATATAAAATTGTTCCTAAATATTTAAATGTTACCTAGCATGTTGGCATTTGAAAAACTGGACCTATTTTAGGGTCCATAGGGAAACCTTTGCGCATGCCCATGCAATAAGAAGTATCGATCTTAACTGTGTTATCCTTGACTCCAATGTCGTGTTCCAGTGTAGCCTTTGTCTTCATCAGGCGAGCTAAACTGAGCTCAGAGGCCTTTAGCCTCTCCTTGAGGATCCTCACTGATTCTCTGATCTCGTTCACCTCTCTCTGGAGTCTGTAAAGAAGACGATGTAGCGATGATTTCAAAATTAATGTTTCTATTGACAAGGTTTACTAGCTCCTTGTCATTGATCATCATAATATCATCCGTGTTCTAAAGTTGTAATGACTGGCGATACTGCATTTTTTTTTTATTTTAATGGAATCATAGTACTGAAATATATCAATATTAAGTTAATGAGAACTGGTTATTGTCTTGGTAACAATTTTTATTAAAAGAGAAGGAAATCAACATACGATTTCATAACAGGATCGTTGCAAAGCTCAACGTTGATACGTCTGGTTCTCTCGTCTAGACGAGTCTGGGCTACCTTCATTGGCATTTCCTTGTCCTGGATTGCCTTACGCAACAACTCGATGTTCTTCTCCATATCGAAGATCTCCTGCATAGTCTACGTAACACAGCATTGAAAGTTCATCATTATATTCAAATATTCATTAAAAATCTTGTTAAAATCTTTTTAAAATGATGTTTTAATCATTATCAAATACCTGTACCTTTTTCACAAATAACATTTATAGAAGAAAAACTTATTCAAATGTTTTGGTATTTTGCTAGATAATTCAATGTATTATCCTTTTTCGAATGTAAAACTTTCTTACTCTCTGCAGATGAGCCTGCAGCTTGTTCCTTGCATCGGTCGTCTCCCTGACTCTGGTGTTGAAGGCATTGTTAACACTGTTGAACTGGTTCCACATCTCGTTGGCACATGCGCGCAGTGTGCTATCGATTTCACCTCTCAGACGTTCAGAAGCAGCACGTTCTTTCTGGGACCTGGCGATGTTCTCCTGAGTGTATCTCACCCAAGAATCGGGAATCGTGATTCTGCAATACAAAAGGTACAGTATTCGAAAAATATAAACCCTCCCGAGAAGTATATGTATACTCTTAAAGATTAGGTACAATGAATGAAATAAAACTGCATATACATGTATCTCTACAAGCTGGATATTGTGTACATGTACTTTAAAGTGCATAGGAAAAAGCTTCAACTCCAATATCAACATGAAGCATTTTAACCCCGAACTCCAGTAATAGAATATCGATATCTTTGAAACATACGTGTTGTCGATGGTCTCGATTCCAGGATAATAACCAATTCCACTTGAAGTATTACGGAGTTGTTGCATTCGGTCGTCCAGGTGCTGGGCGTGGTGTTTGTCCTTGGCATCAATCTCCAGGGCGTGCTGGGCGGCGCGGTTCATCTTCAGTTGAACGTATGCCTTGTCCAATACCTTCTTCATCTTGGCCTGACATTTCTTGATGATATCGACTTCCTGTAAGTATAAGTCACTTATTAGACAAAACTGTCTATATGTATACACTTGAAAGAAGTGTGTAACTGCTTTATTTGGGGTTATTTCTCTTGAGAAAGAGTGTAGATATTGTGTAAATAATTTTATGAAAGTTTACCGAAGGAAAGTTTAAATAATACTACATTTTCCATTTTTTCCCCAATATCTACCTTGACCTCTCGTGGCTTCATTAACCTACCCTGATGAGTGTGCGTTCCACGTCATCATGGACAAGGTCGATTCCCTGACGCTTTTCACGATGCATCAAACATTCCTCGGCAATGTGGAGAGGGTTTGCAGTGTCTCCAAGAGCTTTCTCCAAGGTACGACGGTACTCCTGACATTTAAAAATATACTTTGATGTACTTACTTGTAATTAGTATTTACAACATAATATTCCAAAACAAACTTTTTCACAATTTTTTTTCCACGAATTAAAGAGTTTATTATATGGAAAAGATCTTGAATAAATTAAAAGGTAAATACCAAAAGCAAACATTACCTAAGACATTTAATATTCTTTGACGTTGCAAAGATAATGGCTATACAGTAGGAAAGAACTCTAAAAATGCTAGAACATTTTTGTACACCGTATCACTAATGTGTTTGCTGAAAAATTGTAATAAATCATTTGACAGGTTACGCCCCTTAATAGCAGCAACCCTATTCAAACCATCCCAGTTTACTTGATCACATTTCTATTTTATGCTTATGTCTACAGCAACCTTCACTTCATCGACTTATTACAATTCTTAGAATAAAAGAAAACAAAACCAAAAACATACCCTTCCAACTACTCACGTTAACAATTACAAAACGAAAACAACTGTAATGTCACTAAGTTATGTTAGGGTCATAATTTCGCTACTTTTGTGGAATGCAAATAGTCCGTCCCAAACATAAAAAAGAGAATAAGCATTAGGATTGAAAATTCTTCACTGACGAAATAAAAACACATGAACATGCAATTTTTCTCAAACCACGAAAATATGACCCAATACATATTACTGATATCTTGACCCAACGCACCTGTTACTGATATCTTGACCCCACACACATGTTAATTACTAATGCTTACTGAAAATTACTGATATCACATTCCTTTATAGCATTTAATAGACATTTCATAAAACAAAAGCCTGGGAAAATAGAAGTTAGTAAAAGCATATATATATACAACTGCAGGTTAAGTATTATTGGATATTACTGAATTATGATAATTGAATATTGTAACAAAGCACACATACAAATTATCGTATTGTTTAGTGTACAGCAACTGCTAGACTGCTCCCTGGTTAAACTACCCAAAGAACCCACGATATTAGGGACGTTATATCTACCACCCTAGACTCTGCGCCATTTTAGAATATATAGCCCCGAAAAGAAATATGTAAATTCAATAGTATGATGTTTAGAAAAAAAAGAATAGATTGTAGAAAAACTATGCGACTCCACTTCTATTTCAAACTTTTCTAAGATATTTAGTAAGAATAATATGATTATACAGATATATGGTCTAATTCTAAAAAGATACAAGGAATTGATGATGTACTATGTTTTTGCCATGGCAGTAATAATAGGGTTTTTCCGTTTAAGTTGTCATTTTTGTGAGGTTTTAACTGACTTCCGATTACCTTCAAGTTTTCAATTTCTGTGGCCATGGCATTAACTTCGTTGTTAAGTTCACTTTTCCAGAATGCAATGTCATATACTCGTTCCCCTGATGAAATAAAATGGATGTAAAACATGGTGGATGATCTAATACAGTCACTTATCATAAATATTTCAGATGGATGAAAGTGTCTTTGAAAATAAAATCAATCCTTAAAAACAGCCAATACATTATTATTGATTAAGGCACTTTGCATGCACTTTGAAATATTTATGATCAACAGAGCAGGTCTCTAGTTGCAAAAGTTGAATATATATATCTCTTACATCTTATATGCCAATTTGTAAGAGAAGTCAAAATTCAATTTTTACGACTTTTGACCATTTTTCTACATATCCACCATGTTGGAGGAAGCAGCAGTTGAAGGAAAGAAGAACGGGCTACCCATCATGCAACCGTAGACCCGTCTACACTGATACCTCTAAATTATGACTCTCCGTATCCACGACACTAATTTCAGAGTTTAATTCACTCTTCCAAAACGCTATGTCGCTGACACGTTCGCCTAAACAATTTCATATTCAGAAAAGAAATAGAAAAGACAAATATAAAATATTCGGTCTCTAAATCTGAAGCTGTTGAAAGTACAATCTTTATTTCAACCATTATCAATTAAATGATAATACAATATATTAAGTTTGCATTTCCTGCATTACTAAAATGTTTGTTTTTTGTTTAAGAAATTGTGGGTTATTTCATAATTTTTCCATTGTTGGAAATAAAATGGATAGAAGTATAAGAAGCTTTAAATTCCTACCCAGTTTCTTTGTGATGTCGTTCTGCCTGTTGCGGGTTCGGGAATCCGTTTCCTTGACGGCTCTCCAGGCATCAGCTCTCAGTCTCTCAGCAAAAGATCTCTCCTTGTCAGACAGAGAGTAGTTCATACTGTTGGACATCCCCCAATCGTTAGTGGAATATCGTGAGTACACAGCATTTCTAGTTGAGGAAAAATAAGAAGGAATAGCATTTCAACAATATCCCAATACAGGGCATAATGTAACAGATGATCATTACACGAAATCGTAGTCAACATTAAGTGATAAAATAAAACGAAAAAGTTCAAAGCAGTATTTCAGTATATATATAGTGATTTTTTGTTTGCTCTTCATATGAATAGTCAGTTGCTAAAACATTAGCTTTATGTACAAATTAAGACATCACCTTTGATCAAAACTGGGTAAACTTGGTTCTTATTCTCCATTGTAGGTTTTAGCATGTGGAACCAAAGAGAAGACGCTGTTTATAACCTTACCTGGCAGGGTTGTAATAAGCTTTAGCGTGGCCCATGTCCAAGGATCTCCCAGCGTATCCCAGATGGCGGGAAATAGTTTTGTCAGTGACGTAGGGAAGAATCTTTGACATTTCCGGGGTAAGGGGCGTAGCACTTCGTGAACGCATGATGTTGTAGTCGTTATATCCCAACCTAAACAAAATATGATTTCCCATTCGTATTCTGATATCCTGTTCTTCAATATTGACATTTTACATTAAGTTCTCATATTTTTCTAAGTTCTTGTAGTGCAGTTGAACATGGCAATTTACTTGTATTCGCTTAGTAGGGTAAAATGGAATGGTATGGAAATGTCATATCTTACAAGTGAATATCACCTAAGATTGGTTTATCTCGAGAAGCCCTTATGCTGAAGAGTGCAATGTAGTACATGTACTTGTTTGCAACTGACACTAAAAACTTGTATATCAAATGATATATATCCAATCTTTCACTTGAGGATGTATCGGGATAAATTAGTCTCATCAGTTTTTAAAACATTTATATAGGTTATTCAAAATACTTGACTGATGACGCTTTTTACTCGCTGATAATCATCTATAATCTGGATATAGGAATACGCTACGTATCAAAATTATTAGAATTAAAGATAAGTAATGTTGCATGAGAAAATCAAATCAATAAAAGATTGAAATAAGTCGTCTCGTGAACAAAAGAATCATGGGTTGTGATCCGAGCTCTAAGGACTGCGAATTTCTACGCCAATGGGTTGTTTGTTTGTTGGATTTTTTTTTCTTTTACCTGAGTGAAAGTTCATCGTTTGATAAGAAGAATAAAATAAAAACTGTTAAGTAAAATTGTGAAAAATGTTAATATAGGGTTACCCATGCTTTGTGTCTTTAAAATGTGAATTTCCTATTCAACCTGGCTTCGATTCAAGATAAGATAAGTAAATTGAGAACTTACCTGCTCATGTTTGTATGTTATCCAAAGTTGACTAAATATAAAAAACGACTGAGTTCTCGATGACGAATTTTACAGTATGCTCAATTTTATTTCAGGCGTTGTCATAGAAATACACCTAGCAACCTGTCACGTGTTTTTCTCTGGAGCTCGGATTCTGAAAGAGAAAGGAATTTCATTCGTGTATAACTTTGTCATGTCATTAATTATAAATCAAGTGAATTGGTAGGGTATTTTTTCCAACCGTGAAAGTTACCGCCAGCAAGATCTTTGATAGCGTCCTTAGTTACGAATAATCCGAATGAGCGAACTACAGACATGCATGTGCAACCTTTTGACCTGTTTATAATCCGTTAACTATGCACCTGCTCTTTGAAAGGAAAGCATTTATCGATCTTTTGGTAATACATAGCAAAAATTGTAAAAGCAAAAGTCATGGACAACATTCTCAAAAGATACTTCCTGAAACTGAGAAAATAGTGTAGAAAATGAAATTTGGAGACATATGGGATAAAGATATGAAATAAAACTTTGCAGGATAAGACTTACTTATCTTGGAAAGAACTGCTAATCCCCAAAGAAGATATTCCCGGGTATTTACCATTATGGGATTTAAATATCGTTCATGTTTATTTAAATTTAATTGAGGTATATTGATGTCATCTGTAATACCCACACAGAAGGTGGAAAATTGCTTTTATACCAGTGAATTGCAATGTAAATATTTCATGTTGTGATGAAAAGGACTTCCGAGAATTTAAAGAAGCAATCATAAATTATACCAAGTAAATTAGTTCACCCAGTGTGTGGTATGTCCAAATTGTGATTTACGTAAAGTTTTATTCTCCCGTTATATTTTCTTATTTACACAAAAATCATAAAACATTCTTGATAACATGTACATAAGAGCATTTGTTAATTATGAAGTAGAAATATTTCCATCAAAAAAGAATTTGAAAATTGCAAGCATCGAATCATATATCTTCATATCTGCAAAACTAGTACATGGTGAACGGAACATAAAGTTGCATTGAAGCGACCACTGGTTGCTAACATTAGGTGTTAAAATGGTTGTTTTGTAGTACCCGTATTGATGATGAAATATTCATACTAAGTAATCATCGATGTCTGTAGATATGGTGTATTACCACGGGGTGATCCAATCAATACAATATAGGATAGCTCTGAAGGCCAAATGTCGGTCAAACTCATAAACAAAAATGCCGTAAACTTGCAGAAATAGAGTGCTAGAATGAAACATGTTCTGAGACAATACCACGAACAAATGAATACATTATCCATTTGCAAACTATATTGAATCCCTGAAGGTTTTAATTTTATCAAATGTTCAAGACAACGAAGATATGAAATTACAAAAAAGGGTTGATACTCTAAGACAGTTCTCTTGCATTGGTTAAATTTAACTTGGTAGTGTATAAGATTATTACAATACCTTGACTGTAGTAACACTTGACACAGACACGATTGAGTACCTTTTCTGGAATATACTTTTTTTTTATTTGTGCCACTTTACTTTCTATCAGATATAATTGTGAACTTATCCATTACACTGTTATACGCCAGCCATTGATATTGCCATGAAAGATACAACTAAGAGAGTTGTTTTAAATATTACTGAAAAACATTCCGCAGGGAGAGCCCAACACAGAATTACAATATTTGGGTAAATGGATCAATTCTCTTTTCGAATAAGACTGTTTGCTAATTGTATTTGTACGATGAAAAACTTCGCTGCGAAGAAAAAAAAAACTGAAATTGAAACCCACCCATAAAAGTTACAAAACCTGCAAGGTGCCACAAGATTTAGATTAGTCTCAGACTTTACTTAATTCCAAATAATCCATGAACAACTCAGATTATCCAGGGTAAGTACTCAGAAAACTCTTTTTTAGACCACTCGACAAAACATGCAGATGGTCGTCTCCTGGAAAGTGAAGACTGTCAACAGTCCACGCGTGTGTGCAAATGTACAATTAAGAATTCAATTGAAGGGCCCCTTCATCAGCATTAAAGTGCCTTGATCATAAAGAGAGATTTCAAATTAAGTAAATTTCTTGATGCCAGCTTGTTGGCAGTCTAAAGAGTCTCCTTTAATAACATCAGTCTAGCTATATTACAATAAACGAATATGAAAATATCAAATTACAATAGGCTAGCGTTTCTTCATGCTCCATTTGTTAAAGTAAATTGAAACATGAAGACTGTCATCAGCGAAATGATTGGAAGTACAGAACAGAACACCAATTCATGTTTTATTTTGTTAATTCACATTAATGGATATCGGATGATGGATCTTTTTTCCCTAAATTAGACTAAACAGAGATGATATCACTTTCAATTATTTCTCAAAAACAATGCAATATCAACCATGCATCCTGGAATATTAAGTTCCAACTACATTGAGTTATCTACTTACGTTTGATATATGTAATCTAAAGAAGTGGATCACCGGTTACACACAAGTTTTAAATATGGCACATATAAATCAACGACTATCAGTCTAATATCACTCACCTACGTTTACAATAGGATGAACTTCAGCATAAAATATATACTTTTACGTTGTTGAAGGTAACTAGGTGCAACTAGACGACTGAGGAACAAATTCCACTGCACTTTGACAACAGTTTGGTGCATTAAAGGATTAAAAATGTGTATTGATGAAAAACAAGTCCTTGCATTAAGATTTAAACGCATAGTATTTTTCATTTACGGTGTAAAAAATTTTTAATCTTTATATTAATCTTATTGTTCCGATATTAAAATCAGACGTCCAGATCTCCGCTATAATGCTCCGCGCCTTAACGACCTTATCGTCGTCGCTTGGAAACGGACGTGAAAATGCAAGTAAAACGCGGGTACGTTTTACTTGCAGGAGGTAATTAATTCAATGGTAGAGTGAAACAAAGCAGGTTAAATTCTGTAGGGGTGTAAGATTTCATTCTGTTCCATACTTATCAGAAAAATAACAGTTATACGTTCTGCTTGTCGACCAAGAAGTACACGCGACATTTTGAACACTTATCGCAATCACAAACATTGTCTTTGGTAAACAATATCATTGATTGTTTAAAAAGAATAATGTAATTGATACCATTGGTTGAAATATAATCACGTGTTTCTATAATTGATTTTATATCTGTGTTAATGCGCAATGCGTGTAATTTACCGGTAATTCTATACATATTGTTTTACTTACAGCATCTTCATCTTAATTTGGTATACTAGAATTTTATATGTGCATTTTGGATTGATTTTTTTAAAGGATATAAATAACTTTATAATGGTCGAAGAAAGTGCTTGTCTTGATAGAAAAGAATCAGGTAATATAAGTTACCATTTTTGAAACCAGATAACGTAATTTATATTCATAACTTATGAGCTAATAGCTAAAGTGTCTTGCTTTAGATTTGCAATATTAAACATAGGCTGAATGGTCCACGAGCATTTCCGGATAGAAAAAAAAAAATAAACGTTAAATTTTTATGCCATAAAATGCTTTTGAAATTTTAGACGTTTGTATAATATTAATGATGCTCTGAACAACTGCTGTTTTCCAAACAACCTCGAAAGGCTCCACAGAATCTACGTATAATAAGTACTCTAGATACGTTGATAAATTTAGCAACATGGAATGAGAACTCTTTACCATGAGAGAAAGGTGTCTCCAGTTGAGTGAAAAATTCTCGAGTGAGACGTTAAACAATACACCACCAAACAACAAAAAGGGAGGACTTCTGCTTTTGTCTCCAAAGAAATATAAAAACCATGATATACATTGAAATCACGCAACAAGAATGTACAATCGCTGAAGTTCTCGTGTACAAACTTTATGTTCCAAAGACTGTTTTGGATGTGGACGTGAAAGGAAAAATATATAAAACCCTTTGTAATTTCAATGCAAATTAAAAAGAATGAATGGTGTTTGTATATGCGGGCTTTATCACGAATTCACTGAAAATATTTGTTATATCTTAAAAAGGGTATTACAGAACTTAAATGTCGTTTAGAATCTTCACCACCTTTTCAGGGACACAAGCAACACGAACCAATATATATATATATATGTACGATGAAGCAAAACTTTAAAGCTATAAATGGCGTATAGAACAAAAGAACAACAGGTATCCAATGTCTCGTCACAGACCAGTTCTAAGTTAACAAAAGATATAAGTAATGCCTATAAAGTCTGCTCGATAAAAACCGATACTGAGGCAGTGACGTGGCATTTCAATGGAGGAAGAACCAGAACCGTTTGTCAACCGTAGCAGTCCGTTTTTCAGATGACAAGATAAAACTTACAAGCATTTATCTTCTCCGGATTACACAAAATGTGTCTATTAAGAATCATTGGAAGCTTTAAAGAGCCAAGGGAAGGATAAAGGTTGTATATCCTTTTGGAGGGCTAATTGTTGACAAAGCTCAAAAGACTGGAGCGTTCTATAAACTTAATAATCGTTTTTGGTCGATGTTAAGGGACTGGGGCTTGTGTTTAATGATGCTATTTATCGTTTTTCTTGGACATGTCTGATGAATTGATGGTTATATATTACAGAGAAAGAACAAACATAAACAATCGCAATATCAGATACGAGAAAATGCCAACTCAGCACCCGGTAGTCTGAGTGATGAGCTTTCTATTGAATTCCGATGTGGGTCAATACTGAGTAGCTATGATTTTTGACACTACAAGAGCGGTTTGTCTCGTAAAGAAGAATTCAATTGTGACGCATTTATTTCCGGTGGTTTATACTACCGGAAACCGGTCGTAACCTCATATCTTGGTCTTGCCTTGCTTTCAATAAATTTCTGATAGGACATCATTTGGTTCTCAATAAAATTCTAACCCCAAAGTAAGTCACTCCATAACATGAAGGTATAGATAAAACACGTGGAAGGTATAAACATATTTTTAATATCGTGACAAAGTACGCTGGACCCTTATATAAGATCGTCTCATACAACAATCATGCAGCCATAATATATCTATTGAGTAAATACTTCAGGGTTATAAATCTGACGTTTTTATACATGAAATTTTACCACCATAATATAATGACACTTGCAGTCAACTCTAGACTCTTGTGCAACTAAAACACAAAGCGAGAGAAAATTACGACGTGTCTGAAAACATCAGACGGACCAAATTTTTATATTACAAAGCTAACTGTATACATGCTTGACTTCGGGGCAATCGTTATCAAAAGGTTTCTGAGCCATACTTGTATGGTCAAGACTTCAAACCGTTCTGTGCCCCCCAAGTTCCGTCGATCTGTCAATATAAATTCAATTTTTGTTTTCGCTACACGACTGTGTCTATTTTCTCAACTTTTTATGTAGTTATTAGCTTCCTAACACCACTTCTTTAATGATATAAGAATTTAAACACAGTATAAAGCACAATCAATAGGAGTAAACAACCCAACGAATTGGGGCAAAATAAGCTATTGAAGGTCCAATTTACAGTCAAAATCGTTTAACTTGTGTCGTGAATGGATTATGCTAGTGGATTAATTGTATCCATTCAGACTCGGACTATACATGTTTAAAGTTTTCAATCTATGAAGTAGGAGACACGTCCGAGCGATTACTATTTGGAATACGTTTAGGTGGCTGGAGGTGTATTCGTCAACTAATCCTTTTCTCTTATCTTCTTGAGATCAATCAAACAATTGGATTAAAATAGGTTTAAGTGTCCTCTTATAATTGGAATAGCTCAGTTTGATAACTGGATAAGGTGTAGCTAAACTGAATACTTTGACAAATAAATACGTTTATAAACAAGGTTAGTGCATGTATTTTGCTTGCTTACCAAGCGAATTTTAGCAATATCAACGGAATTTTCAACTCCAAATTTTAGGAAAATGTGGTCTGCTCTTGTTACTAGGCAATATGTGGGGTAGGAACAATGCCAGCTATTCGTACTAACAAGAAATAAAGAATATAACATACAGATATACGACACAAGCAGTATTCTTTCAAACATTAACTATAAATTTATAGTCAGCATTTCCCATGCGATAATACTCGACCGCCATCACGAAATAAAGCTGGAATACAAAATGTGTTAAAATGACCCTCTATAAAACTCTTCATCTCTATGATTCTATTAAATAACATCATTCCATCAATATTGGAGATTACATATTCCTATTAAGATGTCCTTTCATTGTCATTTAAATTTCAGTTTTCTTCTAAACTTTTAAGCATAAGTGATATTTGATGTCAATAGCCCTTTAAATCTGAAATCATTAAATTTTCTTTTAACTCGTTATTTTCCAATTCTAAAATCTTAACCCAAAAAAAATCAGCTAATTAAGAGGGAGACTGTAGAGTGGATAATTGATATTTGATTAAGTAAAATCCGATATGTTAAACAGATACTACACAGAAACCTCGTCTTACCTTTCCTTGCAGTCTTCGCAATCAATTGGTTTCTAACGACATGGCGCCCCGTTGCTACGGGTACTCGTTTCATAGACACATATATTTCGCGCATGCAAAGTAACATCCGGTCACTAAAATTAAATCTTTGGGCAACACATGGTGAATGTTGCAGAAGGAATAGTTTAATTAAACTTATAAGTAAATCGAGATATGTGAGAAAAATCTTACCTTTCTGGCAGATATATCGTATGTAAACTTAAATTACAATTCGTCGTCAGTGGCAAGCAAACTGTTAAGGTTCAAAGGTTTTCTTTTATTCAGTTCTCGTTTAAAGTCTCTTTAAAACTCTGCATTGACATTTCAATATATATCTGAGCTGTGTATTGAACATATGAGATCGTATTTGTTTAGATTGATAGTTTAATTTCTAACTCAACGGAATTGGGTTGTGCGAACATTTATATATTCATTCACACGCAAAATAGAATTCATTTTTGCCGTTGTTTACCAAGAGAAATTTTAGATTTGTATATAGTGAGACATCGTTTTATACAGCAGTTTTATCTGCAAAAAAAAAAATCAATAAACACTTAAACGCTTTCGATAACGAAAAAGTAGAGAGACTATTTATTTGCCAACATCGTTATCGTACAAACGAATCATTGAATTACTGTGACACTTGGAGACTCGGATAAAAAGAAGTGTATGCACATACCTTTACAGACCCTGTACTTATATAGCACCATTCCTATCATTCATAATTTATATGCACACAAAATATCAATACCCCCAACTTACTAGGGTATCACTGTAACATATCAACTGAAGGCGACTTTCGTGTATACAAATAATATTACGAATTCAGGTCAAATTGCCCTCTCCGTAAATGAAATATTCATTTCCTTTTTCTGGATACTACACGAAAAGGGAATATATCCTTTGATAAAATATAGCTGAATACGTTTGCAAAGCGGCACATTATTAATATTTGAAAAATTCAATACTAAGTCAATTCATCGTGAATTCAAAGAACATTTAGTTATGAATTGATTTTTCAGTTGTAATCAAAATAAGATTTGTCAATGCTTGTGCGAGGAGCGTTCTTTCTGATATGTTTGTTGTTTTTACGTCCATTTCGACTAGTTCTTCTCTCGCACAGCATAGGAGAAATTTTGCCCTATTCATAGCGCTCAAAGCAGGGGTAGGGAGGGTTCCTTACCAAGTCAACAACCACCGCTAAACGGGTCATAGTCAACACCACCCTCGAAACGGATCATATCCAAAAGACCCATAATTTCATTTCTAATGCACTAGGTTGAGAAAGAGTTAATACCTATGCTAAACGTCTCCGGCTTGCGAAGCGAAAGCCCTGGCTTCTATAAGCTTTTGACCTATGAATTAGAAATGTACAACTCTCTGTATAAAAAATGACAAACAACATTTTATAATTCTTACTTCGTTATGCCATTACATATGATATTGTTCATTATTGGGAGAAATGCAACTTGCTCTAGTGCTATGTCGGGAAGCAACATCGGCAATTTCCTTATCAGCTTACCACATAAGTCGCAATTTTCAATGTCAGAAACGGCATCAATTTTTATAGATACTCAAAACATCTTTCTCAACAACAAACCCTCAAAGATTTCTATCAGGAGAGGCATGTACTGATGGTCCAAAATATATTTGGACAGAGTGAACAGTGAATTTTTGCCCTTTTATTCACAGCTGGAGTGAAACGATTAAATCATGCCTGTCTGGTTTTAGTGTTACTTTGCTCGAACAAGAACACTCCACTAATTTGCAATAATAAAAGAAAAATTGTCAAATGCTATCGCTGTGGTTTATGGCATTAATGTTCGGTTTAAAGAGAAAGTTTTGGTTAGGGTTAGACTGCCCTTGTTCGTTTGTCTCTATACACATAAGGCGGAATTGATGTTCTCTTGCTGCTGATAAAAATCTCCATGGATACTTATATTGTTTCGTTTATATGCAACTGTTTCACACTTATTAATTTCATCGCTCACGCCTACCGAGGACTGCGTTCTTGCATATAGTTGACTGTACACGGGTGCATTTTAAATGTATACATGTATCAGCAGTGTACATTGTTTCTCTTCTTCTTTCATTTTATCATAATCAGATTTTCTTGGTTTACTTGTATCTGTTTACGTCCCTTTCGAGTATGGTTGGCCATCCCACCCCCAGTTATTTATTTATACTACCAGTAAAATTAATTTTGCTATTAGTAAAAAAATACCTTTACTACTAGTAAAAATAATTTTACTACCAATAAAAATAAGACACTGGACAAAGCTACCCACAATTAAATTTTATACCAATTGTAAAAACAATTTTACCGGCAGTAAAACTAATTTTACTGGTAGTATAATTATTACTAGTACTAGTGAAACTAAACGATATTTTTACTACAATAAGAATTCATGAGAAGCCATCCTACCCACAATTATTTATTTATACTACCAGTAAAACTCATTTTACTACCACTGACCACAGTTACGCATAATTAATTATTTATACCAACAGTGAAAATCATTTTTACCGCAGTACAAATTCGACCAATCACAGGCAATGTAAGAAAAAGCGGAAAATTTTGTTAATTTATATTTAAATATCATGGTGCATACTTGACATCATTGGGGTAACTGTAAAATGATACACAGATACTCTCTCTCTCTCTCTCTCTCTCTCTCTCTCTCTCTCCAAGGTGTTTTGGATAGGCCTGGCCTTTCAAAACAATACGTGCCCGATATTTAATAAAATCATTTATTTATTTCAAGTCTATTTTACATATTATCTCTTGGAAACAGGCACGCAACATCGTTTTTCAAGGGGGAGGGGCAGTAGGAAAAGATAAAAGTAAATTTCGTTGACAAGGAAACAAAAAATAGATAAATAAATAAAATAAAATATAAAAAAATACAATATAAAATAAAACATTTGATTATTCATAATTTTCGAGCTGACATTCTTCTTGTTCGATACTTTTATCAAAAATATTTGGGTATCACTCAATATATCTTTATTTCTACATGAAAATAACAGATCATCATGGGGGGAAACGTTCATCCAGTTCAATGTTAAGTTCACATTCTCCTCATTTAATAATGTTATCAAAATATTATCAAAACTGGGGGATCAGCCAATATATCTTTATTTCCATGTGAAAATAACAGATCATAATCATCGCCAAAAAAGGGGGGCACCTCCTTCCCCCGATTCTACCTGCTTTGGTAAAGTTTCAAAATAATATCAGATTTATATGTCCTTTCTGTGTGTATTACTGGCAGTAAACAGACGTATATATGAAAACCCTGCAATGTCTATACATGTACTCAAACAGCTTTCCAGACTCCATTTGAAAAAATAAAACTGACAGCACAATAAATTTTCTATATATATACTTATACATTGAATGTTGCATTCACATCAGTTAAGCTATGCAATGCGAGCGTAACTGGAAGGGAGAAAATGCAACGGTTTAGACCGGGTTTGAATCCCTGTTTGGGACGTTGCATTTTCTCCCGTCCTGTTATAAGATTGATTGATTGCTTGTTTGTTTGTTTTACGTCCCGTCGAGAATTTTTCACTCATATTGAGACGTCACCAGCTGTAGGTGAAGTACCACAAATGCTTAGCGCTCAGGGCCGTAGCAGTGAGGGTTCTTTAACGTGCCAACGCCTACCGTGACACCTCCGTTTTTAAGGCATATTCGAAAGACCCGTGATTCTCACTTCTAAATGCCGAGCGTTAGGCGAAGGAGCAATCACTACCTATTTTTCGTCTTAGGTTTGACGCGGCCATGGCACGAGCGGGGCTCGAACTCACGACCTCCCGGTTACGAAGCGAACGCTCTAACCACTGAGCTACCGCGACCGGTCCTGTTATAAGAGATCTGGACTAAATGTAGAGATATAAACACAGCGTTATTTTGTTTTTTGTTTTGTTTGGGGTTTTTTCTGTTTGTTTTTTGTTTGTTTGTTTGTTTGTGTGTGTGTGTGTGTGTGTGTGTGTGTGTGTGTGTGTGTGTGTGTGTGTGTGTTTTGTTTTAGGTTATGGCTTTTAGGTATAATTGCTTTCTAATAAAACTTCTGAATTATACATGAATGACATGGCGTGTTTTGTTGCACCCAGGGAAATGATTTCCTATTCATATAACATTTGTATCGCTTAGTATCACCTGTCTAATGTTAAACACGTACAGACAGGCAGACATATTTTATTCGTTTGTACCGGCAAATGTATATTTCATATATCATCAAATACATGTAAGCAAATCTTATATGTATTCCTTGGTGTATAATTCTATTCGACTCCATCAATTTACATGCATGACTTAAAAAAAATTGAAAATCATTTAAACATCAAACACCGCCGCCGAAAATATGATGGTGTTGTACTCAACATTACGGCAAATGATTGTTTTCCTCACTCATAAATTTAACACGAGATTCCTCTGCAAGGTGTCTATGAACACGATAAAGTTAAATATAATGTATTTTATAGCATGCCAGTTTTTAATAATCTCTGGAAAAATCTACAGGTTTTGCGCATGTTTCCATCGGCTCAATGATCCACTGCTAGATACTACACCGAATTTTCCCCAAGTTTCTCAAATTCTGCATGACAAAACCTTTTGACTTCATCTCTCAATGAATATTTTTCATATAAAGAGTTTACTGCAACTTATAGAAAAATATTTTAGGAGAATCATAGAATTGTAAATCGTATAACGTCCATGACGTCATAACAAAAAAGCGCCCGTCGGAGGACAGCGTCAAAGTTAACAATGCATATTGAAACGTCACTTTTTTCAAAATTAACAAGTAAATGGTAAATATTGTATATGAAAGAAACGAGAAAATTGTCACCTTTCTATCTGCAAAATATGGTCTGCGTTTGAAGTTCTGTCGAGTACTACAGGGAAATAAATTGATAAACCTAGCCATCCCCCCATCCGAAATTTCCGACTTTATATGATGAAGTATCACGGTATTCTCGTGGATGACTTGGTGCCTACCCCACCCTCTCCACAATTTTGATTTTAAAAAGACAAAATGGTAGACTAGTAAATGTTTCTCCTCGTTTCAAAATTTTTGGGTCCACCCCTATACACGTCACGCTGTTTCATTTCCAATATATACTGTGACTTACAAAATTTGGTCACTTTTATCATAAGTGTTTTTAAAGTGGAAAAGTACTAAATATATATTGTTTTGTTAGTTTAATTCAAATAGAGCCAAGAAATATTTATTTTTCTTAATTCCGTAAAAATATTTCGACAGTAAATAAGTGATAGTTATATGTACATATCACTGTCTGTGATCGGTCGATTTTGAATTGCAGTGAAAATTATTTTTACTACTATAGATATTTAATTGTGGGTAGCTTTGGCTAGTGTTTTTTTTTTTTTTACTGATAGTATATAAATAAATAGCTGTGGGTATGATGGCCAATCATGAATTCTTATTGTGGTAAAATATTATTTATTTTTACTAGTGGTATAATAATTATTACTACCAGTGAAATTAATTTTAATACCGGTAAAATTATTTTTACTACTGGTAAAAATACAGTGTAATTAATTGTGGGTAGCTTTGGCCAATGTTTTATATTTACTAATACAATATATAGTAAAATTATTTTTACTTGTAGTAAAATTAACTTTACTGGTAGTATTGATAAATACATGTAATTGTTGGTAGAATGGCCAACCATATTCATAGTAAGACATTACTAGATTCAGATGAAGTGTCACAAATTTTGACTACATGCAATGACAGTATTTATCTTGCCACACCTATTGTGACCTCCATTTTGATAGTCATATACGAAAGACATGCGACTTTCATTTCTAATACCGGGTGCTTGTCTTTATTAAGAAACATTCAGATAAATTAGATGCAACGAACCTATGTACGTGTATTTTTTATAAATAGAATTAAAACAAGAAAACATTTTCAAAACAAGAGGTTCATGGGCCACATCGATCACCTAAGTCACCTTGGCTCTTCTGTTGTTCAGCTGTTATGATTTTTAAAAGATTTTTTTCAATCTTTATTTCCATGAAAAATTTTGACCAATATTGTGGCACAACATAGCCCCAAAAGTCACCACTTAACCTTGATATAAGGTCACAGATTATGGTATGAAATGTAATTCTTGTCATAAAGAATCTATATAAAAGTATGACAGCCGTAACTTAAACAGTTAAGAGTTATTACCTAGGTTAATTTAATTTTCCTTTTAAAAAATCAAAATCTAAGGTCAAGGTTATCTTGTCACAAGGAATGCATTCACCATTCAAAAGTTATTAGTAAGATTTAAGTTTCACTTAAATTTTTAAAATTTGAGTCAAACTCCAAGGTCACAACGTTGAGCATTATGATATCAAACGAGAAAGTCCGCCCTAAGGAATTTATATACAAACTATGAAAGCCCTCCCTTAAATAGATTAGGAGATATTACCTTGGTTAAGGTTTCTTAAACGAAGGACAAGTTCCAAGGTCACGGGGTTTAAACCTTTTGTATCAAAAAAGGACCTCGTCACAAGAAATGCATATATGAAATATGAGAGCCTTATCATTCGCCATTCAAAAGTTATTAGGAAGCTTAAACGTTTGATTAAAGGTTTGAAACTTGGATTAAACGCCAAGGTTAAGATCACAAGGTCAAAGATCATGACATGAAATGTAAGGCCGTGTCATAAGGAGTCTATCTAAAAAATATAAAAGCCCTACTTTAAGTATACTATGCAAAAAAAAGTAGGGGATATTGTATTTTTTTATCAAAATGTTCACATATACAAAGGGATAAGAAACCATGTTGTATAGTTCCTTAACGAGGAAGCATTTCCAAAGAAATTCATCACCCAAACACATCAATCACACTCTCACGATTATGCACGGGATGCTACTGATGATCAAGGGTGTTGTGCCACAAATTTGTATGTCTCTGAATTGGAAGGTTAGAGCCACTCTAAAGGAAGATTTTGAAGAGAAAGCATCAGATTATCAGTTGTTGAAGTCGTTAATTAAACAGAGACTATGCGCCGTCTAACCCAGGATGAGAGGTTACGTGCCCATGGCATGCTACAGGTTGGCACAAGACAGGTCGCTGTGGCAAGGGCAATGAATGTTTCCCATTCTGTTATCAGCAGATTATGGTCCAGACATCGTGCTGCAGAGTATGTTCAGGATAGACCACGATTCGGTCGACCAAGGGCAACAACTCAGGCTCAGGACAGATTCATCCACACTATTGCCTTGAGAAATCGTCTGGTCACAGCAAATCAGATAAGGTCTCAAATTCAAAGGGATACTGGCTTGGTAGTGAGTGGCCAGACCATCATGAATCGACTGCCCATATTTCACTTACACGCCCGACGTCCTCGTGCCATTCCCTGTTTGAGGGGTCGTCACATTAGGGCCCGATTCCATTAATGTCGTCAGCATTAATGCTGGGATAATCGCCGATGGCACCACGTAATGTTCTCAGATGAGTCGAGGTTCACTGTGGACTTCTTGGACACACGCAGGAGGGTTTGACGCCGACGTAACGAATCTTTCCATGACGTTAACGTCATTAAACATGATCGGTGTGCGGGTGGATCTCTAATGGTGTGGGGAGGCATCATTGTTGCCGGCAGAACAGACTTGCATGTTGTTGCAGGACATGTCACAGGACAGTACTATTGGGATAACATCTTGGCACCCCATTTTGTGCCGTTTGCACGTCGTTATGACCGCCATTTCATTTTTCAATATAACAATGCCAGATGTCATAGGACCAGGACCGTAACAGATTATCTCCAACAGCAGAATATCACCACATTACCATAGCCCACACTCAGCCCGGACCTTTCATCCATCGAACAGGTCTGGGACATGATTGAGCAGCAGCAGCTACGCCAATGTCAACAACATCCTGCCAATATCCATGAACTTGCTGCAGCATTGCAACAGGAATGGAATAGCCTTCCCCAAAATGACCTGGGACGTCTCGTTAGGAGTATGCCATGCTTGTTTGGCCAACCGAAGGGGGTTTTACCCACTACTGACTCTGTTTCACAATGGTGGTAAATTTGCTGTGTAACCCTGTGTTGGTGTCGACCCTTATTCTGGAGAATCTGTCCTTTTCTGACTGTACACAGGGTTTCGAATAAATTGACAAATGTTTCCTTAATGTTTTTTGTCAATTGTTTCCTTCCTGACCTCATGATCTGCATTTCATTGCCCTTGTAAATCCAATACCCCCTACTTTTTTGAATAGTATGGCTCAGGAGATTTTGCTTATGTTAGGTTTTCTCAGAATAAGGTGAAACTCCAAGTTAAAGGTCACAAGATTAAAAAAGAAAGGTCTTGTCACACGGAATGCACATGTGAAATATTAGGGCCCTATTACTTATTATTCATACGTTATGAGCAAGGTTAACGTTTCAGACTGACAGGACAAATCAATAGGTCGTCGGAGTAACTAAAGGTGACCAAAAAAATAGATACATCACATATTACAGAGTAAGGTTTTAGGAATAATTATTATTCAGTGGTAATTCAGGATGTACGAAAAATTCGGACAGCATTTTCCAATGCGGCAAATAAATCTAGCATACATAATAATACATGTGTTCCCATGCTTTGCAAATACAATCTGAAAAAGTTTCGAAAGTATAAGCAATTGATCACAGGAGAATGAGGACGGTTTAAAGGGAATATTAAATACCAATAGTTATTACTTACATATAATGTACATAAAGAGACGTTTTAATCATATCGAGCATTATTTGATAATAATAAATCATCATTTAAAATCAAAATGAGTCGTATTGATCGGCATAAATGCTAGTGGGCTTTTTTTAAAACCCTTTGAACACTTATAGAAATAATAACAGCTGACATTTCCAACAATTTTATGCAGCGGTCTAAATGATGCATGTTAAAGCAAGAAAAATAGGACATCCCCTCTTAACGTGTACATGTAGGAGTTCCGCAAGTTCTGTTGAAATTAGAGCACAGTGAGTTTTTTTAAATTTCCGTACCAACTTCTTCCGAAGTCGATGGTTTATGATCCACCACATTTTTCACAAACCCTTGACAGATTTTTCTTAATCTAGAATCTGAATTGCAATACACGTGTTATAGGTAACAGTCATGTTTATAAACAATACACGTGTTCCAGGTAACAGTTCATGTTTACAAACAATACACGTGTTCCCGATAACAGTTCATGTTTATAAACTTAGGACGGACGGTACTTTTAAGATATTATCTGTGGGGTATGTACAGGTATTCTATGAAAGAAACAGTGAAAAACTTCGGTCAACCTGTCTAAAATTCTGATAATATATGCGACTACGTATATTTCAACATAATCAGCAATATGGTTAAAATTAAGTATTAAATCCGCTCATATCGCTTAAACATAAAGTCTGAATGTCAAAATTATATTTAATCGCTAGATGGCGATATTAGTGACCGCCTGTTAGAAAACGTAATTGTGTGATGAGAAATGGGACATGTGGTAACCTTTGACATGGTAAGATGGATACCAATTAATTATGCTTTTATATTCAACATTGAAAAACATTTGAAACCAAGAAATTGTTATAATAGGTCTTTCATCCGAGTACATTTGAAATCGGATATAAAATAAAAAACAAAAACTAATTCACTAGAAATTTTGACTATCCCTTTTGTCTATAAACCATTTCAAATGTTTGTTTTGGTTTTTTTTCTCTGGAAAATTTCACATAAACTAGGATTAGTCTACATGAACGAAATATTTTGCAAGACAGATTCCCATTAGAATTGATTCTTTAAAAGTCTACCATTAATTCTAGAGAACAAGTTTATGCATTTTATTGAAATGGGTTATAGACAAAAAATTCGACACCAAAGTTGCACCGACTTATGCATCACTCGTTTCAGGATTTTTAGAAGAAAAATTGTACTCTATTGTTGAGGAAAACTCGGACAAAACTTTGAAACTTTAACTAAACTAAAAGATGTTTTTCCTTGCGGTGAAAAATAAATCCACTTATTGTGTCATATCAAACTTTTCCACATATAACCCTAGATATCCGGAAGTTTTTCAAACACAACCTTTCTGTCTTAGAAGCCGACCCAGACATGGAAAAGTTTTGGTAAAATCCTAAATTATCAAAAGTAAACGACAAAGTCCTTCACTTAAATCTATTCTTACCAGAACCTGTTTTACCAATAACATTACACATGTAAAGAACTTCCCATCATTATAAATGCAACAAACCAAGATGCGCTGCGTGCCCATGCATAACACAGGGGTCCTAATGTTTATTCCAAAAATATAAAGTAAATATACAGTAAAAACACGAATGACATTTGTTAGTTCCAGTCTTATTTAATTACATGCGCAGACTGCGGTGAGAATATGAGGATATTACGTCGACTGACATGCAGGAGACACATTAAGAACCGACAACAGAGGCGTTCAACAACAACAGATCCCGGAACCTAATACTAATGTACTGATGTGAGCGAACACATTAGAAATTGCACCAAAAATTACCGTTTTTCATATTTACCGTGAAAAACGTGAAACCAATATTAAAAAATATTTAAACCTTACTTAACTGATACATAACTTAGTTATTAAGAAGAGGGTTGCGACTTTGAATTATTAAGGTGAGGGTTGCGACTTTGAATTATTAAGGTGAGGGTTGATACTTTGAAAACGAGAAGTACAGCATAAAATTGAACTTTTCACAGGCAGAGGAACCTCTTACTATTCACTATTCAGGACAAAAATTTCAGAATTTGCCGGATTCATTTTTAAATCATTGTTTTATTATTATTATTATTATTATTATTATTGGCTAATT
Source organism: Ostrea denselamellosa (assembly GCA_024699665.1). Taxonomy (NCBI): domain Eukaryota; kingdom Metazoa; phylum Mollusca; class Bivalvia; order Ostreida; family Ostreidae; genus Ostrea; species Ostrea denselamellosa. The sequence continues at coordinate 17,266,408 of JAMZEH010000015.1, forward strand.
ACATAAGTACGTCAATTTTTTTAGCTCCAATAATGTAGCCCTTCCCCATTTTTTTATTCGGAAAAGGGCTACAATTCCATAAGATCTTTGTAATGTTGCAAAATATTTTTTAATGAATTACTTGCATGTATAATAAGCTCCATGTATTTGTTTCTATAGTGTTGTTTACACTAAAAAGTCTAATAAAGGTGTCTTTCGTCAAATATTATGTACAACATGCAAAATTCTTCGTCTGCCATGCCATGCTTGTTATCGCAAGATCCCGTAGATAGATCTACTGAAAAACCTTTACAGTAAGCGCGCAACACGAACTCGAGCCATTCCGACAAAGAAAGCGAAATCATATGATGGCAGAAAAAAATTACACTCTGCAGTTTGTGTTTTAAGTTGATATCAAATTTAAACCTTTTCAATACCGACAAAACATTCTTATATGGTATATGCAATAACTTGACAACCGGAAGTTCAGCTTCAGTACATCAAACATGGAGCACAAAATGAATCGAGAAATTGAAATTTATCAAAATTATTAAAAACGGTAGACTAAAGTCTCACAAATCGTAACTTGCAGATTGTAAATTTATGTATTGACTAAGAAACATATAATATCACTTTTGTTTATATGAAGGAAACCAGCAAATGTTTAGAATGATTGAAAATCATTCCCGCATCTGCATCATTACGGAGATCCTAAGGTTGATTGATTGATTGTTGTTTTTCGCCACACTCAACAATTTTTCAGTTATCTGGTGGCGTCCAGTTTTTATTGGTGGAGGAGAGAACCCAGATACAATGTATCCGGGAAGAGACTACCGACCTTCCAAAAGTAAACTGGCAAACTTTCTCACATATATCGGCGCTAGCGAGATTCGAACCAGCGCCGACAAGAGGTGAGAGACCTTGTGGTTTTGAGCGCGATGCTCTAACCACTCGTCCACGGAGGCCTAAGGAATTGTAGCCCCCACCCCCACCCCCAAAAAATGGAGGGCTACATTATTGCAACTAGTCTATTTTTAGCCTATTTTCTCATATACTTTTTTCTTTTCAAAAGCGTCTATATGCCTCTGTTTACACCTACGACAATATGTATAAAGATACTAATTTTCCAGGATTCATCAGATTTTCGCATTAATTCCAAGGTATTTAAAAGTTCTTACAAAATAAATTGTGCCTTATACTTTTCATATAAATACATAATTTTGCGATTTTGATAGTTATCATAGCAACAATTTGTAATCGCCATCCATATTTAAAAGATCCAAGGCTACAGCAACATTTTTTCTGCAAATATACTATGGTATTACTTTATATTAAAACAGTGGAGTCCATATGCACCGAACTTGTTTTTCGAGCAAGTTGATTTTCATTTATGTAATATTGCAATTCCCCCTCATTATTTTACTAATGTTATATTACATATATGAATTCATAATGAACTTTACTAAAGCGATATTTTCAATATATTCGCGCTTTTTTATATCACTTTACAATCATTGTGCACATATGTATTAGCAATATTCAGTATATTCCTGAAGAAGTAAAGATACTAGTCGAATATATACTCAATCGGCTTCCTGAGATTTTTATTATTCTGCTACTAAGTCTTGTGTATATTTTTTCTATATTTATTTCTGAATATGTGAGAGAGAGAGAGAGAGAGAGAGAGAGAGAGAGAGAGAGAGAGAGAGAGAGAGAGGGGGGGGGGAATCTTTACAAGATTAGTCAATGCAAGTTAGAAAGCAAGAAAATTACTACAGTATATTCAATTTAAGCTATCAAAAAATCATAATATGTACATAAACCTAGCAATGCACTATTTTATTTGTAAACACGGAAAGTTCTCTCAAATCAACCATACATAAAGATTTTGATGTACAAGTTCAGAATAATTAACACAGCAATTAGACAGAAAATACATTGCATAAAAGAAGTGAAATTAAATGAAACCGAAAACTCCTAAAAGAAATTAGTAATTGTTCAATCACATGAATAGTCAAAGAAACTGCCCACATAAAAGCAAAGATAAAAGTTCACACACCTATGAAATCAATATAAATTTCATTATCACAAAGCATGAAAATATGTGCATATAGTTAATGAAACAATGCTATCAAACTGATCATCAATTGAATTTCTGTATTTATGATTTTTACATAATCATTTCAGTACACTGCAATGTCAACTTTCTTGCGAGCATTCCATTCTTGGACAGGGTGTGAATTTTCACGTAGACATATAAATACCAATATTTGAATATCTAATGAACTATATTGCAAAACATAGAAGAATAGGCTGGTAGTGGCAAAATAAATATTCTAAAATCACATAATCTCGAGAGATAGATAGCAAGTAAACATCGTACACGCATTTACTTTAAAAATTTCTTCTGTTAACACAACATATCACAGGTTTGAAAAACGAAATAGAAATTTTGGATTACAATAGTTAATGTTATTTACTTATGCAAACAGCTTATTGAATAAAATAAACTTTTTTGTATTGGGCATTACATATGCTAACAACTGATTGAATAAACTAAACCTTTTTTGTATTTGAACTCGGCTACACATTTAAATGCAAAGTTACATGTAGTAATATATTTTGAATTGTCGGAATTAATTTTACTGGTTAAAGAATGCAGAAATAAACTAAAAAAATAGAAGAAAGAAACCGAACTTACCACTATATCAAGGTTTCTATGAAATCTTTCTTTCTGTGACGTCATGTATAGAAGTCATTTGTGACGTCACAATAATTCATCACCGTGGTTCAGTTTATTATCAGAACACACACTCTCTCTCTCTCTCTCTCTCTCTCTCTCTCTCTCTCTCTCTCTCTCTCTCTCTCTCTCTCTCTCTCTCTCCCATTTGAATATGTGAAGAAATAAATAATCAATATTGTCCTAATTAGAATTTTTTAAAAAAAGTTTAGAGACCGTGATGATTACACACCTCATATAAAATATAAAAATAAATATTGTCATCAAAATCTCCCACTCATATATGTTTGTTTTCACGGCTCATATAAATATCTAATTTTAAACGTTAATTTTATTTAATTATCGATTACATAGTAGGCTGTCCACCTGTAATCTATTATTCAAAACTTATAGGGTCTACACATTATTTTTATGTTGAGATTTATCTTACTGCTGATGATTTGCAGAAATTTTGTTTATTATCATTACAATCATTTATTTATTACTAAATCATAAGTCATTTTAAAGTAATCAAGATGATGTTAGAAACGGTAATGAAAATATTAGTCTCAAAATTTCGATTACATCTTATTAATTCAAGGTGACGTCTACCAAAGCTTGTGCAATTCATTATCTCTGAGTCAAGGTAAAGTTCTAAACAAAAATTAAATGCATCATCTCTTTATTACTTCTGAACAAGAAGCAGACAAGCCAGGTTTCAAACAACTGATCAATATTTGAAAATCATAATCAGCGTGACAGCTTAATTGTGTTCAGTGAACACACAATATTGTGAAATCCATGTTATATGGGTCAAGGATGGGGTCGGTAGCAATCTTTAAAATCTTCATCATACAGAAGAGGTGTCAAACTGTATAGTCACGATGAGTAAGGAGACCTCGACCAAACTTGCGAAACGAAATTTTAATCTCTGGGTTAGTGGTTCTAATCCCGGGTGGGACTCATAAACTGAAAATACATTATATTCATTCATATCATTTAGGGGAGGGGCGCAACCTCAATTAATATATTCTAAAAGTGTTTCAGCCTTCAAAAATAATGATGAAAACGTCAATTGATCAGCAAATGAGCTTCACCAAATTAAAAAAATTGTCTACTTAACGAAGTTCAAGAATTACTTAAAAATCATACGATCATTTATGTCACGGTTTTGATATTATAAAATATATTATAAATACATCTCAAACTGTTCAAAACATTCAGTGTTTTATAGAGTTGGACACACATGCAGGGAAGATTTCTCTCTCGTACTAGGAACCAAAACTCATATTGATTTTTATCGTTGCTCCCGTAGGAGCGTACAAAAATTGCGCTAGCGGCCATGTTTCAGGCCACTGCGCGGGGTATTGGGTATAGTTTTCAACTAGCAATAACCACGCCTCGGATAAACCTCATCGGCTATGGTACCGCCACTGCGCAAAGCTGATCCACACTTTTTGGAAATGCCTTTTATACTAAAAGTTTACTCTAATACATATTGTGTTTAATTAATTTTTTAAACAATATGATTAATACAAAAAAGTAATAACAAAGAAGTTATCAAAAATCAAAAGTAATAATAATGATATAAATTATTGATAAAAACTAATTTCAAAATATAGGCAAATTTTATCAAATATTTGTAAAATTTATTATTTTAATAAAATAAAAGACAGTTCACAAGTGTAGGAGTTATCCTTCCTGTTATACAATAAAGCAACACCAACACCTGTGCCACTTGCCAAGTCCGAAATTAAGGTTTTAAATTCGTTTCAAATAATACTATTTCAAAATCGATGGGACATGCACTGTGCACCTTCAACGATTGACCTTCGACCTTCTCTACACCTCTGTGAACATTTTGAACGTTTTCCCTACGTCGAAGGAATATACTGAACTGATCGGAGCTTGGTGAATATTACTTGATGAACAGTGGTAACCAGTTTTCAGAAAGGGGAAAAGTTTCTAGATTTGTGTACACATGTGTACTCTCATAAAATTTACACAAACATGAACCAAAATGCAGTCTGGATTCGTCTTTAGAAAAAAAAGAAAGAAGTATTATACATGTGCATGTACGAAGAAAGGAATAATGTGATGTTCAAACACCGTGCATGACATGACTTCATAGTTTTGGAGAGATTGGTAGCAATATATATATATATATATATATATATATATATATATTTTTTTTTTTTTTTAAGTAAATCTAAATCCACTTCGCAAAATTACATAAAACATAACTTAATATTTTTCTTCAATTTTTGTCACTGGAAAAGCTTAAAATTTCAGTCTGTTAATTGAATTCCAATTCTTTCTTAGCCTTCGTTGCAGTCCTTGTCAATATTATTTCGAAAAGAAGTAACATAATCACTATACACTGAAAAACAAAGTGAAGAAAGAAATATAATGGCCCGATTTCCTTTCAAAATGCATACTAAGAAAGTGAACATGCTGTAAATACAACCGAAATTAAATGGAATTTCTGTTCATGCAAATCATATACTACAAGTTAACGCACAAAAAAGATTTAATAATGATCTCTTAAAAAATTATGGTAGATTTTTTTTTTTTTTTTTGTGATGTGACATACAATCAACATACAATCAACTACACATGATATTCAAGTATGCATTTCAGAAAATATCGCATGTATGCGCTTGATACCCATCATGTAAGTCATAACATAAAACATTTCAACGTGTAAAAGCTTGTCATTTATTTAAAACGACGAAAAAATGCGAGTCCTAAAAATGAATACAGAACAAATTGACTGAGATACATAATCGTCTTAACTAGAAATGCAAAACATTAAAGTACTGTTCAGCGTTTTGTTTTTTGGGGGTTTTTTTCCCCATCCACAATATTGTATGCAATTGGAAAACTACAATGTCAATTTAATGTTTCACGGTCCTCTGTGCTGAATCGTACCTTTGGGACGTCTCGAGTTTAGAACATATAACAATAACAAAATATGGATCAGACACAAATTCTGTAACTTTAAACGTCCTCTTCCTATAATTATACAACAAAGTCTGCCAAATCCACGAATTCGGATATTCCATTGTTACACATACAGAACACTGAATTTAGCCGGTTCTATAACACAAAGAAAGTGTCAATTCCCCGGTTTTTTCTTCTTCTTTTTTCTGGAGGAGTGGGCGAAAAGAATTTTTCCATTTTTATTGAAAGAGGGCGAGTCAATAAGTAACCAGCCTAACTTATTTCCGGTTGAGATCCACCTATTCCTTTTTGATGTATTTGTCCGCTGGTGTGATTCACCTAGACTAACGGTGTTCAAGTGCTATCAACACAGAACTGAAAAAATCACGGCCTTTTGCATTGATCCACTCCTCAACTGCCGTCACGACTTCTTCGTCAGACCAGAAATGACGTCCACGGATATCCTTTTTCAAGTTTGGGAATAAGAAGTCACTAGGAGCTAGGTCATGGGAATAGGTAGGATGTGGTATTAATTCATACCCGTTTTGCTCTACAGCATCCTTTGCAAGTGTGGTCTCTCTCGCGTTTCCTGTTGCAGCAAAACACCTTTAGAGAATTAACCTCGGCGTTTTTCCAAGGATGGCGGTCTAGCAAGTTTACATAGTACAGTCCAGTTATTGTACTCCACTTGGGTAAAATAATGCCTTTTGCGTCCAAAACTACTGTGGCCATCACCTTGCAAGCAGATGTTTGCGTCTTGAACTTCTTTGGCCTGAAGGACCCCATTCCTACCCACTGACGACTTTGAGCTTTATTGTCTGGCTCATAATAATGAACCCAAGTCTCATCTACAGACACCTGACGCAAAAGAAATTTTTTTTTTTTACTTAATACGCTTCAACAAAGCGCTGTATATTGATGCTTTGGCTGCCATTTGCTCTTCGCCAAGGGATTTGGGGGACCCAATGGGCTGTTAGCTTCCGCATACCTAAACGATCATGCAAGATTGTTGAAACGTTGCCATGTAAAATGCCTAATGCCTGCGCTATTTCTTCCACCTGAATTCACCTATCAGAGTATACCAGATCCCGAACTTTGCTACACATTTCTTCGTCGGTGGCATCCAGACCTGGCTTCATCTAAAGACGTTCTACCGCGTTTGAATTCCCCTACCCAGAATTTACATGAGCATAAGATGGTGCAGAAGCCATACACACCAGCTAACTCGCCGTGCATTTCCTTGCCCGTTTTACCTTACGAATTACAGCACGATACTCAACTTTAGATGAAAAGCATGCTTTGCATCACTAGCCATGTTTGACATTCAATTTCTTATTAAATAATGACTCGATACGCGTGCAATACAATTTTGTACCCAGTTATAAAACATGTATTGACCCAAGGGTTGAAAATCGTGACCGTCTTGGTCAATCGGAAATGGGATAGGCTGGTTACTTATTGACGCCCTCGTAGAATAAACACAATATCTGCATTGTAGTTTAACGGGAAAAATACAGTTGAATGTAGATATTTCACATGAAGTGATTGCAATCAAAACCCAGTTCTTAATTCATTCACCACAGAAAATTACAAATTGAAAGGAAATGTAGCTTGTGACCAATACCCCAGTATCACTCTAATTTCTTTTATGAAAGACAAAAGAAAACCTGTAATGAATGACTTACTGATCCTTGAATGTACAATGTATCAGAAAGAGATATCATTAACAGTTTGCTCTGGGAAGGCTGACTTTGGAAAAGGGGATATAATATTTAAAAATAAAGTGCCGCTGCATGGTACGCCAGCATACGTTATTGATCCAAAAAATACAAGTCCTAGGGCCACAACTCCTTTAAAACAAATTGGACAGTGTTCCCCTTGTAATATGCACATATACACGTGATCTTTCTTGGTACCAAATTTCATCTCAAATCCCCCCCCCCCTTTATGGGTTTAGGAAGAGTTGCGAAGACGAAGGTGGTACAGCATACTATGCCCGCATTTTATGCCGGCATATAAACATATCTGTCCTCTTCCCAAACCATGACGAATATCGTAAACTTTTTAACATGTATAATGCAATATTGAAGGAAACTTTCAAGACTAGCATATCAGATTTCCTTTGCAGGTTTTCATTGCAAAGGCATACCATATTTTCCTTGACTAATTCTTAAAATGTAGCATCTACATGATTATACTGTGATTCGATGTGGCTCCTTGCAGCATGTTTCTTTGCTCAATACGTGTCACTATCTTAGTTAGATGACAAGTCACAACTGTATCTACCCATCATAATTTGTGTAACTGTTTGATACAATGTTAGTTAACGTGAAATTCCTTTGAATCCAGATATACATTGACTAATAAGAGAAATGCATAATGTTTATAAATGAAAATTCCTGATTCATCTATTAATCCGCAAAGTGGTGACCAAGTAAAATTGTCATTTCTAATTAATTTTCCTCAGTTTCTGATTACTTTTTTCTTCAGTATACAGAATAATTCAATATTTTTTTGTACATGTACTTGGGAGTTATAAAAGAACCAGCATCAATTTTTGCACAAAATGGTCTTATCAAACAAACACCCTCTTGTGTTGAAACATACTTTATACAGTGTGGTCTCTCTTGCTTATATAAGCAATAAAACATTCATCACTCGAATCTAACTTCTTATTTTCATATAATGTACATGTACTGATGGAACATTGAATTTGCAAGCTTTTAAAAAAAAATTGAAATACACTCTACAATCAAAACAAACAAATAAGATGCTTAAAAACATCATAGAAGAGGATTGCTCTGTGGCATTATATTATAAAGGACATTCAAACTTGATCTATAACCCAGATATATTCATGTGTATTCAAAGCTGCGGGAATAACCATAAAAAGTCTGGAAACCTGTTAATGTATTGGGTGCCTGCATAGACTGACCACAGTAAGACTCCTATTTGGTAGTTCTATCAACAAACATTTGTGAAAATTAAATCACTGATGGTGCTTGAATCAAAAAAATGAATAAATAAATATATATAAATATATATATACATATATATACATATATATTTCCTTCACATTTCTAATGACATACTTAGTATACTTTGTGTCATTATGATATAGAAACTAGAGTATACAAAAATCATGTAGTTATTATTTTTTAATTTGTTACATTTTAAATTTTCAAAAAGTCACTGGGTCAAATCACACCTCAGTGAAACTATTATTTCAAACACCCTTCTTTAAAATAACTTGAGCTCAAATTCATGCTGAGACATTTTAAAAAAAAAATGTTCATCTCAAAATCACACATTAAAGAAATTTAAAGCAAATTTACATAACCTGCAAGGAAACAAGTATTCTATGCATGAAAATTCAAAGAACTGATAGTTACTGATTCCATTCTTTACGAAAAATGTTCTGAATACCCATAATACTGCTTTGCATTGGGGGGGGGGGGGGGGGGGGGGGGGGGGGGGATCCTAATTTCTTGATGTCTGATAAATGAAAATAATCTATGATGAGGAGTTGTTGTCTAATAACTTATTTCTTTATATTAAACAACATTTTTTTGTGTTATATGTTAGTTGTCTGCATTGCAAGATTTTAAAATCAGTTAAATCATGTTGAAAAGTTCAAAATAATGTTATGCTACCAATAATCATCCTGTGTAACAATTTTTAAAAGTAAATTGTTCTCCAGCACTTTACTCATAAACTTCATGCACAAAAAATAGCAAACTCCAAACTCATAAGCAAATAAAACTTAGTTACACATGCATACAAGGCAAACTAAACAGCTGGTGGAATTTGGCTGCAAGTTTATTGCTCGTGGCAAAAAAGATGAGAAATTGTGATATTCTATTTACATTTCATGAAGGTGAAATGTAATTAACAAGGGTCAAAAATCAAAGTCTATTGTATGGCCCTATACAAAATCCATGGCAAAGTGATTTAGTAAATAGTTATGCCATAAAATTTCAAATCTTGTAATAAAAATAATAAATTAAACTTGACATCATTTACACTGATTACAACTTAATTTTCTGTCCCAAGTCTCTCTAGCTGTCTCAGGAACTGTGACGCATTGGTCAGATCACTACATCCATACACTACTTTACGTGGAGTACCTGCACTGGATTTGTTTTTAGCATAGTCCACTAGGTTCTGATATTCAATGTAGTTACCTCCCCCTACCATAAACACATAAGCCTCTTGGAAAGGTGACTTATTCCTAGGAATGGCAGAGGTGTCAGACCGCAGAAGTTTGGGATCAAAGTAACGAAAATCATCCACATCTTGCAGTGATTTCATGTCCATTAAAGCATCCACAACTCGTGTAGCAGGTAAATTGTGTTTTTTGATGACCAAGTTTTTCACTCCTTCCATCAGAAATTGCGAACCTGTGTTCATCAGTTTTGAGAACATCCCCACTGTTTTGGTTCCTCCGCCTGCATACTGATTTGGAGCAGCAGTCATTTTGGTGTAGGCCTTCCATTTCCGAATGTAACTGATGGCTGATGTATCACAATTGGCACCAGTTAAAGCTATAAGGTACTGATCAATCTCGGCATCTGACATGGGTGGCCCACAAAGAATAGCAATAATGAACAATCTGACTTTATCCTGAGGAGTCCCACATTCGTGGTCGTTTATCATGTCCATCAATGACTGATCCAACACAGATTTTCCCATAAGTTTTTCCTCCGTTTCAAAATACACATCCAGTTTTCTGGCTTTGATTTGCTCCAAAAGTGCTGTGGCTACATTGGTGTGCTGATCAATCAGACGCTTCCTTTCCAGGAGTTCTGGGAGAGAGCTCACCGTGGATGTCAGCTTGGCAGTGTGATCTGACAACATGCTAAGGGCCGACTCGTCCTCTCCTTCAATTCCCATAGCAGCTTTCAGCTTCTTTACTTCACCTTCTTGCGCCCTGTTAATTAAAAAATTAACTTTCATGGAAGAACACTAATGATAGTATGGTGTTATCTGAATTATCTGTTAACAGGCTAGTAAAAGTTTGTTTGCACTAATAAATTTTAAAAAATATTTCAAATTTTATAAGAGGGATGGATATAAATATCTAAGGCATTCAACAAAGATATTACAAAAATTTCTTTTTCAACAATGGTATACTGTAAACACATATACAGCTAAAGGCTACAAGAGTATTCCACTTTAAAACTTGTGTTCCATGACACCATTTTAATTGCATTTAATCAAAACTGTCTAGCATACATGACTTCAATTGATGGTGTATTTTTTTAGTTTCCTTTTAAACCCCCCACCATTTCCTTCAGCTTATTTGTATGTGAATTTTCTGTATCTACTCGAATTCCATATACTATATCCATACTTTTTTCTTCTTGTTGAATAATCTTTTCACTTCATGTATAATTGAAACAATGTTATTTATAATGTTTAAATTAAAGAAGACATATATAGACTGCCTGCTGGTTAATCCTTATTACAAGTATGTTTTACATAATAAAATATTATCTTAACCAATTGATATTTGTGACATATAATTTTTACAGTCAATTCCACTGAAACTGTGTCACAAATGTTAATAGACTGTCCTACTACTGTGCACTGATTTCGGAAGTTTGGAGTTGTTAGGTATCCACTACTGGCACAAGCTTCAATCACCTCAGAATTCTATTATGCTACAACTTCAATATTCTTAAGGGAAGTAATCCCAAAAATTTGACACAGTTTGGAGCATGCAACAGTTTTGAATACACTCATTCAACTTCTTTTTTTTTTTCAAATTAAAATTACACACATTGAATTCAAAGAATTTGTCGGAAATTGATCCTCTTACTCATTAAAAAGTCAAACTCGAATCCACACATATATCTCAACTTTTTGGAGATTTCTTTGATTTGTACTCTTGTAACCTTTTACTTTCCAGGAACAACAAATGATCGTGGTTGTGTTTGCTTTTTGATTTTGTTAAAATTGGTATCTATTTGGTTATTTCTGGGGTAGTGCATGGGGCTACTAATTAAATACATAAGTTTAAATCAAGAAACCTTCCAATATTTAATCTGTGATAATATATAGTTTCACAGAAAACTGCTTTGCTCCTCATTAACACTAATATTCCAATGTTATAAATTACTGAATCTCATAGATAAGATGTTGGTAAATCATATGACCAGAATCTGACAATAATAATAATGCTTATCAATTTGAATTTTGAACCTTAAATATTAAGTAATTTTGCCACAGTGATAACACTTATCAATTTGAACCTCAAATTTTTAGGAATTTCATCGTAGTGGTTACACTTATGAATTTGAACCTTCGATCTTTTTTACAGTTTTCCAAGGCTGATATATGGGTCTAAAGTGAAATGCTCCTATATATAAAATAGGAGAGACCTGTAGGAATCCAGTTCTACTTGGACTGCTTCTGCCACTGCTGGGAAGGGACTTCCTTTCTCAGCTTGCCAGAATCTGTCAAATGGCTGCAGGTCATAGGTTTTCTTCTTCTTCACAACTCCACCAGCTGGATTCTTGGACTCAACTGATTCCTCAATTTCAACTCTAACAATAATAAATTTAATGGTTTTAATATAATGTTTATAATCAAAACTTAAAGTCTAAATAGTTGACAATTCCGGACATATATCAGCACATACATAGATAAAAAAAGACCTGAATAATGAATCAAGTACAGTTTATTTTCCCTGTTTGAAAATGACGGAAAATTGTTCCAATTGCTTTTTCTCAAAAACAATTTATATATATATATATATGTCTTAACACCATTCGCTACCTGTTGTCATAATGAGGCACTACAGCTTGCAAATGTGGAATTTATGAATTAATCATTATATGCTGCACTTTTCAATATGATCATTATAAACCAGGAAGAATTAGTTGGAAAGATTAAAAGAACAAATGATAGATTTACCAACACATCAAAACAAATCTTGGATTAATACTTATCAAAGAACAAATTGTCCACTTAAAACTTTTGAATACACATTTCTATCTTAACACGACAGATAATGCATGGCGTAACACATTTCCCCAGTCAATATTGCAATAATAATATATACTGCAATTTTAAAATTACATTTAACATTTCTACATTTACTATATTTAACATTTCTACATTTTACATTAAACGCATGGTGTGTTATGTAGTTACAAATACACAGTTACAAGGATAGAATTTTGACTCCTTTACTTTCCATACATGTAAAATTCTTTGTAGAAAGTTAGTAGATCAGTAGGAAACTAATTATTGAATGGCTCCATACCTATATATATTTGGTTAAAAAATAATAACTTCCTGTCTACCTATCTGTTGGCCAAAATTGTGGGTTGAAAGGGATGAATTTCATACAATAGTTTATGGAGGAATAACACACCAGAGAAATTTGATATGAATGCAAAGTGCAAGATATGTACAATAATATTTTGAAAATGAAAACTTTCAAATTTACTTTATTTAGGCAGAAATGCAGTTTTAGTAGAAAGTACTATGAAAAAAAATGAACATCCCAGGTGGACTTGAACCCATAATCTCCAGATCAGCAGTCAATATATTAACCTACTCAGCTACCTAGCTAGACAATCAAATTTAAAAGGAAAAAATATAAATATTGCTGATATACTTCCATTCATGGTTTATAAGGAAGTCATCCATTATGATGATGTAGCATCAAATATTACCTCCTTAAGCCCAACATATACAAAATAAAAACACAAAGAACCATTGTCTCAGTAATCAAAATGACTCCTAAAATTCTATTTTCATAAAACTTTCAATTAAAAATATTTGCCAGTACATGCATATTAATGGCAGATACATGTACCTATTTAACTGTAGGTCAAACACATCATGGCTGAGTGCTTGGTATGTCCAGGTGTGATGCAGCATTGTTGCCAAATCTAAATTTCGATCTAGAAGAACCAATAATGGTCGCTGAAAGGAGAACTGCCCTGCTTGAATATTGTCGCTTGTGAAGAAACTATTTCTTGCATCTCTGATATTCTCTCTGAGTTTCTTGTCCAGTTTCTCTGCCACCATTTCAGCAGCATTTCCTCTTGGACACCGAATTATTGGAACGCACCCGAGGGTTACAAACACCGAGAACAAACTATCTATCACAGTGTCCATTATCTGCTCTATTTCTGTGTCTTTCACATCACCCTTGTTCAGCGCATAGTAAGATATGCTGTCCCTATCTTGGTGGCGGAGAGTAAACATGTCATCTTCAAGAGATATAAAATTCAGGTACTGGTCAAACACTTTGGATACTTGAGCGACACAGTTACTATGAATGGCCGCACTGGCAATTTCTTCCAACCGTTGACGAGCAATTGCCGATATAAAATTCAAATAGTATGTTTCATACAATTGACTCTGGAAATCTTGCCCTATCCGACGAATATTGTCATCTGTTGGCATAACAAAATAAATTGCCGGTACATCTGGTATGGGGTCGCGTTCAGAGTGCAATTTTAGATGAAGGGTTACACCCATATCCCTCAGTTCCTTTACCGTTAACAAAGGTGAAATTATGTCCTGACCAAATCTGTCGTATACTAAGACTTTCCATTGTGGTTCTGTTGCGGTAGCTTTCGTAGCTGGGACATTAAAGTTTAACATACGTTTCAGAGCCAAAATTTGTTTCTCTCGCAAGGAGGACGCCATCTTGAATAACAGCGCCGTCTGTCAGACGACGTGGCGATTTTGACGCGTAACAAGAAAGACAACCACCTCATTGAATTATTGTTATTTCCCTTCCACTGTTGACATTCTTTCACTCCTCTAATCTTAGGAATGAACAACACGTATTTTTGTTTTAGTATTGTCTTTTATTGAAATATATTTCATATATTATGCATAAACTAAGAATACAGATGAAAGCGCTTCATGCACAAAAATCACAACAGCAAATAATAATCACATGAGTAGAATAAAGTAAATTAACTTAAATCAGACATGAAATTTACATACACAAAAAATACCAAAATACATTTACACTTGTTTCAACATCAATACAGCTCTTCTTCAAATTTAGTTTCTTCACAATATATCAATAATCGGGGGCTTGTCGTGAACTTTTTGTATTATTCAAATTTGATACCATATATATATCTATATTTATAGAATAGAGAGGGTCAATTTGTGATGAGCCCATGTAAATATAGAACAGAGAGAGCCAACTCATAGAGGGTCAATTCATGATAACCCCCTGGGATCAAAAAAAAAAAAAAAAAAGTCCTGTTCAGTTAATTTGGAGAATAACTCTTAATGTAAATTCATTTTACAGCCATACTTTTAGAATGATGGTTTTCAAAACGGAGGTGGATCACCTAGCATTAGCAGTTGCACGAATCATGAAGTGTGTCAAGGACAACAAGCCTGCATGGGCCACATCACTCAAAGGAGCAAAATTGAATTGTTTTTTCTCAATTTATATTAAATTCATAAAGAATAAACACTAAATCAATATGTTTGCATGTTAATGTAGCTTGTACTTTATTTCTGTTTTTAATTTATATTCCAATACAGAGCTTTCAACCAATACTGCAGGGCCCCATTGGCCCAGTTTGAACATACTAATTCTGTGCCATTGCATTAAAGATTCATATAATTCTCAGAAATTGTATCTCTTGTGTTTCTTGATATTCTATTAATTAATAGAATTTTCCTGCACATGACATTAAATTCTTATTGTGGCATACCCTGGCCTCAAGTAGTCAGAATTTAAATAAACTTGGATCCTCTCTGTGATTCTTGAGAAAAAGATATGAAGTTTCCTATATTCATGTACTCCTGCCAGGCCAACTTAAAACCCCATTTATGGCCCCATTCTGGCCTTGGGGGTCATGATTTGAACATACATATTTGATTCAAAACTAAATGAGAATATTTGTACATCAATTTCGCAAAATGTATCCTTATGGTTCTTGAGAAAAAGATATTTCCTGTGTATTCCTAAGTAAAATGTTAAACATTTATTACAGCCCATTCCTGGACTCAACAGTCCTGGTTTGAAGAAACTTATACAATCATTATATCAGAAAGTTAGCTTTCATAGAAGTTTTGGCTTTTCTGGTCCAATAGTTCTTGAGAAGAATAAAAAAAACACCATATCTTGTTTCTTATTATCTCCCATTAGAAAAGGGCACAATCACTGATTTTAGCAATCTTGATTCCCTTTACTCAAGGATACTTTCTGAGAAAATTGTTTGAAATTGGAAGTGTCTCCTGGAAAAAGTACAATGTTCAAGCCCGATAGACAGACACTGGACAAACTTGATCAGAAAAAAGCACTGGAGCCTCCCACTCAAGTAAGCTTAAAAGGATTACTTAGTAAATCAAAAAAAACTTCTTCTCAAATAATTGAAAATGAATAATCTGTTCACATGTACATCATTTCAATTAAAGGGGCACAATCAATATTACAACTTACTTAAACAAGTAAAGAAATATATACGATAACATCAGCATAAACTTAATTATCTGAAATACATATAATTTTCTGCTTCATTGCATCATCACTACATGATAGATCATAATTTGGACCGAGATTCTTTTATTAACTTTCATAATACATTCTTGAATTTTCAGATTTATAGTGCATTCAGTGTGTTAAACAATTAAACATACAAAGCAGTCTAGAGGTGCAACAATACAATTGAAGCTGTCACGACACATTGTGATATTGCAAAATGTCACTTTTCATAATTTATTCAATTATTTGTTTCTCTTTTCTGAAATGATTGAGACATAATACTTATCTAAATGTACAAGGATAAAAGATATATCATTGTTTTATTAAGTAAAAGCATATAAGCTCTGAAACATAATACTACACAAAATATGTAAATATTTGTAGCTTTAACTCTGATGTAAATGGTTAACAGTTGTTGTTGTTGTTTTTTTGTTTGGTTTTTTTTAATTGATCAGAAATGACTCAAATGAACATCAAATGATGAAAATGTGATATATCTCTGTTCACAAGTACACATATTTTGTACCATGACACAATACAATTTTTTTTTGTGTATTGCAGTACACTTACAATGTATATTGTTACACCTCTATAAAGTACAGCATGATTTTGCTATAAATGCTTTAAACAAAGAAAATTCATACATGCATATATTTTTCTTTCAATCATGTATCTATGAAATGCATTATTCTGGCTATCAAACACATATATTGCACTCAAATTTCAAAAAGTAACACTCATTGGAGAGAGAAATCAAAACAAGCAAGGGAGCAGCTGGCACAATAGAGCTTTTAATGTCATGTCTAACTGATGTCTAGAAAAGAAAAATGTAAAATGACTGTCAATTTGGACGTGCAGTTTTAATTACATTTCTAAAATCCAGTGGAAGACTTTTGTCATGCCTTTCATACTATTTAAACAAGAATAAAATCAACAGTACTGAAATACGCCTGTCAACCTCAACAACAGTTCCCTGTATAAATTATATGCCATGTTACCCAAGCTCTCTTCTCCTATACATAAAATATCAGCTAACTGTTACCATAAACCACATGGAAGATGTAAAACATAGGTCTATGACATATAACTGCTGATATTTAGTTAGCCAATATAACAACAGACTTGAGAAATTGATTATTTAAAATTAAATTTTACACAAACAAGAAAAGATCTCAAAATGTATATTCCTTCATGAACCTGCAGAATTTTCCAAAATTATCTGTGAAAAAGATATAATTTCACTAATATTATTCAGTGTGAAACTGAAATCTCTATCTGTAGATCCACAGTAAGCGTATGAGCCATCATCTTAAAAATGATAGGGAGTTCATCCATAATCCACTATCAAAATCATGTGTCCAAGGGCTGTCGAAATAAAATCAACAAAACTAAAATCTTCATTTGTAGATAAGCTTGACAAAACTCAGAGCCATATATAAACATCTGTGGTAATGAAACAGTGGATAACTTTGGATGGATGGATTGATTGCCATGCCATAGTACAACATGTCTATGAATCTATGAAAATTGTTTAGAAATGAGATGATATGATATTATAACCCATCTTGGTTAATATATTACATTGAATGTTTGGAAAAATGAATGAACAATCAGCACATATGATAATGACATCCATTTCTCTTGAACAAATAAACATTTTCACACAGATCGAAGTTCATGTGTATTGAAAAAAGATAATTACCGTCTTACAAATATACTAATCTCCTTATCTGCTTCCTCACACCTATTCTCTACCCTCTTGACTTTCTCTCCTCCTCCCTTCCTTCCCTGTCTCTCCCTCCCTTCCCCCCTCTCACTCCCCCTTTGCTCCATTTTCCCCCCTCCCATTACCCTGTCTGCCTCTACTGATATTCTTATTATTGTCCTTACCCAATTCTGTGAAAATCATCACTAATCTAACATATGTGATAAAACTAAAGTATCAGATATTTCTCCAGCATACACATATGATACACATCTTTTCTGTACAAGAAATACATGTTTAAGCTATGCCAGACTCTCAGCTGGTCCAATTTGACTAAGAGCCAACACCAGGATGTCTCTTTTCTCTTTGAAGACTCTCAGTTCCCTTCCAGCGAGTCTAGCACTCTCAAGTTCACGTTCGGCGATCTGAAGTTCATGTTTAATAATTCCAGCAGTTTCTTGTTCCCGAGCAATCCAATCAAGAGCCATTTGTGACCTCATGTCATCATCAAGGGAACGGTGAGAGTAATGAGCCAGCACTTCCTGTCGAGAACAGTTTCTGTCACGCATGGCTTTGAGACTGCCATTCCAGTGAAGGAGTTGAAAGACTGTCATGAGTTCTTGGAATTCGAGCATTGTTCTACCTTTGTTTGCCTCCAACATAAAACGGAAAGCTCCAATACCAGTAGCTGGGTTATCAGCATCTGCTAGATTTCCCTGGAAGTCATGAGGATAGATACATGCACAGTACAAAGTAGTGCAGATTATCTTAAAACTACTGAATTGTGAAGCCATGTTAAATTTGAACAACCTGGAATGTTCACCTCAAAAAGCATTTGCATATTTTAAAATTTTAAATATTATTTATCCTTTTGTTGAGAAGAGAATCTTTCTCTATGTAACTCTATTTCATTCTTATTGTATATTGACCTGTCTTGTGGTTTCAACTAACCACTCTGACCAGTTTGAACAAACTGGAATCTACATTTCATAAACACATTGCTCACCTTGGCCTCTATTTAAAGATTTTCCCTTTATATTTGCATGTAGAACTCTGATCCCCAATAGTGGCCCCACCCCAAACCCTGGGGCCATGAGTTTGGTTCTTGAGAAGATTTTCAAAGATTTTTTCCTGTATTTTCACATTTAAAACTTTGATCCCCTATTGTGGCTCCACCCTACCCACCAAGGTCATTATTTTAATAAACTTGAATTTACATTGTCAGGAAGCTTCCATGTAAATTTAAATTTAAATTTTTTCTGGCCCAGTGGTTCTTTAGTAGACTTTTAAATCACCCCATCCTATTTTTGTGATGGGTCTTCATTTGAACAAACATGAATTCCCTTCACCCAAGAATGATTTGTAACAAGTTTGATTGAAATTGGCCCTGTGGTTCTGGAGAAGAAAATTTTTAAAAGATATTTTGCATGCACAACTTTGATCTCCTATTGTGGCCTCACCATACCCCTGGGGCCATGATTTTAAAAAATTGAATAGCAATATGTCAGGATGCTGCCATGTAAATCTAAACTTGTCTGGCCCAGTGGTTCCTGAGATGAAGATTTTTAAATGACCCCATCCTATTTTTACATTTTTGTGATGATCTCCCCTTTGAAGGGGACACCCTTTCATTTGAAGAAACTTGGATTCCTTTCTCCCATGGATAATATGTACCAAATTTGATTGAAATTGGCCTGCTGGTTCTGGAGAAGATTTTTAATATTTGTCAATGTTTTTTCACTATTTCACCATAGTCTCCCCTTGGAGAAGGGTGTTGACCTTCATATGAACAAACATGAATCCCTTTCACCCAAGGATGCTTTTTGTTAAGTTTGGTTGAAATTAGCCTGGTGGTTCTGGAGAAGAAGATGAAAATGTGAAAAGTTTATGATGATGAAAACATCTACGACAATAATGTCAACAACGGACAACAGAAAGTTTTGATCAGAAAATCTCACTTAAGTCTTCAGCTCAAGTGAGCTAAAAGCTAGCTCAAGTGAGCTAAAAGCTTAAAAAATACAGGTAATTTGACCATGTGTAACTCTTTCTTCTTCAGCACTGTATTAAACATTGGCTCCCTTTTGCATTTTCAACTGATGTAAATCTATAGACCCCTATATTAAAGATGATCCCATACAGACCACATTGACCACAATTTTTATCATTTCAAACTTGAATTTACAATTCAAAAGGATGCTTGTTTGCAAGTTTTTAAATCTCATTTTTTTTCAATTCTACTGATCAATCCTGGTTTTATACCACCCTCTTTGGAAAGAAAGATTGGTACATCCTGCCAAAAAACCTTCATTCTATAATATCAAACTATATAATTCATTTCACAATAGCACAGTGGATACAAGTTGGCTTAGGTCTCAAGTTCAAATTAAATTTAGGACATTATTTTTAACACAAGTTTTGATGTATATATATACATGTAAAATACATATAGTATGCTGCAGAAATGTATTTTAATAAAGACTTGCTGATATGTATATTCAAACAATTAAGTACTTTCAAATGTTAAAGTGTTTAACACAAATATGAACCAAAATTCCATTTATCATATCTACGGCTTCATTTACCTGAAATGACCCTGCTGCATCTCGGACTGCCCTCTCTATAAACTCATCTGATATCTTCCTAGAAGGATGCTCATTGAAAACTGAATTCATCAAGGCAATTTTTGCAGCACTACGTCTAGCCTCTGCTTTTGTTGGGCAGTGCTATAAGAGTACACAACACATTAAATTTTTTAATTACATCTTGAATTCTAACATTATATCTATGAAATATTCAACATTCACATAAAAAAAAAAAATGCAACAAATTTCTTATTTGATTTAATACCATAAACATGATTCTATTATTTAATGGCTTTAGTTAAGAATTTCATGCAAAATTTTATCTTAGTTAACTCATAGAATAAGTCACTGTTACCACAAACACTTCGGACATAGATCATGATCATTCCACATAACCACCCCCCCCCCCCCCTCCCATTATCACACTATTCTTTTTTTTCTGATCTGAAATAGACAAACTAATTTTTTTCCTACTTATATTTTGTAAACATGCATTAAAGATCACCCAAATATGTTATTTTTTGTCTTTGTCACATATTAGCAAAAATTACGGTATGAATCACTCATAACGTAATTTTTGCTAATATCTGACCGAAATGAAAAATTACAAATTTTGGTGATCTTTAATGCATGTTTACAAAATATAAGTAGAAAAAAAAATTAGTGTGTCTATTTCAGATAAAAAAAAATTGAGTGATAAGGTGAGGGGGTGGGGGTGACGATCATGATCCATACCCCAAGTGCCTGTGACAGTTACTGGTACCTGCACTCAGTTTTCAGATGTGCAAATATACATTTATAAAACATCAGAAAAAAAAAAAATCAGAGAGATCACTCTAACCTGAAAACTGCCAAAGCAACTTCCTCCAGGGAGAGACACAAAGCATACATAGGGTGGGGAGTTGGAGGGTTGCGACTCATAGACAACAAGAGCTCCATTCTTTAGGTCCGCTCCTCTCTCAAGCTTCATCTGCCAGAATTCTTGCAAGGCTTCCACTACATTCACTAAAATATGGTGACATAATATAATTATTCCATCTTCCATGTAGGACCATATTGTACATCATCAGAAAATTGTATGTACACATTGTAGTACATCTTCCAGTCAATGGTAGCACTTTAACAGTCTATAAGTAAACCCAAATACTGTATATTATAAAATATTTATCAATATGGTGTGTAAATTACTATAAAAACATACTTCTCATTATCCAATAAACACCCTGCCCTTATAATTTTCTTTTTTAAAAGAATTTTTATATTTGTAACTACTGCAACCAAATTAACCCAAAATATATATATTAATTAACCCATGCTTTAATTTCTTTTTCTTTGCATAATTAGTGTCCTTAAGCAGTGGTATATATTCCTGGTTGCTGATTGTTTCTGTCTGTGGTGAAGACTCTGCCATGTTTATAGAAAGCAATCCCAAATTTTAATATATCTGCTAAATTTGCTGGAGGCTATATTAGTTTCTCTTTAACTTTTTGTAGAATAATTGATAATTTTATCAAAATAAATATGTATTTTTTTAAGTTTAGTTAAAGTTAATAAAGAATAAGATGCATCTTCTGATGTTGTGTTAATACATATATAATATAATGTACTAGGTGAAAGAAAACAAGAGGCCTACAGGCCTTAACAGTCACCTGAGTACCATTTATAGACCTGTCATGGAGTCTCATACTTGCATTTAAGTGTCGTTCTGCAGTCCTTTGTGCATAGCTTTATGATTTATCCAAATATGCATACAATCCCCATTCTAGGTCCTAAACTTTTAACCCAGGTGTCATGATTTTCATAACTTAGGTTAGAGGGCCTCATGGACACCATAACTACATGTAAGCATTTAGTTTTTCAAATACATATGTGGGAAGAGAAATGATTTTATAAGATTTAAGAAATATCACTATGTTGCTACCTTAGGGTGTGAATCCCTAGCAAAGAGGCTATGATTTTCACAATTTAGATAGAGAGCTTCATGGACATCATAACCATGCATTTAGTTTTCTCATACATGTTTGAAAGTAGAGAAGAAGATTTTTCCAAGATTTTATACATTTTCACTAGAAAGCCATATCGGCCCAACCCTTGGGTCTAAATCCCTAACCCAGAGGTCATGATTTTCATAATTTAGGTAGAAAGCTTCATGGACATCATAACCATGCATTTAGTTTTTCTAACACATGTCTGAGATCAATTCCATACAGTAATACATGTATGTATTCATTTTACTTATAAAAAAAAAAAGTTTTGTTTGTAGGAAGTGTTGATAAATGTTCATGAAATACAAGAGCATTTATTTGTCTGTGTAAACTTTACAACAGAGTACTCTGTGTGTCAACAATGCTACTAGAATTCAGAGCTACGTAATACTTCTCCTCCACAATTTCCTCCTTCCCATTTCATGAAAATTGCATCATACAATAATTACTGTCAAATATTTTGCACAGCTACCTGTGGTTATCTAAACGTTGAGTTTATATATCATAGTAAAAAAAATTTCCTCTTCATCCTTTATTGTCTTTATGAATTAGTTATACACATCTCTCTGGTTCAATATCACCTACAGTTAGTCATGCAATATAATCTCTGTCATGAATGTCATTTAAAAATCTGCAATAGAAACTTATATTACGGGAGGAATTTCCTGCATTCCACTGTGAATATCTTTAGAAATCACCTTGAAAAGATGCACCGAAGGATAACAAGCTTGAAAGGGAGGTGAAAACCTCAGTGATACCAGAGTACCTGTGCAATGAATGGGACTTCGACAGATGACAATTTTCCTTCAAGACTGCTTTAATAACTTGATAATCCTAGCTATTCAATTATGAAATGAAATATTGGGTAAGATTTTGGGAACTGTTGTGAATCATAATCAATTTTCATCTCTCTACTGAAGTGTGTCTTGAGGATGCATTTCTTTTTTTAATCCCTGTCCTGAATGAGGAATAAATTTAATTCTGTACTACATATTACTTTGTGCATTTAAATTTGTATCTGCAGAAATTAATTAAACATATGGATTAAATGTATAAGAATAACGTAATAATTATTATAATACAGATATACTGACACACTAAAGAAACACAGCTTAAAACTTTTGGTAATATTTTTACAATTTCATTTACATATATATGTATCATTTAATTTTTACAACTAATAGAAGATGCACATCTATTTTATTGGATAACACAATGATTTTAGAGTTAGCTATCATGTCAAGGCTGAAGAGGTGGTAGCCAATGAAATTTCCCTACTTCAATAATGAATTTGCCCCCTGTTAGCATTAAAAATGTTGCTTCTCAGAGTCTCTTACATGCTTTATTAAGAAATACCTGATGGAAAAAAGCAAGTAGAGTCCATAGTGGATTTGGGCATGTTCAAATGCATCTATCTAACATGTGTCCCACACATGTTCTGTTACTGAGAAATCAGGACTGTATGGGGACCAAGGTAATGTGTTGACATTGTTTTGGGAATGTAGTCCATTGTATGTCGCACTACTTGACACTG
Source organism: Ostrea denselamellosa (assembly GCA_024699665.1). Lineage (NCBI taxonomy): Eukaryota > Metazoa > Mollusca > Bivalvia > Ostreida > Ostreidae > Ostrea > Ostrea denselamellosa. The sequence continues at coordinate 17,290,335 of JAMZEH010000015.1, forward strand.
GGCATTGTCTTGTTGAAAAATTAAGTTGTGCAGGTGGAAAACAGACTTCAACAGGTGGCAAAACTGTATCAATGTATCACTGCGATGTCATATTGGGTTCAGCGATGACCAAGTGGGCTTTGCAGCCACTAAAAGTCTACCCCACACTATAATGCTAACATCAAAACCTGTAACATTTCACCATGCAGTTGTCAGCATATGATTATGGTGACACTGAAAATTGTACTGAGCAGTAAAGCGTGTATCTTGACTCATTATAAAGAAGAGTACATGGTGCCATCTTTATACTGAAGACACATTTGGAAGGTATTGACACAACCATTCGAGTCTCAGATATCAAGTCAATGATGATCAAGGGGCTTCCCCACTGCAATGTGATGTGGCTTCATGTCATTTAACAACTGAGATGCCTCAGTACCTCAACTTAGTCTTGGATTATGTGTTTCTGGTGTCTCATATGCAGTTTCGTTTTTTGGGGGGTTTTTTGGGGTGCAGTTCTAAACCAGTTACATAAGTCATGAAACAATCCTGACGAGACGTCGTAACTTTCATTTGGCCAGTTTAAGAGTTGTGGGCAGTTGTACCAGTCACTCAAGGTATTTGTATATATATTGTGCATTTATGGACATTCATAAGTCATGCCACAACATTTGGAATGTTTCCAGCCAACAGTAACTGCACTGCCCTGTTGTTTCATCATCAGTCAGCCTAGACATTTTTTACACAATATGAGAAATGAATTTCAATATTGGACTATTACCAGACATCTCTGAAGAACAAACAGGTTGTTGATATCTCAACACCATGGACACAAGAACAAATAATGTGACTGAATTCAAATTCAACCATGAATTGCTTGGGAATGTGTGGGATATTATGCAATTCAAAACTGCTAAAAATAAACTATTGATAATAAGAAATCATGGCAGTGTCCTACGCCAAAAGTAACCTGCAATTAGCTCCTGAAACGAAAGCTTTACAGTCATTTGTAGAATGTGAAAGCCTTTCAAATTGATTGCAAATAGAATTCACAATGATGAGAGATCAACTGAACAGTTTCAACGGAACAGTTTCAACTGAAAAATGAATCCAGCATTGTCTTCTTAATAGTACATGTATATGAACCTTTGAAAACTTAACATGATCATAAACATGGCTGCTACTCAGTGTGTTGTTCCTCTGCATAAATATATTTCTGTTTGAGAAACAAAAGCTATTCTGGTGTTCAGAGAATATCACAAGGAATCATACAATTGATCTATGTGAATACAGAGTTGCATGAGATTACTCTCATAAAAATAATCACTTCATGTGTCATGGCCTTATAATGTAAACACAACTTAACATTAATGTGCAATCTACATTAGAGATCTACAACAATCTCATCGGTACTAAGTAATTGCTTATGGACTGAATTTCAAACAAATGCCACAAACCATCATGCACTGCATGGTTAAGCAAATTATGTTGCATTATTGATTCTTAAATCCATCATAAAATTCACACTCAGCCTTTGAATGAATATAACGTAGATCTCTACAAGAATATATCATACAATGGGTATTTTCTGTGGTTGCCATTTTTTAGCAGAATTCTCAGCAATATGCATAAATTACAATCTTAAAATATATCTAAAGACACATATAAGTATATGAAGGTATAATGCAACTATGCAGAATATAATTTCCTACCTTTCAGGAATCAAATCACAAAATTTCCACCCACAGAAAATACCCATTATACAGTAAGTACTTGGAATAGCCATTCTCAAGATACTACATGTAATACAATGCACTTTATCTATTCGTATATGTTGTTTTAAAATCTCATTGTGTAGCCCCACCTTGCATGGGCTCATGGGTAAGCTAGGACATGATTTGAATAAACCTGAACTGTCAATGCACTTGTATATTTGATTTAGTTTTCCAAAAACAAAATTGGTTTATTACACTATAGGTTTAGTGATTAATTCAAATATCTGTGGGAAATTTATCATTTTAGTATTTTCAGCTGCAGGGGTAGATCAAGCATCCCAGTCACAGCACATGATACACCCATCACAGTCTTACTGGTAAGTAAGGTGTTTTTATTAAGGAGTTTGTTTTCTATGACATATTGATCAGCAAACACTGCAAAAATGCCAGGAGTTACAGGACTTCACTTTAATACAGTGGTTTCTGTCATCATCAAGCTGTGACATACTTTCTTTTGCATCATATGAATAAAAGATCCTAGCTTAATAGATAGAGAAACCAAGAACACATGATAGAATACTTCCAAAAAATTGACTAACAATCTGTAATTTTTTCAAACATCAAAGAAAATTGGAAAATTGTTAGGAATGTACACATCTTTAATTTCTTTACAAAGGCTTTGGCTTGAGAACTAAGTGAAATGGATGAAATATTTACCCACATTGTAAATATAAATATTTTTATCCAACAACCTGTATTTTTCTCAAAAATTGAAAAAAAAAAATAAAATCCTTCCAAATGCACATTTTCAAGGTATTGCCCCCATAAAAAAACTCTTTAGAATAAGAAGGTCCTCACTTGAAAACTGTGCCCATGACGAGTTCTAGGCAAATTATGTACCTGCCAGATATAACATTAAAAGGTGCAAAATTCCTGCAAGAGAAGCTGAAATGGATCAAAATTGCAACATGATCTAGAGCAATCCTCAAAGAAGCTATATAGCTAGTTTCAGCTATATATGTGCAGAGAAATGAAAATGGAAACAGAAAACCCTCAAATCGTCAGATGCATGGATTATCAATTGATTATCTATTGTTTAACGTCCCGCTTGAGAATTTTTCACTCATATGGAGATGTCACCATTGCCGGTGAAGGACTGCAAATTTAGGCCTATGCTCGGCGCTCAGGGCCTTTGAGAAGGGAAGGATCTTTATCATGCCACACCTGCTGTGACACGGGGCCTCGGTTTTTGTGGTCTCATCCAAAGGACCGCCCCCCCATTTAGTCGCCTCTTATGATCCCCACAGGGCCAGATGCATGGATGTACAGACAATGTTATATCAATTTGAAAATACATCCTGTCTAAAGATGGGCCTATTAAAAAACTCAAAAGCCACTGATTTTTCTGTTCCCAGTGATGAGTACTTGCAATACATTGGAATGAACGGTAAGTTAATAAATACTAAATACAAGATGGATGAAACTTAAAATTCTGTATGTATATCTGTATGTAGTTATTATCAATAGCAACTACACCATTGTAAGAGAATTCAAACACTATGAATACAAATCTGAACCTTTTTTCACAATCTAAATTAATCATTTTTCTAGAACATTAAATTTCAAAATCAAACATTTTTTTTTTACACTTGCTCAAAATTCAAGCCTTTTCTAAGTCTGTGAAAACCCCCTTTTTTATCAGCTCTGGCCTAGTGGTTAATAAAATATCATGAACTCATCTTTAAATTTTCTATAGAAGGGTGTGGCCTCTGATAAAGCTTTAAAAGTTCTTCATCAAAGGATGCTTTGTTCCAAGTTTGAAAGAAATGAGTTCTTTTGTTCTAAAAGAAAATTATGAAAGTTCAAGGATAAAAGCAAACACCAGAGAAGATTTATTATGTACCAAAAACTTTACCTGAGCCAATAAATTACTAGAAATCTGTTAATGACTTACTGTGAATGATAAATGAAGGGTGCCAGTGGGTGTTTATAGGGGTGGGGATGCCTAATGGGGCAAACATAGTACCTAGTGTATCATTTCTGTTCTGTGTTATGATGGTATCTTTTGAAACAGACTGAGAGTATATAACTATTTTTAAAATACATATATGGAGGAATGTTGAGTGATCTAATTTGTACAAGAAATTCTTTCTTTACAATATACATTATCATATATATTATATGCATATTCCATTTGAAACAACAAATGCCTATGTCTAAATGCCCAATGATTACATACTTGACCTCTTTTATGCTTTTAACTTTCTGTATCAATATCATTTCATTCTGGAGGAATAAATTTCCAATCAAATCATTGTGAAACAAGACTTCAGTAAACAGCCTGTAAACTTGTACAAACGAATGTCAATAAACCATGGGATTATAAAATCCACTGAATTATCAGGAAATGGAGGTTCACACTGCTTGCTTTTGTCCCTCATTGTGACAGGGTGGTAAACAAAATTTTGTGCCCTTAATCCCTAGCTGCTTTCTAATCCTGATTGGGCTTTAATTCGCCATTTTTATCTTCTTTTGCTATACTAAGGAGTACCCATTACTTTTAAAGATCCACTTGTGAGAATTTTTACATAACATCATACATTTATAAGTATTTACAGTATGTATCTGAACAAAAGATGTTGTCAATCTATTTATTCTGATAGGGGCAAAATCCTTTAGAATTTAAGTTTTGAAATACGAAATTATTCATTTATATATCAAGTTGTTGTTTCAGACACTGGGAACAGAGCCAGAAGTTTCTAACTTCTTTATGTCAAAAGGAAACACAAATTAAGTCAAATACCTTAATGGCTTATCAAAGTATTTACCTGCCCAATTCTTATCACTTCTCCTATACTAAACTGGCAGTAAATGAGCCATTTATAACTTATGAAAGTGACAATAAAACATGATAGTTTGGGAAACAATTGTAGATTCTGAGATGGGAACAGGGTACCGGTGGCAGCTTACAATTTATTACACATATGAATTTCTCCAGACATGTATATTGCGTACTTATCTATCCTTTAAAACAACCTTTGGTAGGGAAATCTATATTGTATTGGATATGCCTAAATATTTACATTCAGTTTTGGCACCTTTCAGATGTAGAATATTACCATTACGAATAGAGACAGGTAGATGTCATAGGAAACGTGTTGAAGAACAACTTCGTTCCTTTTGTTCAGAAAATAGTGTAGAAGATGAAATTATTTTTTATTACATTGTTCTTTGTATTTCGAATATTGATCAAAACTTTTTAAATACACTGGTCTTAGTCAAATGTTAGTAATGTATATGCTAATTTCAAATTATCCTTGCCAGATTGCAAAGAATCTATATTCTTCATTAATGCATAGACAATTGATTATTTTCAAAAGATAAGCATTCAAATTGTGTTTCAGTGATTACAAATATATATATATATATATATATATATATATATATATATATATATATGCATATGTTGAACTTGGCACATATGTATATATTTACAACATTTATATATGTCTGTTGTGTATATTTTTTTGCATTTTACACCTTTGTTTCTTAATGCTGTGCTTCTAAATACAATATTCAAGATTGTGTTTAAAATGGCGTATAAGCCCGATGGGATGGGTGTTCTATTTAGTTTTATATTAAATGTTTATGATCATACTGTATACACATGTCACTATAAATAAATAAACTACTACTACTATTTACAGTTTTAAAATGCCATAACCAAATACATGTACTTAATAAAATGATAAATCGCATTGCACATATCTGAAGCATGATCTTGTGAGAGTCAACTATAACAATACAAAACATCAATTCATATACATGTATAAACACATGTACTGTCTGCAATATTTGCAAATCTATATCATTTCCCAATACAGGTTTCAGTTTTTTGTTTTCCTTTGTGAAATGACACAACTACAATATACTATCAAGAAATGAATTCATGATATTTTTCATGATAAGCTTATTCAGCCCAATTTCATGGCTAATTAAATTGTGCATGCATGGGGTATAAATAGTGAAAAATTTTGAACAACATTTGACAATAAAAAAATGAGGACCAAAGATCTTTTTTTCAAACATGCCACAATTTTATTTAATCAAACACGGTGGACGTAAACAGTTGATTCATTTATTGTACACCATCATGGTAACTTTCAATCAAATGAAGAATATATTTTAATACCTGGCGCAATGACACGTCATATAAAATGCAGGTAAGTACAGCCACATGAGATAAGAGGAGCCTTGAAATGAGCCATCACCACATCAGATCCACTACCTGCAGGTATAACTTCCCATACAATTGATATGAATCAGGTGTACCATGTTTATCTGATTCAAACTAGACCACAATTCATCACATATGATAATTAGCTATGAAATATTGATGAATATAAGATGAAAGCCTGTAAATCCACCAAGCCTCGAAGGCTCCTAGATACAGTCCCTGGGTGTGTCCGTTCGATCTACAGCACCTGGTGAGGTGAGATCAGTGCAAAGAACTACCAACGCTGATGAAACTTCAATCATTTTTTTGCCCCTTTGTCCCATTAGAGACAGAGAGAAATATACTTTATAGGGATACCCACTTCCACTCCTGCCTAGGGTTGCACTCACTACCTGAAGAACCAAATCTAGCAGCATGTGACCAGCACGCTAAACCACTTGACTATCTAAGCAAGTTTTAAAAAACTTGCTTTTCATGACAATGGAATTCTCGCCACACAGTCACATATGATTTGATTTCCATATGTATGTTTGTGTAATTTAGAAAAGAAACAGTTCTGTAATACATGCAGTAAAATATGCTTACAGCAAAGTGATAGGGATGAACAATTTTGATTAGGCAGAAATGCAATTCATTAGATTTGATAAGTTTAAACTACTGGGAATGAAAATCACTTTGCTCTAAGTTGTGAATTCACCATAAGCGTGTTCACTGTAAGTATATATTTCAATGTTATTGGCATTCATATAAAAAAGAATTCAATAAACACAGGCAGCATGTTCTCCAACATACACATCACTTCCATGATAAGCTCTAGATAAAATTTAAGTAATGTAAGTGGGTATGATACTCATAGTTCAACCTGCAGTTAAAAAACCTATTAGGGAGGGGAGCACCTTTCTGACTCATTCTATAACTGTTCATCTATTATCTGACTACTAATAACAAATATTAATCTAATTAAACCATATATCTGAATACCTCGACCATATCCATGTGAATGTTTAGCAAAACTATTGACTACAGCATCCACAGCCTCCTTGAGAACAGTCTTGGCTTTAGCGTCCGACATCGAGCCTGACTGATATCCTGACACAGACATTCCCGCTGCTGCTGCGGCCATGATCTGTGAGGGAAGAGGTCGGTTGGCCTCCACATACATCTGTGGAGACATGGGGGAGGAGGCCTGTCGGGGCGCGGGGACGGGCTTCCCGTGACCCTGGTGTCCCTTGTAGGAGGCCATTTCTGAAAGCAAGACGAACCCGGGAAATTCTTAGTTATATACGACCTGGTGGTTTCATAATTTACAATTTACCTAATTTTATCTAAATTACAACTAAAGATGTAAAAATACTGTGGAACTCTAGACGGAAAGACATGAAAATGTAAACAAAATGGAGAACGCAAACAGAAAAACATTCACCTGTCAATATCTTGTTTTCATCACGGTTTCGAGTAAATCTCCTATAAAATTTGAATGATACAAATCCTTTGACGAAACTTTCTTACATAGTCGTTATTGATCAATCAATAATATGTGTGACACCTCAATTACTGATAACTATTTGAAGAATTTCACTTTCATGCTGATCCACATCTAAATCCTAACGCTGAATGTTAAAGGAAGAACAGTGCAGAGGTATTCCGAAAGTGTCGTACTTAACGGTGCGGCAATTTACCCAAAAGGAGCCTGAAAGACTCAGAATGTGAAATACTTTCGATTATATAAAATTTGATTTTCTAGAAATACACAGAAATCAAAAGGGTAAATTTTATGGGATTTTTTTTTTGTGACGTGTACATTGCACACACACACACACACACACACACACACACACACACACACACACACACACACACACACACACACACACACACACACATATATATATATATATATATACATATTAAAACAATATCAATATCAGTTGATATTGTATATATTTAATCAGTGTGCTTTTAACTAAAATCATTCACGGAACTTCAAACTTTTATATGCTATACAAAAAAACCCATAGGCCTTGACGGTCGCCTTTGTATCACATAACATACATGTACTCTTCAGGCACATGACGTGTGGATAGTGTGTATATAAATAGCCCTTCCCCTCTTCTGCCCGATGAAAAAATAAATATATAACCAATAATAAATTTCGATCTCCCAAATATGTGATAATCCCCTTCATAAATTGTTCTAAATATTCAGTTTCTACTTTCTTTCAGCTTTTGAGATGACCATTTATGAGATACTGGTGTATTAGGAAATCAAAGACTTGTTAGTATTATATGTATTGTTTCCAAAATCCTGCAGAAAGCTATTACAGTATCTACACAACAGTTACATTTTTTGACACAAAATAATATTGTGTATAAATTTCAGATTAAGCAATTTTATACAGATAGTTGTCACAATATACATCTTAAAATAACATTTTTAAATAGATAAGCGCTGCCTACTCTTAGTTACTATGTTAACCTCCATTTTGTATTATTCCATGTCCCCTTAAAATGTTTTTATTGTTCTTTGTTTAGTTTGTTTTACATGTAAAGCGCGTTAGGATAGTTATGCTGATTATATAGGACGTTATGTAAATGTACGATTATAATGTTGATAAATAAAAAACTATATATATTAAAGGTAATTTAAGGTAACGAAGTGTTTGTTTATATGGATGGTTTTACTTGATCTACAAAAAAAGATTTTGATACTATTTTTCATCATTTTTCATCGGAGTCGGATCCTAATGTGACGATCCCTCAAACAGGGAATGACACAAGGACGTCGGGCGTGTAAGTGAAATCTGTTTAGTTGATTCCGATGGTCTGACCACTCATTATCAAGCCAGTATCCCTTTGAAGTAGAGACATTATCTAATTTGCTGTTACCAGACGATTTCTCAAGGCAATAGTGCGGATGAATCTGTCCTGAGCCTGAGTTGTTGCCCTTGGTCGACCGTATCGTGGTCTATCCTGAACAGACCCTGCAGTACTATGTCTGGACCATAATCTGCTGATAACACACTGGGAAACATTCATTGCCCTTGTCACAGCAACCTGTCTTCTACCAACCTGTAGCATGCCAAGGGCACGTAACCTCTCATCCTGTGTTAGACAGCACATGATCTCTGTTTAATTAACGATTTCAACAACTGATAATCTGATGCTTTCTCTTCAAAATCTTCCTTTAGAGTGGTTCTAACCTTCCATTTCAGAGGCATACAAATTTGTGGCAACAACACCCTTTATCATCAGTAGCATCCCTTGCAGATCGTGAGAGTGTGATTGATGTGTCTGGGTGATGGACTTCTTTGGTAATGTTTTCTCGTTAAGGAACTATACAACATGATTTCATATCCCTTTGTATATGTGAATATTTTGATCACAAAATCCAGTATTCCATTTTTTGAAAAGTATACACACACACACACACACACACGTGTGTGTGAAGCCACTTAAGTGTGTAGCTCTAATACGGCGGTTAGTACAAATATGAAGCAGTCGATTAATGGTAGGGCAGGCACCAGCTCCTCCACCTTCAGTAAAAATGTCAGCCTCAGTTATTTTCTTCATTCCTCCAGAGCGTTTGAAGATCTAGGTTCGCTAGCATCTTGATATGGGTCTCAGGGGTTCTAGTAGTAATGAGTTATGAAGCGGGCTGTCCAACGTTGTTTATGTTCAGGAATGAATGTCAGTCTGCTTTGAATAGGGATTCCAAATAAAGGCACCGTACTCCATCGTCGACCGTACCAACGTGACGTATGCGTTTTCCCACTTAGAGTAGACGTATATCGCAACTTGAAGCGTAAGAGCTTGCCTTGCTGCACATGTTGATTGTTGAGTGGTACATTTAAGATAATTTAAAATACATATAGTAAGGCCAAGATAAGGGTTTCTTTGTGATAGAAGGAAGAATATGGTTATTCATCGACAATAAATGAGAGATGCGTTGTTTTGTGCTGAAGAATCCAAATAACACTTCTGGGGGTTGAATCACATACCCCAGTTTGAAGCCCAGGTTTCCAAGTGCCAGAAGTCCTGTTAGAGTGTGATTTGGTCTTGGGGTGATCTTATAGGACACTATACCACAGAGTATAGCAAGCAGTCGTCAGCCAAAAGTCTAACCTGAGAGGATAAGGATTTTGGTAAGTCATTCATATGGAGAAGAAATAGAAGCGGTCCGAGGACGGTCTCCTGTGGCACTCCAGAGTCTACGGTGGCTTCTGCTGATGTCTCTCCCGCCACCATTCCTCTAGCACAGAAAAAGGATCTAATCCAGGTTAGACTTGACCTTGATATCCTCGGATACCGTAATTTTCTAGCTTGTGAAGTAATTTATTGTGTGGAACAGTGTCGAAATTCAGTATGATAATGTAACTTTGCAGATTTCAGTCAAAGTTCCGAGAGAGTTGGTCCATTTATTGGATAGGTAAATGTGTTTCGCAGAAGAAACTATACCGACATTTGGTCGGATTACATAGGATGTCGAATAAGGAAATTGGAAAAAAAGGACTGAAAATTAAAAAAGAGGAAGAATTTTCAGTGAAACGGATTGCACAGGTCTCAGACTGGACAGTTTTCACTACATTTGGCGTTATATATTCATATTTTTTTCAAATATTGTCTTGATGATGCGCAATGGTTTGCAGACAAGTTTTCAGAACTCGCTCTATTGGTCATCTCACCGTGTAGTATATAAAATCCTGATTCAGCCTGTAGCTACAATCGATAAACTATGCCGATCATTTCTTTCGGGCAAAGCTTGCTAATGCAAACAAAATAATTAATCATTAGGGACACATATTCATCTCTTTCTTCTACAGATGGTAGTGATATAATGATATTAAATCTAAAGCATACATAGCCTTTCTACGTAGTATCCATTAACAAAATATAGAGTCATAATACAAGGTTGTAAAGAATAGAATAACTTTGACCGGTGTAACGACGAAAAGTGACTCCCGTAGAATATTGACCGGGGTCAGTTTTCTACCTAGAAATTTGACACCCTGGTCAATATTCTACGTAAAAAAAATAAAATAATAATAATAATAAAAAGACCCACTTTTTTGTAGAAATTATGACCTTGGGGTCATTTTTCTTCATTTGGATTGTAGAAAAATGACCCCGCAGAATAATGACCCTGTGTCAGTTTTTGATACAAAAAAACTGGTTTGGGTAGGAATATTCTTGTTAGACATATACATAGGGGTAAAATCACACAGCCTTATGATATGAAGTGTTCATTTCTAAAAGCTGTAAAGTTTGAATAACAAAGTTGAAAGGTTATACTATACCTTACATCAATGATACAAGATTTTTTATCCCCATTAAAGGAAAACAAATAACAAGGCTATAATGATGCCCTATGAATATTAGAGCAAGGATACGCGCATTCTTAGATTCGTTTTATCACATTTTATAAATATTAAAATATTTAGAAATGAACTCTTCATATCATATAGATTTGACCCCTATGTATTTGCCTAAGACGAATATTCCTGCCAAAACCAGGATTTTTGATTTTGATTTTTTTTTGTATCAAAAAATGACACAGGGTCATTATTCTGCGGGGACATTTTTCTACAATCCACACGGAGAAAAATGACCCTAAGGTCATAATGTCTACAAAAAAGTGAGTCATTTTTCTACGTAGAATATAGACCAGGGGATCAAATTAAATGATCCCTGGTTAATATTCTACGGGGGTCACTTTTCGTCGTTACACCGGCCTCTGGATCGAATTGAGAGATTTTCCTCAGGAACGTCAAGAGTTTTTCTTTCCAATAGTTCCAATGAAACGAGTATTGCTTGAGCTGGGAAATGCGAAAGCAGATAAATTTCTGAAAAGATTTTATGACCCTTTAATGATATTAACAATATATGCAATTCGAAAACGAAATAATGGCAAGTTGTGCATATTTGGATACACATTTAAAGCCATGATCCCTCAATTCTGTCCTCCACCCTAACCCTCAAAGTCCATAATTTGAAGAATAAAAATGAATGCACTCTACTTGGGAATGCTTGCATATCGATGATTTAGTGTGCCCCAGCGACTCTTTTAAAAGATCTATTTTAATTCCTTACATATATTCTCATGTACAACTTTGAATCCCTTTATAGTTCCAGGGGCCACGATTTGATCAAATATGAATCCACTCTGCTTATTGGAATACTTTGCACGTTAATATGACCTACCAGTATCCTAACCAGAAGTTCTTGAGAAAAAGATTTTTTAAAATATCTATTTTCATGTAAAATTTTTGCTCCCTGTTATGACCCCAACCTACCTTCCGGGGCCACGGTTAAGACAAACTTGAATCTGCAGTGCCTGAGGATGACTGCATATAGATTACTCATGGCCCTTTTGTTCTTGAGAGGAAAATTTTCACCACCACCACCCCTTAATATATTCCCATATAAAACTTAGAATCCGTAATGTCGCCTATACTTACCACTGGGGCATTGATTTGACCAAACTTGAGTTTGCATTACCTGAAGATGCTTGCATAATAATATGACTATAACTTTGTCCAACTGTTCTTGAAAATCAGATTTTATATCCTATATTATTTTGTAAAACTTTGATCTCCAATTAGTGTTCCATCCTTCCGCCCTTCTGGGTCATGATTTGAATTAACTTGAATCTGCAGTATTTGAGGATGCTTGCTTATCAAAACGACCAGCTGTTCATAGGAAGATTATTAAAAAGAAAAATTACGATATATTCCAATGTAAATCTTTGATCTCCAATTATAGCCTTACCTCTACCCAGAAGCTCATGAGAACAAGAATCTTATAGTTTTCTTATATAAAACTTTGTCCCCGTATTCACCCTATCCCCGAGGGCCATGGTTTACTGGTTTACACAAAATTGAATCTTCATTATGTCAGGAAGCATCCGCATAAATTTAATCTTTTCTATGCCAGTATTTCTTGAGGGGAAAAAAAAATAGTCCTCCCAATTGTTGCCTAAGGGAAAATGACCCTTCATATGAGGAAACTTGAATTCCCTTTACCCAAGGATACTCTGTGATAAATTTGGTTGAAATTGGCTTTGTGCTTCTGGGGAAGAAAATGAAATTTTGAAAAATAACGACGCCGAGGACAGACAAGGGACAAATTTCAATCAGCTAAAATTGAAGGAATTTTCCGCAGAAAATATACCTGATAATTAACTGATCCCCGTAAGACGAAACATAATATCATTATGTAGGTGCATAAATAGATTATAGGATGCAAATCTTGGATCCAAAATATTTAGGTTTTCACAGACTGCCATCCACAGATGTACTGAAATGAACTGGAAGCAAGAAAAACTTGGTGTTTTATTAATGACATAAACAGAGAATATATGTTTTCATCTACATATGAGTATCACGGAGCCTCGTGTTGATTCACAGTCTCTTTGTCACGTGCATGTATATACTTTACAATGAACTGCATTATTCTGCATACTTCGTACATGTATCATGTGTGATATGAGATACTGTTTATCAAATGCAGATATAGTTGTTCACAGACTCTGGTCCTTTGATCCTGTCCTTGGCTTAGAAATAAACTGTTTGAGGATAAAAAGCAACACTAAAACTATTACTTCAAAAAATTCCATTAAAGTTAGAACGCTTGCTCCAATGAACAATCCCATCTGACCGCCAATGCTCGCTGAAAATATAATAAACCATTAAATCTTAATTATATGCAAGGCAAAATATCATAAACCATTAAATCTTAATTATATGCAAGGCAAAATATCATAAACCATTAAATCTTAATTATATGTAGGCAAAATATCATAAACCATTAAATCTTAATTATATGCAAGGCAAAATATAATAAACCATTAAATCTATATTTTATGCAAGGCAAACGTACACATTGAACTGACAGCGACAGGTTCTCGAAGTAAAGTTACTGTTTTCAAAATAGAACGGGAAAAAAAATTAACGTACCCAAAACATCTCCTATTCGTTCGTACTTTGGGATTTGTTTCATCCAGAAGTAAATCAGCTGATCATAAAATATTGATATTTCTAGTATGTTGTCCCTATCAAAAACATAAGATCACCTGCATGTTATAAACGTTTGGCGCATGTACATCATGAAGATTTCTTTTTAATTCAATGCCAACAATGACTTTACATTTTTTTTTAAAAAATGATGTAGCAAATGTACTTTAAATTGGCTAATAAAGAAACGGTGTAAAGACTAAGAATACTGATATAATACTTATATTTTAAGGGTGGATCCAAAAAAATTTCAACGGGGATGGCGATTTAAGATAGCATATTTTCAAGGAGTTTAAACCCTAATTACCTAGCTATTTCGTTGAAAGAAAGGGTTGAAACCTCTGCAACCCAATTTTCTAGATCCGCCACTGTCTTTAAAAGAGTCTAATTAGGTTAAATTGCGATATTTAAATGTCATGTTACCGAATTCGATCTTCAGACACATTGAAACGTGAAGCCACAATCTGGGCATAAGCATCTGAAGGAAACTGATTGGTAGACACTGTAACGTCATAACGCACTTCTTCACAGGGATATGGACAGTCACACTGAACGCCACCCCGAGCCTCCTGGTACACTAAATGCACTAAAAATGCATAAAGAAAAATAATTTATTAGATTTCATAAATGGTATGCATATAAAGAAGTCCCATAACACCAAGAAAGGAAATAATTACTGCAGTACTCGATACTTACTCATCTCCTTCAAGTAACATGTGGACATCTGATACTTTGAACAAGAGGAATGATTTCCTTTAATAAAAAAAAAAAATGAATAAAATTCAAAACACAAACTTGTGCAAAAGTTATTTGTTCAATTTAAAGGTGTCTTGTCACTTGAACTTTAAGGTGCCTTGATATTAAAATTTCGTCATAAATCGCCAAAATAGAAACTAATTTCTTTTACCCAAATCACCGACTTGCACGCAGCCACATCTTTCGAAAACTATTTCCGAGAAACAGAACCTTTTACAGGTGCCTCTGTTGTATGGTATGGGGTAGAATTTGTTAACAAATTCTGGAGCCTGCGTGTCCATACAATATCCATCAACAAATGCCTTGAATGGATATGGCAAGAAGGAGAACTGGAATGACACATTTACAATTACAATAGAGACAAGATCGTCACACACACACACACACACACACACACACACACACACAACTACCGGTAAATTAACATTGTCACCATTTATATAATGACCGTTGATCCAAACTGTTTATATAGTGCAAGTACTAATAAAACCTTGACTAAACCTGTTTGCTGTTTATTAACGTATTAAATGTCACTTCGAATCTCCATTGCAAACGTTTTTTTTTTATTGATTTATTCCCCCCCCCCCCCAAAAAAAATAAATAAATAAAAAGTATAATCGCTTTAGGACGACAGAAACATGAGAGTTTTAATTCTCCCTCTCCCCACCTTCTTGAATTTTTATCGTCATTACAATCTTTAGATCTTGCCCATTACCAATGTTTTGCAAGAAATAAATCTTTAAGTATTCATTTTTTCGACATTTCTCGATATATTTTGTGACAATTAAGTGACCTACTACCTCAATATAAAACCCGTACTTGATTTACAAAATATGAATATAGTTTATTTATATAATGCGAAATTTGAAAACAATTAATTGATTGATTGATTGTTTGTTTGTTTGTTGTTTTCCGCCACACTCAGCAATTTTTCAGTTATCTGGTGTCGTCCAGCTTTCTATTGGTGGAAGAGAGAAACCTGACACAATGTACCAGGGAAGAGACCACCGACCTTCCGAAAGTAATCTGGCAACTTTCTCACATATATATCGGCGAGAGCGAGAATTAAACCCCCGCCGACTAGAGGTGAGAGACCTTGTGATTTTGAGCGCGATGCTCTAACCATTCCGCCAACGTGGCCCTTGTAAATAATGGAAGCATGGAGGTCATTTCTGTATAATCGTCGATTATACTAATCACATGTACCATCATATTTTTATTTATTTCAAACCTCCAAAATACAAATATTCCATAATCAATGCCCCTTAGGGATCCTTTTCAGAATAGGTCCTCAGTACCCCTTGCTTGTCGTAAGGGGCGACTAAATGGGGGCGGTCCTTCGGATGAAACCGCAAAAACCGAGGTCCCCTGTCACAGGTGTGGTATAATAAAAATCCGTCCCTGCTCAAAGGCCATAAGTGCCAAGCTTTTGCAACCCTTCACGTGCAATGGTGACATCTCCATTTGAGTAAAGATTCTCAAGAGGGACGTTACACAATATACATATCAATCAATAAATCCAGAATCAGTGGTCAAATGTGCAACGTCTGTAAGATACAACATACATTTGTGTACATGTAGTAAAGAAATCGGTCTTTATCATGACCGAAGTACACTTTTCTCACTAAGAACCACAGACGCTTGTTTTGTAAATGAGTTATGACGTCTGTATACTAATAATTATTGGTAGTACACAGACGTCATAACTTATTTACAGAACAATGCCTGCGATAAAACACAAAATACGTTCTTGGCGAAATCTACCAAGTTTCAGGCGGCAAATTGGCGCCTACTCCGGAAAATCAAGTGTTATTTAATACAATTGTCGTACATAACTACGTGTGTCACATACTGACAGATGAGGAATTCACTTTTAGAAAAAAAATACGAAGAGATCATCAATTTTCCTATAGGATAAATGAATTTCCTTTGTATTTGATTTTAATCGTATGGAAATTTTCCAAATTTTATTTTAATTTAAATTTTTTAATAAAACGTTTTATTTCACCTAGTAGAAAAAAAAACCACCAAATTTTAAATCCCGATGAATGTTTGTTAAAATTATTTTCCGGTATGAATTTATGAAATCTTGCAATAGGCTTAACCCCACTGACCAATATATTAAAGTGAGTATATATGTGTTTTACTGGTGCAATTTTACATGCACCCCGTATATAGTCAAACAAACCTTTTTCTTGGACACAGAGGCCAGTGCAGACACTCCAGGGGCGACAGCGAAACCTCCATAGATGGGATCTACTGCTGCACCTGGTTCATGTACTATAACCTGTTGAATATTAGAGCTTTCTGATAAATAATCTGTAATTGTAACTCTAAATTCAGAAAAGGGAAAAAGAAAACACGGTTTCATTGAAGTCATGTGTACTGCTTCAAAAGACGTAGCAAAAGCCTAGGCCTGTGACAGCCAATGGTTTAAAATAGAAGTCGGCACGTACTGGTACTGTGGTTGGCGATATGTTCAATGATGACACTTTCCTATGCTAGTACTTGTAGGTGGGAATAATATAGCTAAGAGTGACTAAAATAAAAATTGGTAAAAAAATTTCTACTGACCTTGATCTTCGACTTTGAAATTGTAACTTGTAGCAGTCTGAACACTCTCGCCGTTGCTTTTACTTGCGTGATCAAGAGAGAGCCTCTACCACATCAGACAATACACACTGCACACTATATACTGTCCGCTACACCCTCCCCTCCCCCCCACAACACACACCCAGCATCAAACCTAAGATGTTTAACATAGTCCTGGCACTAGAAGCACACGTCTCGGGTCTATCAGATCGAGGTTGCACGATTAAGAACCCTCGCTGCTACGGCCCTGGATGTAAATATGTGACATTTTCCATACAGATAGTGACGTTTCTATATGCGTGAAAACGAGCAAATGGAACGTAGAAACCAACAAACAACCATTACTTTAACTCAGTTAATGATATATGAATTACGAACTTCTAAATGGCATATGCGTAGGAACTATCCTGAGAGATTCGTATCGACAGGAAGCCAAAGAGTATAAACGCTCAGACAATTCCGAAAAAATACTTCTTTAGCGAAAGAGTTACAAAAATAACATTTTATATTTCATATCTTTATAAAGAAATATGACCTTCACACCAGTTGAGGCTGTTAAACCAAATTCGTAAAGATCCCTGTGTATGTCCAGCATTACATGAAAATTGTACAGGGGTCCAGTCATCTTTGTTGCAACATTCCCGTCATCATTCCACGTGTAGCAAATCCCGAACGACGTTAGTGTAGGTCTGAATACTAATTCATTCCTAAAGTCAAAGGTGCTGAACAAAATGAACTGGGAAACATCCATGCTTATACTCAATTCCTTTTCCCAGCTATTTGGTTCAAAGTACCCGTTTTCCTTGTAATAGGAATCATTCCAGTCAACCCTTGTGGTAGCAAACGCAGAAATGCTAGAGACCGACATCCAATAGTCAGCGTCTTTCTGAGATCTGGAGGATCTTGACCGATTCTTGGAGCCCATGTTGCAGATGGTTATGGCAGGAAATGGCATTCTTTCGAAGGTTTCTATGAAAGATTTGCTACGAAATGGGTACGAAAGGTAACTCTGAAATTCTTTTACCAAACACACAGCGACAAGCGTCATCGAAGTTAACAGAAAGGATATCCAAAGAAGTCTGAAAGAAGAAAAAAAAGGATTGGAAAGTTTGACATGTCCAGGTAACTTGAATCATGCATGTATATCATCAAAAAAGTTCCGCACAGTATATTTTCATGAATAAAAGTAATTATTTAACCTCAAGGTCGAAAAGTTATTATTTAACCTCAAGGTCGAAAAGTTATCATGAGGAAATATAATGGCAACAATAAAAATGAATTGGATGATTGTAATAGCTACGAAGTGTAATTAGATTTTCAGAGTGGTTAGTGGATGATGTATTTACAAGCCTTGTAATCAGATCTTAGACGTTCTAGACTAAAGAAAAAGCATGTATTATGAATGTCGTGTGTCATCATAATGCCAAACTAACTATATGTATAAGTCTTTTTTCTGCTGTCCCATAAAAGTTGCATCATGTTGACAGTCGGGTGTAAAAGTAGCAAATTCTTGAAATTTTGAAATTGTAAGAATATTTCGAAAATATTAAGTATGTACACAGATTGTTAATACACACACTGAATGATTTTTAAAGAAACATAAGTTACACTAGTATGAATGCCACATGATGAGTATATTACCCACACTACATTGAATGCCAGCGTGAATTTTGAAAAAAAAAGTCATTCTGTGCTGGAATGAAAACAATTATTTCCGAATTTACAAAAATCATCAGCAATGTATACACACCCCCGTATCTTGTTTCTCTGTACTGTCGTTACTTTTCCGAAGCCATGGCAGGTCGTCTCAGATAGGAATTTCCACCAAAGTTCTCGGAGGGATTCATTTCCTTTTCCCACACCTGCATCTTCCGAGTCTGTGGTATTCCGACAATCAGCTGATTGGCCACTATTACTTTCTTCCCCGGTGTGTTTTGGGTGTATCAGGGTTGACATCATATTTCCTCACACACAATATAGTATGGCTCTAAGGCATAGTCTGCTGTACATTTCAAAACGGAATATTTTAGTACAAATTAAACAGTAATGGAACCATGTACGTATATTTTGTAAGATCTATCTTTATAATTTATTTCCTCAATGCAAATTTTTCGTTAGAATTAAAACTGAGTCCAATGTATCTGCATATGTGGTACAGAAGTCTCGACAGTGATGCAGCTTATAGGAATTTGTATCCGCAGTTTAAAATCAAATATAACTTGGATTAAATAATCGCCTGAGGTCGTACGTGGAGATGTCATCCCATGGGAACAGTTGGTTCAAGCAATCAATTATTAATCGCAACATCAATCCCGATCAATCATTTCACAATGTTTCCATTTTCAATTAATTACATACTTGCAAATTTCCAAATTATATCACACACACACACACACACACACACACACACACACACACACACACACACATATATACATATATATATATATATATATATATATATATATATATAGACATATTAAAACAATATCAATATCAGTTGATATTGTATATATTTAATCAGTGTGCTTTTAATTAAAATCATTCACGGAACTTCAAACTTTTATATGCTATACAAAAAAAACCATAGGCCTTGACGGTCATATATATATATATATATATATATATATATATATATATATATATAAGCCTTTCACAGAATCTTACGTTTATATTTCTAAAATTTCAATTTTGGTATTGTGTTGGTTAAAAGTTCAGTGTTCGTAGGTATATCATTATGATGGCGTATTAAACTTCATTTACATATGTTTTGTTGAAAAAATTGTTTTGAGTACCATCGTATCGGAATTTTGATAAATTGCAAGATCATTTTGTCGAACGCTTTATTAACTCTGAAAATTTTAAGTCTATAAACTGTCCCGTTGCTGATTCTGTTCAATGGAAATAATTCCTTTAATTAATTCCCGTGGGAATCCGGGTATGAATAGTCTTCAGTATGCCTTGCTTGTCGTAAGAGGCAACTAAATGGGGCGGTCCTTCGGATGAGACCGCAAAACCAAGGCCTCGTGTCACAGCAGTTGTGGCACGATAAAAATCCGTCCCTGCTCAAAGGCCGTAAGCGCCGAGCATAGGCTTAAATTTTGCAACCCTTCAACGTCATTGTTGACGTATCCATATGAGTGAGAAATTCACGAACGGGACGTTAAACAACATACAACTAACCAACCTTTTTGTTTAATCATGTCATTATTAGAAAAGACTAATTCAAACATCAGGCCAGTATTGATTGGAATTTAATGGAATTGTTCTGGATGTCAGATGTAATTTCTTTATTAATGGATAGTTTAATTTCTACATTTTTGAATGGGCTTCCGTAGCCGAATGGTTAGAGCATTGCGCTCAAAATCACAAGGCCTCTCATCTCTATTCGGATGGGTTCAATTCTCGCTCGCGCCGATATATGTAAGAAAGTTTGCCAGTTTACTTTCTGGAGGTCGGTGGTCTCTTCCCGGGTACACTGTATATCTGGGGTCTCTCCTCCACCAATAAAAACTGGACACCACCAGATAACTGAAAAATTGTTGAGTGTGGCGTAAAACAATAAACAATCAATCAATCAACATTTTGTATGGTGCTTTAAAAATATTGATAACGAGGGGTGTGCTATATCTAATATGGCTTACAGAATGCATTGTTTCTCATATCATAAATCGGATTGTTCTTTCTTTTAAAAAATCATACATTATACTGAAATTATCCCTTTTTTAGGAAAATATTACACAGTTGCGACGATTCCTTCGGACATATCATTTATGTAAAATAAGAAATGGTAGGATCCAAGGCTTGACCCCTGCCGTGCTCCGGAATCCACACTCAATTAGCTGTTTCCCCGGCATTACGAATGCCTATAGAATTTGCGAAATGCTGACATAAATCGTGACTGATGAATTCTTCTCTAACATTAACTTGTTGCCTCGATTTTAAAAATGATCATACGCAGAACATGCTTTTGCTTATCGAATCAGTTGAAAGACATATTTAAACACCATATGCAAGTGACAATAGAATATATAGAGAATCTTGAACGAGTGCTTATGGCATATGAAATTTATGAAATGAGTTGCCAGATTTAATATTTCCCGAGACTTGGCGAGGGAAATATTTAAATCTTGTAACTAATTTCATAAATTTAGTATGCCATAAGCATGAGTGTAAGATTCTATTTATCACACAACTATCAATGAATGCATATTTTAGTTATTTTCCATTTAACTTTTCTGTATAAGGAAGTGATTTTTCAGTATTTTTGCGTTGTCTGAAAATGTCCTTGATCGAAAGAAATAAGATCCAAAGATAAAGAAAAATTCTACATATAGCTAAATTGAAATTTCAATCTTAAGATTTAATCTTTAGATGGGAAGTTGACGATGAAGAAACCGAAGTTATATTCCATTTTCCATAAATTGAGTTGCTAAATTGCCGATGACACCTATGTGTAATAAAATATCCAAGTATGAAGCAGATGTGGAAGACTGTGGTGTCCAAGAAAACGGCACGTCTTGCGCCTACAGGTTGCGGTAGCTAAGTGGTTAGAGCTTTCGCTTCGTAACTGGGAGATCATGAGTTCAAGCCCTGCTCGTGCCAGGACCGCGTCAAACCTAAGACGTTAAAATAGGTAGTGATTGCTCCTTCGCCAAACGCTCGACAGTTAGAAGAGAAATCACGGGTCTTTTGGATATGACCTTAAAAACGAAGATCCCGTGTCGCGGCAGACGTGACACGTTACAGAACCCTCACTGCTACGGCCCTGAGCGCTTAAGCATAGGTCTAAATTTGTGGTACTTCACCTACAACTGGTGACGTCTCAGTATGAGTGAAAAATTCTCAATGGGACGTAAAACAAACAACATGCGTTCTTTTCAACGTCTTCTTAATAAAAAAAAAAATGGATATAATACATTTTTATTAACTATAGATGATATAAGTTTAAAGAAAACGTCCTTTTCTTTGTTGAAATTGTCACATTTATTGAAAACATGTTTTTTTCTTTCTTTCTTTCGTTCTTTCTTTTTATTTAATTATTCAATATTCATTTTTACAATGAATTAGATTTTCAATTAAACTTGCTTGGCTGCTATCGAGAAATACATTGTAACACAAACAGCAAAGAAAGTTAGAAAACATTGATGAATTGAACCAATACTAAAACTACACAATACGACGTACTGGGCAATTAATTTTGAAATCCGCTCCGTTTCTACTCAAGGGTAGGTCACTCTAGATAAAAATCCTTCAATATTGTGTCGAGTCGAGGTTAAACTGAAACTGAAAGAATCATGTCCGGATAGCCATTGTTACTGAAGCTGTAAACAAGAATAAGTAATGCTTTATTTCAACAATATATACTTAGATCGTCATGTTCATCAAGACTCTCTTGTAACGTTTACCATTTTAGTAGGACTTGCATCGAATTTTCTGTGGGGATGGCCGTACGTTTAGGTTGCACGTGTGTTGTTTATTAAGATTGTTACTTGTAAATTTACCATTTTTGTAGGACATAGTTCGAATTTTCCTAGGGGAAAGTTGTACGTTTGTACGGATGTTATTTTTCAAGACGTTTATTTGTATCGTTTACCATTTTAGTTGGACTTAGTTCGAATTTTCTCAGGGGGAAACTGTACGTTTGCACGTGTCAAGAATATTGAATGCAGGATAATGCATGTGTTATGTCAAAAGTGAATTCGAAATTTGTAAATTTTTATAGCAAATCGATCTTATACCAATGTGAATGTAGACACAACAATCTTGGCGAGATTTGTCAAGGCTAGAAAATATTAAATTAGAAATCTAAAAACCTTAGATATGTTTTCTGAAATTAATTACACAAGTGAGAACGTCCCTGGGTTGCATTTGAGGAGGGGGTTTGGGAAATTTACAGGACTACGGTTTAGGTCCCAGTAAATGTTATAACTTGCATAAAATTTGGAAACCTGGGGACAGTGAGAGCAATCTTTACTATGTAAGACTTTCTAATACAAATGTGTAAATCTTCCTATCCCCTGCAGTAGTGGTCATCAACAGTTTTGATGAAAAACTTAGTTTTGAGCACCAGCATTTGGGCCTCTCGGTAGACTGTACTCAACCAAAGAGAAATTTACCATACACACTGTGCTCTACACGTATTATAATGGTTTAAAACAAAAATTGATAAAGTAGTACACTGAATTAGGATATCTGGGGCAGAGGGAATATTGGGAAGCACAATAACTTTTAGTTCTTATATTGAAAAATCACGTACAAGGCAAATTTTCACACCACCATCCACACACTGGTCACGGTAACTCAGTGTTAAAGCATTCGCTTCGTAACCAGGAGGTCGTGAGTTCGAGCCCTGCTCGTGCCATAGCTGCATCAAACCTAAGACAAAAAATAGGTAGTGATTGCTCCTTCGCCAAATACTCGGCATTTTTAAGTCAGAATCACGGGTCTTTTGGATATGACCTTAAAAATAGAGGTCCCGTGTCACGGTAGGCGTTGGCACGTTAAAGAACCCTCACTGCTACGGCCCTGAGTGCTAAGCATAGGTCTAAATCTTGATACTTCACCTACAGCTGGTGATGTCTCAATATGAGTGAAAAATTCTCAACGGGACGTAAAACAAACAAACAATCAATCAATCCACACTGGTGGATCCTCCCATGGCAGTTTATTGGATCCAACAGCTTCTGGCAGCTTTATCCCTTGACTTTCACCAACTAGTCCAAGACTTTTGTTTACTGCGATACTGAGTAGATTAGGCTAACCTTAGGCCAACTTCTGGAGACTTCTCCTCCTAGACTTCTATGACAACATTTTCAGGAACATGATTAAATAAAAATGATGAAATTATAAAAATGTTAGAGATTTTACTTTGAAAACTGTTTCTAGCTTAAGCTCTGTTTGATGAACTTTCAGAAGTGGGGCAGCACTTTGTCTCTGAGGGACTCCAAACACCTACATGTTGATCCCCTTTTCAAAATTTACTGGTACAACTCGCATAAAAATATGTTTATATAATCTATTGATTCTCTTAATGTGTTCTTGTGCATCTAATGTTTCTTTCATGTTAAATTCTTGGACATTTAGAAAATTGATCTAAATTTTAACTACCTGCCCCCCCCCCCCCCCTTCCCCCCAGGTGCTGGTTTAATCTAGATATTTTCATGCATCATAATCATAATGTTAGTTTCCTTTTAGTTTTAGGGACAACAGTCAACATGAACCACAACCTAGCTCCCAAAAAAGCTAAAATGGATGAACTGGGAGAGTTTAACAGACTTTTTCCAGAGTTGGTTGAATGCTTAAATGATGGATGCTTAAAAGAAAAACACCTACAGAAAGTACTGGAATGGTTCAAAGAGGTAAGTACAATTCACATGTTTTGCTCTATACACACGCCAGATATCAAATTACTTGCCCATCAAAGATGGGACGTATTATGGTATGGCATCATCTGTAAGTCTGTCTGAACCTTATAGGCAGAATGCAAATGAACCATAAGTTCTAGGATCTTGCAACTTGGTACATTTAATCACCTGATGAGAGGAAGGTGTCTATTGTTTTCATAAGCTCCAGGATCTTGCAACTTGGTACATTTGATCACCTGATGAGAGGAAGGTATCTATTATTTTTCAAGGTCAAAGGGCAATTTCATATTAGTTAATCAGAAAACAATGTAGGCAAGATACAGACTGAACTATTGTGGCTAGGACTGTCAAACTTGGTACATTTGATCACCATGATGAGAGGAAGATGCCTAGTGTTTTTCAAGATCCAAAGTCAAGGTCTTAGTGTCATCATTTAATAGGAAAACATTGTAGGGCGGGATACAGATCTAACTATTGGGGCTAGGACCAGCAAACTTGGTACACATACTCCTCATGCCAAGTGGGGACACCATTTGCTCTTCAAGGTCAGAGGTCAAAGTCATAGTATCAGTTAATAGGAAAACATTATAGCTAGAGTACAGACCAAACTATTGGGGCCAGGACCATCAAACGTGGTATACATACTCCTCATGCCAAGTGGAAGATGCCTTTTGTTCTTCAAGGTCAGAGGTCAAAATCAAGGTTGTAGAATCACTTCATAGGAAAACCTTGTAGGTAGGATACAGACCAAACCGTTGGGGCTAGGACTGTCAAACTTGTTATTCATACAAAGCAAAAGGAAGAATGTCACAGCTTGATAATGGCTGATACTACCTTGAGTAAAGTTTTACAACTCATGGCCAAAGAGAAACACCCTATGCTTGTGGTGGGTTATGATGTACCATTTTCGGTACTTTTGTTTAAGATTTAGATTTTATTTTGATTGGTAGTTAATTTATAGGACTGCAACTTGCACTTTCTCATTTATGAATTTTGGCTAAATTATTCAATTTTCCTCTCAAGTACCCTTTGAAACTGAAAACTTGTGTGCATGTGTCTCATGTTGAAGCATGCGGTGGGATTTTTGAATTGTTACCGATATATTTCAAGACAAATGACACAAAGTTTTCTTATGTGCTTTCTGTATTGAAATGATCAATCACAGGTCCTTTGGACCTGTGGGTACCATTGATATGTAATATTACTGTAGATTCCTTAATATTGCAAAATAACTCATAAACATCAAATTGCAAGAACATAAATTTGTGAGTGCTCTGTTAATCAAGACTTTTTACATATATTTTAGTAACATAAAAATAAAAGTGAGTAATTTTATTTCGTGAGTGACGCTTCTCACAAAATTACATGATAATGAATTCCACATGTATATTTAGGAATTTACATTATAAAAAATATTAAGGGTACACGGATGCTCAGAGGACCCATGCAATCAATTTTTGACAAATTCCAGTATTGCAATGTACTTCATTTTACATTAAAAAGTCTAAACTTGTAAAAGTACAACACTGAGAGGCATGTTCTGTGTTTAGATGTTTTGTATTTTTCTACAGATAAGCAGCATTTAAAAACTTGACTCCTTAAAACATTTTAACCATAGAATTGCCCATTAGATTTTATTTTTGGTCCACAAAAGCCAAACAATCTTCAAAGACTAAGACAGATGGATTATGTATGATGCTTTGCCTCATTTAGCATTTTGCGGATCATATAAAATCAGTATTTGAAAAGGCTAGGATCATCATCAAATTTGGTGTATATATTCCCGATGTTGTTAGAACCAAATATTATTTGAAAAAGTAATAATGTTTCTCAAGTTATACTCTATTACAGTGTAATCCTTTGTTTAACAAAGTCTTAGAACTAACATTTTATCAATACTTTGATATCATAAAAAGTGCCAAAAGAACACTACTACACTGCTATAGCCATTTTTGGACCAACGTATGATTTATTTGGATGGCAATCCTGTTATTTGATGGGTGTATTTTGCAGCAAGAGCATTGCTTACAATTTAATTGACTTAATATATATATAAAGGCTTTGTTTTACTAAGATTTGCAAATTGTTTGAAAGTTGTATTTTAGGTTTCAGAGTATAATGTTCCTCATGGAAAGAAGAACAGAGGACTTTCAGTAACTGTTTCATTAAAATGCTTGAAAGATACCATATCAGAGGAGGAAGAAAAAATTGCCAGAATTTTGGGATGGTGTGTAGAATGGGTAAGAATTGTATCATTGAACTTTATAAGAAACATCTGTCTGATTAGTGAGTGTCAAATATATTCACCTGTAATCTTGTTACTAGCAATTAACATTTTTCAGTTTCTCCTTTCCTGGATAGTTCTAGTCTTTTAGTGTTTGAATATTCTTATGATATAACTACATGAAGTAACCAAATCACAGCATGGTCTGCTTAATTCCATATTAGCTAATAAACTGTTGGAATGAAATTTGTATGAAACATAGAAATTCTTCATTCATCAATTATACATACATAGTAAAATCTAAGGGAAATGGTTACTAATATTAAAATAACACCTATTTAACATTTTTTGAATTTTTCCATAATCATGATAATACAACAGAGATGGTTTGAATGGATATGTTTGCACTTATTTCATTGAATGACTTTGCATTATGAATTTGGATGATGGATGAACTGCATCCAAACAAGTACCCTGGTGTTGTCTTGTGGTGTTTTTTTTTCAAGATTGTGGTACATTCATTTTTATACCCCCTAGATTGGGAATAATTGTCTGTCTTGTCTGTCCACGACATTAACCATGGCCATGATTTTTGAGCCATGCAATATAGTTTCTGATGAATTGAAAGGGAAAGGTCAAACATGCGAATGATAAAGGTCAAGGCCACAATTAAAGTTGACCTGGTCTTGCTCTGGAATACAGTGTGTTTCATCAATACATTTTAAATGTTGGTATGATACTAGTATACCTTTTTCTTACTTTTTATTACCTAATCTGCTGATCTGCCTAGTACATGTAGAAAATTGCAGTATGTACAGTATAAGTTGAAATTTTGGAATTATATTACATGTATAGTCCCAAAGTACGAGTATAATTATTTTGTTAATAATATAAAAAGACCATGTCAACCATGATGAATTGAGTGAGATGGAGGAGATTGGGACCCACCCAGTAGGAATGATATTGTAAATGTATTACATTCAGTCATGTATTCTATTTAGTGCTTTCTATGGAAAGCAGCTACTGCCAAATCAAGTACATTGCTAAATGTCTTGCCAGGTATATTTCATATCTCACATTTAGAAAGTACGAAATCAAATCTATGCTAATTTGTTGAAAAATCAATTTCCGTCAAATATCATACATGCTAGATATAATACAGTTACAGTAAATAGTGAAGTTTGTAAGATTTTTTTTGCGTCTATGATGAATTGACCTTTCTATGTCTGAATAATTTCAGCTGCAGGCCTTTTTCCTTGTCGCAGATGACATCATGGACAGCTCTACAACAAGAAGAGGGAATCCTTGTTGGTATAGAAGGGTAAAAGCATAGTATCTCCAATTTGATAGTGAAACATGATATAATTGAGATAAATAAAATAAAATCCTTTGTTCTGCTCAATACATGCAAATCATTACACAAGGTCTCAGTGTAGGTGAGCAAATCATAGGCTCTGATTTTATTTGTAGATTGGGCCCTTGTGTAGTACATGGCTTATTTGCAAAATTTTGGTCTTAAACCTATCATGTGAAGTAATGTGCATTGTCATTAGATTATGGTTAGTTTAAAGAAAGCAGATCACTATTACTTATTAGGTTTATAACTGACTGTCTACAGATATATATTGGGTTGATCAATCTCATAGACAGCTTGGCTTTGCGTCACCGTCTATGAGATTGATCAACCCAATATATATCTGTGGACAGTCAGTTACAACCTAATAAGTGATTTATTTTCTCGAGGACCATTATCTCATAAAATCAAAGTCAACTTAAGCACAAGAACTGATAATCATATTATTGAATGTAAAGACATATAGGCCTAATTGTTGATAATATATCAAGAGTGTAACAGGTGTTTAATTTTGTTACCAATGACCCCCTCCCCAGTATTTGTGTATCAAACAGTTCTAAAAACTGGAATTTCAATATTTGAGTGGTAACAATGGTAAAGTGCGTGTCAGTGTCCGATATAAAGAGAGTGGTATATCCAGCCCTTCCCCATTTTGCAGATGAAAACATCCTTGGAACTGTAAACATGTGATGATGTGTTACTTCCAGAACATGAATAATCTTTCGTGATCAAATTTTCTGTTGAAAAGAGATGATTTAAAATATCTCTTTATGCCAAGGCGAATATTGTCTCCAGGGAATTACAGGGAATATTCATTTACAATGTGTTATATCGTTTCTACATTTCGTACACCCGTGTTTATAAAAATCAGTGTCCAAACGTTTTATCCAATTTCACACAGTCATTATTTCTTCAAAATCTGCACTCTTGTCTTTTACTGTTAAGTAATCTTAAGCATTTTTATTCACCCTGTTCTTTTGAGCAAGTTACGTTTGACACAAACACCAACAAATCTGACATCATACAAAGGGCCACTACTCAAATTTAAAACTTTAAATTTCCATTACAGATGACAAGCCCCTTGACAGGGATCAGTATGATTTGCAAGATAAACAATAGAAAAATGATTGATCCGCCATATTGCCGGCTATAAGATCTACCGGCCGGACATAGTGATATGGACGGCAGTCACATGGCACAATTAAACCAATGAAAAAGCCACATTTTAGTCTAAGGGAAAATAAAACAAATTAGCATGGCAATTAAATAGAACATGAGAGTGAATGGTCTAAGTGTTTGAATTCCTAAATGTGATCATGTCATGTTGTATGCTCTGACAAGGTGCTTTATATGCTACTCATTTCGTGATGGAGTGAAAGTGTACAGTGATATTACATGTGATGTATGTTATGAATTGTAATATTTCGTATAAAGAATAATGAATACTGTATATGTACTTATTTTCCTATGTTAAAAATTTGGCACAGTTTGATTTGAAGCACTACATGATGTGATCATGATTTAGCACTTGATCTGTGTTTAACAGGAAGTTTATAGAATTTTCATATTTTGGTGTCACTATAAATTAGTGCTATTTCTTCTCCACCAAAGGAACTTAAATCTGCATCCCTCTAAAATAAAGTACAATACAGTGAAAAAAAATAAAAATTGAAGAATTTTAGTCTTTTAAATTTTCCATTAACATAATTAATATGATATGAAATTTTCTGATATGATGAAAATGTGATTATTGAAATGTAAAGCTATATTCATTAATTGATTGGGTAAGGGAAAATGAAATGTAAAAGATAATTTTCTTGTTATGAACTAAGTGAAGGAAAATGCTCAGTACACTGATATTCCATAAACATTTAATTCAATACATGTATATATGGTTCAGCTAAATAATTTTAATTAGGTCATGATTGAGGATTAGGGTGAGGTAACTGTGATTTGTTTCATTTCTTTCCAGCTGAGAATGTAGCATCTGTTTGAGAAGGGAGAAAAAATTCTGTGGAGTTTATGATTTCTACTACTTTAGGTCCTTAATTAAGGGGTCAAAATGTTGTGATCATTGAAAATATTGCTTTTTACTTCCAAACACCCAGATAAATTGGGTTCATAGTTGTAGTAAACTTGGATGCCTCCACCAAAATTATGAAATTCATTGCTCATGAGTCAAGGGTTTAGACCCTAGGACAGGGCTATGAAGCAGGCCTTAGGACAGAGCTATAAAGCAGGCCGAAGAAAAAAGCTATCAGATAGCTCATATACGAGAGTTGTCTGTAATGTTCGTGGACAACTTCTATGTTATGGTCGCATGTTTTGTTTTGAAAAAAGAATAAGGCTTAACATACAATTTATTCTTGTCGTGCGTACAAATTTTCAGGAAAAAACAAGTGTTAGAAATCTAAACTATCACACATTTCTAAGTTCATGTATTGCCTTTGGGAGCAGAGCACCAGTGTCATAAAAACATCATGCATAAATTGTCATATTTTTTCAATGTAGTCACCATTTAGCAATATGTCGTTTTATCCAGTTATCAAATATTGATTCAAACTGATCAGTTTTCATTTGGAAGGTCACATTCATCACCTCATGTCATAAATTGCACAATTGATCAAATCTCCTCCCTCACAAGTAGGACTTCATAGAGGGAAAGACAGCCAAGTCCATAGGGGCTAAATCTGAACTGTACGATGGATGTTTAATGTATGCAAAACCCAACAGATCTATTTCCAGATATATTTTAAGAGAGGTATAGCAAGGTGCATTGTCTTGTTGAAAAATAATTTTGTCCAGATTTGCTGCCAGATGGGGTCGCTTCTTCCCTAATGCCTGAACTAAGTCACACCGTAAGACTTTGCTGTAGTAATCTGCATTTACAGTTTTTCTTGCAGAACAGTGGGTGTTAATATCATTCCTTTTTTGTCAATGAAGAGAATAAACATTTTTCCCAAACGATTTTGTCACTTTAGCTTTTTTGGTTTCATGATTTCAGATTTCATGCGATATAGTTTTAGATATTCCACATTTACCTGCATCTTCAGGTATTGTTAGAGGTTGGTCAGCATTGATGACCTGCATCTCCTCCAACGCCCCTAAGGATGGCCTGTACTTTGGCTTATCATCTTCCAAACTCAAACATCCATCATAAAATCTTTTATGCCACTTGAGTACCATGGAGCGACTTACTTTTGAATGAGTGTTCAATTCCTTCATGAACTTGTGCGTCTCTGTTGGTGTTTCTCCGATGTTTACACAAAACTTTATTATTGCATGCTGCTCCTCACATTCAAAATCTGGTAATTTTTCAAAAAAAATTCACTTGGCATAATTAGTGTTTCCACTATGAAATCCAAAGACTTGTTTGAACGATGATGGGTTTTAATTTGTTGGTATGACACAAGATTACACGTGCTTACTTATGTTATAATGTAATTTTTATGAATATTAGAATCAAAGATATTTAACAATTTGATTTTTTTGTTCAAAATTTCAAAAAAAGATATGAAAGAAAGATAAATATGATGTTTATTCATCGAATGACGGTGTTATTTCTGAAATTAAGGGCTATCCATGAATTTTACAGACAACCCTTGTAATTTGAATATTAATTAATTTACATACACGTATGTCTCTTCAACTTGATATTAATTTCATAATTTCTGTGGAATTGTCTAAATTAGTGGATGCCAATTTTCATGAACTGCAAAGATCTTACAGTTTCATAGGGATTTGAATTTCTGGATATAGATTATATATTTTGAAACTTTGTAATAATTTTGTTGAGGTTTCAAATGTTAAGGGTAGAGATGCCCAGAAATACCCAGAAAATTGAGGCCCTGCAAAATGACAAATGATTCCACTGTGTATTGGGAAAGTATGTATTGAAATGTTATGATTATTCATTTTCTTCATTGTAGGAGGAAGTAGGCATAGTGGCTGTGAATGACGCATTTTACTTGGAGTCATGTGTCTACCATATCATGCGTAGATACTGCAGAGATAAACCTTATTACATCAGCATTGTAGACTTGTTTCACGAGGTAAAAGTTGATGATGAAAGTTTGTTATTTTCCTGTCCATTTGAGTCTGTGGGCAACCATACGGTGATGTTGGCTCCTCTGATTTTTGAAACTCACTAGCATATGTCTGAATGGACCCATAAATGTATACTGTATTTTTATCCATTTTAATGGGCATCAAATTTTGTGGATTTGTCAAGAATAGATATGATTTTGTTGACACATAATTTTATGGAAAGCTATTTTATGATTTTCCTTTGTGAGCAAAAATTGTATTTTCTGGAGCACTTAATTTCATGGTGAATCACAAAAAGAATGAAATTTGGTATTTAACAGAAATGATGAAACCACAGTAGTATTTATGTTAGGTTCGTTCTTCTAATCTAGTGGACTGATAAGTGATAATCCTTAGTTTTCAAAGGTAGAATTTAGCAATATATTATACAATTATGGACATTTTTTTTAGGTCAGTACAATGCTTTAGCTACTTTAGAAGTACAATACTCAATGGGCAGAGGAGGGGGGGGGGGGGTAATTAAAGCATCATACAAAAATGTCAGTGTTTTATTATCTGTTTAAATAATTTAAAAAATTGAAACTGGTTACTAGAGCCTACAAAACAATACATAGTCAGCCATTTTGTTTACAGATACAATGCGTGATATATAAGTAAATGATTGATCATTGAAACCGGCTACTAGAACTTACTATTGATTTATGATCTGTTATCTTTAGATCAGGTTCGCAGTTACTAAGATTCAACAATCATTACTCCAGTTCATGGTAGATGTTCCCTTTATATTTAAATATAATGCAAGACCTAGTGGAAAATAAGTTGTCATTGAATAACCAACAAATAATATTAAATGCAGTGTGAAAATTTCCAATTTAATTTTGGTATTATGTTGGAAAAATTAAATGTTATATTCACCTCAAAGACACATACAGGTGAACATTATACAGTCCTAGAATGCCTATGGTGGAAATACCAAATTTATGATACCCTGAGACAAACAAGCCATTTTCCTAGGTGGCAAAGCCACTGATGGAAATAGCAGGGGGTTTTGTCAAGGGGGACCATAAAGTTGCTATTTCCCAAATTATCCATTCTGTAACTGTTTTATGATGCCAAAACAACTTAAATAAAGTTTAGACCTCAGATAGGGGAAATAACCTCTCTGTCGTAAGGTTATGTAGGATGTTTTTCTTAAGCCAGGAGTTGTAGAACTTTACGAAGGTAATATCAGCCATCAAGCTGCGAAGTACATGCACTTTCTATTGTATCATATGAATAAAACATACAATCATGTACCCTCCATATGATATTAAATTTCAAATAAAGGGGCAAAACTCCTGCAAGAGAGGTTGAAATGGATCAAAATTGCAATATGATCTAGTATAACTCACAAAAAAGCTACACAACAAGTTTCAGATTGATATGTGACAGAGATTGAAAATAGAAATAAAAAACCAGAATGGATGGATGGATGTCTTTAAGACAGGCTATAATGATGTAATAATATATGATAATCATGTTTTCTGTGTTCTAGACAACCATGCAGACAGTTAGGGGTCAGTGTCTAGATATGATCACAGCTCCCTCTGGTGGTAAGGTGGATTTCACCGATTTCACAGAGGATCGATACAACACCATCGTCAAGTGGAAAACAGGATATTATTCCTTCTACCTACCTGTGGCGATTGCTATGTATATGGTATTGAGCACTGTGATCAGCATTTATGCATTCTTACTGTTTAAGAATTCTTCAGAGTTCCCGAAATGTGCCAGTCCACCAGGCATCCCCAGTAAATTTTGAATGGGTCCGGTTAAATCCAAATTTTAAAGGTTAAAATGTCCTGCAGTTTTTACAGACTATTAAAATGAAAAAGAAAATCTTTACAAAATCATTTAATCAATTGTCATTTTATTAGTTACAATAAATAAATAATTTAATGAAAGCCAAAATGTAAGTAAAAATGTTTGATGTTGAGTTCTTCTTTTACACACGCAAGACAGTTTCCTATTTGAGTTTAACGTGTGGCTGATTAAGTGGATGTCAGCAGCCACAAAAGAAAACCTGAAAAAATACAGAAAGGCAAAAGTGGTGATAAAAAAAATGAATAAATTAGTCTGATCAATATTTTAAGGTTTTTTATTGCTTTTATTCAATTTTTATTTAAAACATTGATTTTACAATTGTCTGGTAAATGTTTAATATTTACAGGACAAGTGTCCAACAGATTTTTGACTAGTTTCGGGAACTATTATTCTTGTCTGATAAATACATGTATCTTGAGAAGCCTTTGCTTGACAGACATCAAGCAAGGATTCTGGTTCCCCCTAAGAAGTGGATGACCCCTTTTGATCTTGATGTCACAATGTCAAGGGTCAATCTTCTTTGGACATGGAACGGTATTCTCTGTTCAACATTTTGAGTACCCTTTGCTTGACAAACATCAAACTAAATTTTGCCTTGCTTAATTTTGTGTATTTATGAGAAATGCAGCAAACAATTATTTTCTTCACTATATTTTTAATATCCAATTTATTCTTATCTGAAGTTGGCAATGGTTCAAGATATGACTATGGTGTGCTGCTTAGAATTTGTACGTAGTTTTTGTTGGAATTTTTAATACTACATCCTGAAGTGCAATTTATTCATATTTGAATTTTCAACAGAGTGGAATAACAGATAAAGACTCCCATGAAAGGGCACAACACATCTTGCTACATATGGGCAGATATTTCCAAATTCAGGTACCTTATAAAACTTTTCTCAACCACCCCCTTGAAACTGGTCGCCCTCCACAAAATCAGTGAATATTTATAGGAAGATAATTTTTTGTATTATAGATATTTAAAACATTGAGCACTTGTGAGATAGAAGTAAAACTGGCACAATTTATCAGCAATTTACTGAATTCTAAGCAAAACAGCCACCTCCCTAAACCAACTATTTTCTTCAGTCTGGCTAATGGTCAGTTTAAAGAAGTTTGACCATATCATGTATCATTAACATCATAATTCTGTCACACACTATCATTATCTGGATGTGTTTAATGATGACAACAATAATAATTCATATTTCTAAGTCAATTTGCTGGTTAGATACAAGGTACATGTAATTCAAATATACTACTCAAAGTTTGATAAGGATCATAATTTTCAGCACTTGTAAAACTTTCAACAAAGGTGAATGACAACCAACACAGAGTGATTTATGTTCAGAAATGTTTACTTCAAGAAATTGTGACAGAAAAATTTGGCAAACATGACATTTCATCGCATACTCCTAAGGTAAAGGGAGAGTACCCTGAAAAGCATGGTAATTTCATGATCACGGAATTGTTTAAACTCTGCACATTCCATTTCACACTGCACAAACAAGTGTCAATAGCGGGCATGGCCTCCGTTAGCTCCAATGACAGCTTGGCAACGTCGTCTCATGCTTCCAACGAGGTTTTGAATGGACGCAAGAGAGATATTGTTCCATTCTTGGATCAGAACATTTTCAAGTTCCTGGAGGGTGGCTGGTTGTACAGGACGACGTGAAATCGCTACCTGAAGCATATTCCAGACATGCTCGATAGGGTTGAGGTCTGGAGAACGAGCTGGCCAGTCCATACGAACAATTGTCTCACGTTCCAGGTACTCGTCCACCACCCTAGCACGATGTGGACATGCATTATCGTCCATGAGGATGAAGTCAGGACCAACAGCACCAGCATATGGTCTCACGTACACATCCAGGACTTCATCCCTGTAGCGCACTCCGGTCATCGTGCCTCGCCTTAGGACATGGAGATCAGTTTGTCCAGCTCGACTGATTCCTCCCCAAATCATCAACGACCCACCACCATATCTGTCATGTTCAGCAACATTAGCGTCCTGATATCGTTCTCCTGCCCTTCTCCACACTCGTGCACGACGATCTGTGAAGTCAACACAAAACCTCGACTCGTCTGTGAAAAGTACAGGGGCCCAATCAGCAACCCTCCAATTCACATGAGCCCTGGCCCAATTCAAACGATCTTGTCTGTGTCGCTGAGTAAGAGGGATGCGAATACAGGCTCTCCGGGAACGAAGACCACCTTCATGAAGACGATTACGCACAGTTTGCGTGGAAATGTTAACTCCAGTTGCATTCAGAAGATCATTTCTAAGCGCAGTCGCCGTTGCAAACCGATGACGTCGTGCTGAAATCAAGAGAAAACGGTCATCTTGCTGCGTGGTGGACCTTTCTCTGCCGCCTCCATGTCGATGAGAAGCTGAACCATGAGCTTGATACCGGTTCCAAGCTCCGCAAACAACGCTCTGACTGACACCCCAATAGCTCTGCAACGTGACGTTGTCTTGCACCATTTTCGAGCATTCCTATGCATCTGGCCAATTCTTCAATAGTCAAACGACGTCTTTGACGTTGTGGAGGCATGTTCATAGAGTAACAGTGACTTAAACGAGGTCAGATGTAAAGACAATGGCCAAATTCAATTCAACGACAAGCACTCAGAAATGTGAATAATGTGGGTACCATGCTTCACGTGCTACTCATGATCACTGCAGCATGCATTTCCCTACCTAACCTGTGTTTTGAGGCTCAAGAGGGGTCAGTCCAACACTATGATGAAATTTGCGTGTCTTATCAATTCATATATTGATTTTATAATGTAAGAACTATATGATCCTTATCAAACTTTGAGTAGTATAGTTATCTTATAGTATGATTGATTGATTATATAACATTTAACGTCCCACTCGAGAATTTTTCACTCATATGGAGACGTCACCATTGCCAGTGAAGGGCTGCAAATTTAGGCCTATGCTCGGCGCTTATGGCCTTTGAGCAGGGAGGGATCTTTAACGTGCTACACCTGCTGTGACATGGGGCCTTGGTTTTTGCAGTCTCATCCAAAGAACCACCCCATTTTGTCGCTTCTTACTACAAGCAAGGGGTACTAAGGATCAATTCTAACAACCCGGATCCCCATAGAGATCTTATAGTATGTATTGCTTGGAAATAGTACTGATAGTGCATATTTTATTCCCAGGATGACTTTTTGGATTGCTATGGAGATCCAGAGGTGATAGGGAAAATTGGCACAGATATTTCAGAAAATAAATGTAGCTGGTTAGTTATACAAGCGCTGAGAAAAGCTACCCCATCACAGAGACTTATTTTAGAGGTATGTTGAATGTGATTAAATTGATTATTTTATAGTTTAATCAAATTCATTTTCAAAGTGATTAAATAGTTTGCATACACTTCATCAGCATGTCCTAATGTTTTGATTTATGTAGTACATGTGTGCAGTTGACTTTAATTTTGAAAATATAAAGTGATTT
Organism: Ostrea denselamellosa; assembly: GCA_024699665.1. Taxonomy (NCBI): domain Eukaryota; kingdom Metazoa; phylum Mollusca; class Bivalvia; order Ostreida; family Ostreidae; genus Ostrea; species Ostrea denselamellosa. Next base: position 17,327,942 of record JAMZEH010000015.1, read on the forward strand.
GGGTATTTAATTAAATTCTGTCAGTTTTGATGGAAATTGCAGTGATTGTATCATTGATATGATACAGATCTTTGCGCTCTGGTATCAATGTCCACTAGATAAGAAACTGCAGTAGCCTTTACTGGAACAAATATTCTACCAACAGTTTGTCTTGTTTTTTTTATTCAGGAAAATTATGCAGACACTAATCCAGAAAAAGTCCAAAGAGTAAAAGATTTATATAGAGAGTTGGAACTAAAAGACCTGTATCATGAATATGAAGAAGAAAGCTACAAAGAGTTGATAACGTTGATAGAAAACCACAGAGGAAGTGTACCAGAATCTGTATTTCTGACATTTGCAAAGAAAATTTATAAACGTGATAGATGACAAACGTGCACTGTAGTAATTTTTATCATATATGTGTAAATCTGAACTTTTTAAGTCAACTTGCACATGATCAAGACAGAACATATTGCCTCTGGTATTAAAAATGTTATTTTCATTTTGCATACATTATATAAAGGTGATTAAGTGTACTTTTCTAGATACTTGCTTACTATATGTGTTTAGCTATCTGCGAGAGCTCAAAAAAACAAGGGAACATGGTGATTTCAGAATGGAGTATGTGTTTTGTGAGAATTTATTATGTATTTTGTATACACTTTTGCCATGCAGAATTTTGTATAAACCATACAAAAAATTTAACTTGATATTATTTTTAACAAAAACGTCAGCATCAGCTCACACATTTTATGCCATAACGATAGTTGACAACATACTGTAACTTATAATCTTGACTTTGGTCATCTCAGGTTTTGGACATTCCACAAGGGTCCTCAGTGCCTGTTGTAGCCTGTCCACTATTTGGACATCTCTCTGTGGACATGATCTAGGTCATTGGAAATAATATTTTAAATCCATTGGAAGTGACTTGCCATGATTTGAACACTTCCTAGCCAAGTAAGATTAACCATGGCAATAGAAGCCGTAATTCAAGATCATGACTAACCTCTCAGACCATGGGTATATACACAATATGTATATATGGGCATATACATGTACACAAGTTTGAAGTCACTGTGAGCAAATTACATAAACCCTACCCACTCCCAAATCTGATAATTTTAACATTTCAAGAAATGTTACAACCCCCCCCCCCCCCCCCAAATCATTTTGGTGACCTATTGGTTTATTATTTGTCCGTCATCTGTGTTTAACTTTTGTACATCTCCAGCTTCTGGAACAGCTGAACCAATTTATGATTCAAACATGGGCACTTGATGTTTTAAATATCTAATTTTAAAAGTAAATTGTCTTCCTGTAAACAAATTATAATTGTTTACAAGAGGATAATTATTTTATTATAGATATTTAATATGTCAAGCACCTTCGATTCGAAGGGAACAAAAAATTGTAAATTTCATAGTTGCTTCCTCCCTGGGACCTATTAAACTATCAAAATCAATGTTTTCTTCAAAAATCTTATTGTTTACACTTGGACTTCAAGCAGTCAAACTACTGGCATGATTACAATAATAAGCCCTTTACCAAAACTGAAATTTATGTCCCCTATGTTCAGACCACAAGGTGGGGCCCCAAGTTTGTCATCTATTAAAATGCATTGTATCTTTGTAAGCGTTCTTCACTTCTGAGCATCAAACTATGGTATAATTGTAACGAGACCTAACCCAGAACTAAATTGCACAACTCCTAGGTTCAGGTTTCATGCCCCAGTGTTGGAGCTATAAAGCTGGTCATATATGCATTGTTGCCTTAGAAAAATCAATTTTACTTCAAGGAGGCAAAATGTTCACATAATTATAATGAGATTTGAACCCTCTATCAAAATTACTAAGTTTGTAATGCCAGGGTGGAGCTAGATTGTTCATAAAAATAATGTATTGAAAAAGCAACAGAAAATCTTTTTTAATTGCTGGACATAAAACTGTTTGCATGATTATAATTCATGGCAAAATGTATTTATGACCCCTAGTGGGTTTAGTTAACCAAATGTTGGAAATTGCATAATTATCGTGAGAAATGATCCCTCTTTGAAATTTAAGATTTAATTTGCCCCCGGTTCAGGTCCCAGGTGGGATGTCATGACATATATGTTGCAAAACGGATTGAAGATAAATTGAAAGAACTCATCTCCAATCCCATTTCATTATTCAGAAAAATGTATTTAAAACATACTTGGAGCTGTGTATATTCTGCTACAAATATAAGCTTTCAAACTATACTATTATCATTCCAAAATGAGTAAAAACATTTGCAAATTTAGTTTCTTTAATCTATAGATTCATAAATTTGTGATGCTTACATGGCAAAAAGTAGCTTGGAATGAAGTTCAGATTAGTTTGGGTAGAAACATTCCAAGGCTCCCTTCAATTTACATGTAGTAGCAATCTTAAAACACTGATCTACTTGCTCTTATTCTAATCTTCATCATATTATTAGCCTGCTGTGAAAAAGTTTTATACATTTGCACACTGTCATTTTTCATCCACAAAAGCCTTAAATGTAGTAAGGAACTTGATGTATTCTTTGTGCTCATATCTGGTGCTAATATCTATCAACTCTTTAGCAAATTCATTGTCTATTTTGCGTTCATCCAACATGTCCATCAACTTTTCATACATTTCTCCATCCATTGTTTCTCCACTGCAAACATATGTTGATGGCAAGATATCACCCTTGATTACACTAAACTGTACAATTTCAAATTTATCTCTGACGTCCTGCTCATCGCCATCGTCTGCGTCAAGTTCGCTGACAAACTGACAAGAGATGCGGATCTTCATGCCACTTGGTTTATTAACCTCTACAATGAACGGCGGCCTGCAAATCATTTGTGGCATTTCGTTTGTTTCTTCGATGTTGAAATCTGATGATCCTTCATCGACTAAGTCAGTAGCGTTGTTAACATTAAATTCTATTTTTATAGACTCGTTTCCCTCTTTCCTGGACATGGATATTTCGCATCCATCTTGGGTAATTTTCCAGTCTTTGAAGTAATTAGACGCCGTGCTGCTTGAAGATTTTTTCTCATTCTCAATTTCCTTGGTGATATGCTGAGACATGTCCTGGTCCGTCTCCGTGTAGAGCCATCTCGTCTGGCAGGAATTGTACCCGAATTTCCTCGATATGTTTACACCGCCAGCTATCTCGCTTTTGTGATACTTAGCCGGTGACAACAATCTTTTAAATGAAGCAGCTGTACTGAAGGCCCGTCTCGATTTCTGAGCATTGCTAAAAATTGATTTCATAAGTAATGAAGACATTTTTGTCACTTTAAGTTTCACAAATGGAAAGGTTATTCACTCTTATTCACTGCAACATGTGAACGTGCTTTTGTATACCGAACCCGATCAGATTATACAATTTGGAGCGCCAAATTAACATAAACTCAAATATTTGAAGATATACTTAATTATTTGACGATATTATCAATTCATTTGATGCGCGCATTAATTCAGTGAAAGACTTCGAATTGAATTGTTGACAGCACCAATTATTCTGTTGAAAAGTGCAATAATTCAGTTGATACGCGCATCACTTCAAATACGCCGCGCAATAATTCAAGTATTGCTCTCTTCAATATTAAATCAATGATATCATTAATTATTCAATTAATGCGAGGAATAATTGAATTATTGCTTCCTTTCAATGGAATTAATGACATCATTAATTTATTTGATGCGTACGATAATTCTTCGAGACAGACAATCTAATTAAAATTTGATGTTATGTTAGATCCGGTCACAAATTTTTCTCTACAAGGAATAATTTTGAGATGAGATAGTGGACATGAATTTTATAGAACAACTACCAACAATTGCTGCAATGATTCAGCACGACGTGTTCTTACACCTATTGGAAGAGTTACCGTTGCAAAAAGCCTTAATCATTTCGAAACTTAATCATCTTTTTATATCATTACCAAAACCTGATCAGGAAATAGTTTCTATTTTAACAACACAATTGTTTAACTTTGGCGTCAAAATGTGATAGAATTAAACGCGCAGTTGTCACACAGCATCAAACATGTGGTGGTCTCAATATGGTAAATATTAAGAATTTTATACTTTCGCTGAAATGTTCTTGGATTCAAAGGGTTATAAAAGGTAACCACTCATGGTTAAGTATTTTTGGAAACAATTATGGGTAAGATGTTGTAGATAAGCTGTTTAATACAGGTAATGATTATGTGTTGAAACTTTTGAAATGTACTACAAACAGTTTTTGGAAAGATATTTTAGAGTTCTGGCTATTTATAATTTCTGATTGTTTTAACAAACTCACACACGTTAAAATTCTATCGACCCCAGTGTGGTTCAATTTCAGGTATTACAGTCATTAAAAACAGTATATATATTTTTTAATCAAAGAATTGTATGATAAAGGTGTGAAAAGTATAGATGATTTTTTGGACAGCAATGGTTTTTATTACACTAGAGAAGAGTTTGTTGAAAAATTTAACATTCGTCGTGTTTGTTTATGAAATATAATAATATTATTTGTGCAAATTTCAAAGTTTCTAAAAGAGACACGATTTTCCAGAGGTGGTTTTCTAAGGTTACAACGCCCGTATTTACCCATGTTATATAACATTTTATTGTTGGTCGATAAATGCACAAAACCTATTTATAACAATAATACAAACAATGTTGAACCGACTGCTTGTGCATAATGGAATGATGAAATGCAACTGAAAGGACATCCAGAGGTGGAGTTACAAGATATATTCAAAGTGTGTTTTAAAGTATCTACCAACCCTCCCATCCAGTGTATTTTAAAGTATCTACCAACCCTTCTATCCAGTGTGTTTTAAAGTATCTACCAACCCTTCTATCCAGTGTATTTTAAAGTATCTACCAACTCGTCTATCCAGTGTGTTTTAAAGTATCTACCAACTCTTCTATCCAGTGTGTTGTAAAGTATCTACCAACCCTTCTATCCAGTGTTTACAGTATAAATTTTTACTTAGAATAGTACCTGTTAAATATCATCTTTTAAAAAAAAATGAAAATAATAGATAATGATATCTGCACCCTGTGTAATAAGGAATGTGAAACTATTTTGCATGTATTCTTCATGTGAGGAAAGGTACTGCATATCTGGAATGAACTAAGCTTGTATATTTATAACACTACGTCGATACGTGTAGGTTTTAACGCCAAAAAAAACGTAATTTTTGGAGAGGTACCTTTTATTCACAAAAAGTTTGATGTTAACTTTATAATACTGTATGCCAAATAGTATATTTTTAACTGTTTGAAAGGTAGAAAAATGCTAAATTTACTAGGATTGATAAACTTTTCTAAAATGAATTATAACATTGAAAAATATATATCTGTTAAGAATTTAAGTGTTGAGAAATTTGATCCTCTTTGGGAACAATGGAAAGCCATAATCGAAATATAATAGCATTTGTGTGTACAGAATCAAAGGGGAAAAAAGTTTTTTCCAAGCACATATTTTATATTTTATGATTTTTATAATATGAATTGATTTCTAATGTTCTCTAGCTTATTTCTTTCATAGTTTCTATTGTTCGTTGTGCGATATTGATATCTGGCATTATTAAGTATTTTATGTATTCTGTATAATTTTTGATCTGCATTTTAGTATAATGTAAAGCGCTTTAGAGTATATTTAGATAAGGCGCTATATAAGTGCCTTATTATTATTATTATAAAGATCGCATTTATGTTACTTTTCCATAGCATGTAAAATTTAGGCAAGTTTTTGAATATATGTACAAGTAAGTGTGAGCCAAGTGTGCAAGTTGGCATGCGAGGGCATTTCTGTGCTTAAGTATATACAATTTAATGTTTATATAGTATAATGTAATATTTGATATGTAGCACAGAAATAAAGCATTAAAAAAAATTAATTAGATTGTGAGACAGAGAAACTACATGTATATAATTAGAGATATCTTCAATTCAACATATCCACAAATGAATTTATAATCTCTTTAATTGAATTGTTGCTCTCTTTAAAATTTGAGATCTTATATCGCGGTATTCTTACATTCTAATACCAAAACTAAATAAATAGTAATATGAAAGTAAATATATGGTAAGTACGGACCCCTGGGCACACCAGAGGTGTAAGCACTGAAGGTTTGAACACATACATACATGTATGACATACGGGTGATATTATTGGTTCCCATGCAATTTTTTATACTTATTGAAAGTGTATCCACGCTCGTCTGGTGTATGTATCTTTAGCAGCTTATGTAAAGTGATTTGTTTTCCAATCTCAGGCCCTAAAATTATGACAGTTTGTGAGCATTAATATTTTGTCAGTAGAGATGACAAATTGTGAAAATTTTGTAACCGATTAGTCGTAAATTTTTTGTCGACCGATTAATTAACCGGTTAATCGTTAAAAAATATAATTCTACATTTTTTAATTAATTCATTTATTTTTCTTTTGTTTTAATTGAGTTTTTTTTAATTTAATGCAAAACAGTATGACGAGTGATACATGTTTACAAGTAATACGTGAACACAAACCACATGCAAGCAAGAATGTGTTTAAGAATTCAAAATGATCACTTTTTGCAATGTCACAGTAGAACAGTGCATGATATATTTATTTATTATATTTCAATATCTTGCTTGAAGTTTATGTTAAAGAAATAATTCAAATGGCTTCGATGATTTGCAAGAATTCCAGCAGTGGAGAAAATCAGTCCGGACGGCACTATATTACTAACACAGCTGACATTTCATCTGTCTTGTTTATTTCTATCAATATGCGTGAAATGTTAGGAAGTTACTCCGGAAGCTGTGAATGATTATGATATAAATATAAATATAATTATGATATAAATATGATTTTTCCCTTCTTATTTTCATCCTTTGACTTCATATAACTTATCTGACCAGAAATGTACATGTATGTTACTCGTCCTCATTTACCATGCATTGCAATGGTTCTGAAAGGCATAATTGGACTTTATTAAACAGTATTGTTCATAGTTGACTATATATAGTTGTTAAGTACTGAAACTGTAGAATTAATTATTACAGTGAGTGACGTCACTGATTGATTTTTTTAATTTGACACTTAAACAGGTTCTTTTCATTCAAAAAAAGTTTGATACAAGCACAATACACATTCAACAAAGGATTTTTAATGAGAAATAAATTTCATTTTGTAAAATAAATGATGGAATGATCTGCGCCGTATGCTTCACATTAAAAAGTAACCCCGTTGAAAAACGACCCCATCCCCTGAGATCATTTCTTAACGTTAAAAGTTCAACCCTATCAAAATTTAATGTTACATTCTGATAGAAAATGGTCGTTGAATCACCCTGCCTTGGACAAAATATTATAGATTACAGAACCGATCACAAAAGTAACAACCTTTTCTTGTCAAAGACTTGAGGAAGCAAAAACCAACAAAAACAGAAAGCAGCAGATGACGCGAGCGCCGACGGGGCGGTTTTCAGCCAAATATATCACCAGAACAGGCAACTGGAACGTATAAACAGCGTGTCAGAGTGGTAAATGTTCACATGAAGCAAAAAAGATGGACAGATACAAGATTGAAATCTTGGGACTAAGCGAGGTTTTCAGACTTCTGTGCTGTCAATAGTCCAGTTATAGGAGGTACACATTTTCCTCTCAAGAGATGTTATAAAGTTACATGGGTGTCACCAGCTGGAAATGCAGAGAACCAGTAGACCACATTGCCATCTCTTAAAGATGGAGATCATCACTGGAGAATGTAAGGGCAAAAAGAGGTGCTGGTGCAGCGTCAGATCATCACCTAGTAGTACAGTTCAGTTGAAACTCGTAGCCACGAAAAAGGCTGAAACCAAGAAGAAGAGAGTTTAATGTTGGGAAACTTAAAAGATCATGCCATGAAACAGGAATTCCAACTTTCTCTCCAAAATACATGTAGATTCACAGTTTTATAAAACACAGAGATGAAAAATGACAACACAAACTCAACAAAACAAGCAATATTAGAAATTTGTAAAGAAACTTTAGGATATGTACAATACAAAACAAAAATGTATGTCGGACGATACTTGAGACCAAACACCAATCATTTTCTGTTAGTCCTGAATATTTTCAAAAAATAAAAATTTCCAACATTTTTCAAAATCAGTTCTACACCAAGCTTCATCCCTGGTGTGTACCATAACGTCACCATCTTGGTATATGTAAACATGTGCAAAAATCCATATCATAATCCCAATCTGTAAAAATCTACAAATATACAATGCAGACTACAGGACTGATAGTTATATTTGTCAACCAGTCCTTTATTAAGAATGAATGGCAGGACCATCCATTTTCAACATGTCTGGTATTAAAACTCATTTCATAGTGAAATGGTTTTAATAAATTTATTATTAATTGCTCAGAGAATAAATTACTAAAGATTCAAATGTACAGAAGAACCTAATTTTTACGTTCATGATTTATTACGTTGAAATAATAAAAAGCAAAACCAAACCTATGTAAAATAGACATGGTTATTATGTTGTCTCAACATGCCAGGATTCAGTATTACGTTTTAAAAAAATCTGACAGAAATGTGATAGATAATAATGTAATTATTGTTTATTTAAAAATTACACATCCTTAAAACTTTTATTAACAAACAGTTTGGGTATCCACAAACAGCATGGGCAATAGTTATCAGTCTTTCCGATGACATCATATTTCTGGTAAATATGTGTGGTCAGTGGGGTTTCACTGCCAGTAAATAAAGCTGAGGCACACTGATCACAAATTAAAAAGTTTGGCTCTATAATAAGTACAAGAGGCGTGGATCAACTCAACAATTTTGCATGTTGTATAGCGATATTTTAATAAAATCAAAGCTAAATAAATAGTTATCAATAAAAAAAATGGATGTTTCTTGATATTTTTTGGGTACAATTTGATGTTCAAATGTTGAGTACCCATGAGTTTTTGAGTGAAATTTACACAAATGTATTATGCAAGAAAACGGAAGTTATTATTGTGGTCTAAGGTGAACACTTGTCAGATGCAGATCACTCAGAAAACCAAAGTTTATTAAGATCCTACACGAGCAATAAAGAAAAACAAGGATAAAGGCATGAAGAATAGGGACATTTAAAATAAGCTGTAAAAACACAGAATGTCAAAATCATTGAAACAAGGTAACAAAATAAAAATAAAAATTACTACCCCCCCCCACCAACTCTATTACGGAGAATATATGTATTCCAAGTGATATTTTTACTGGAATTCACTTGCAACAGTTATTATGTTGCCCCCCCATATTACATTATATGTTTTGTGAAAAAATGAGAAACTTGATAAAGGGGATCCACTGTATTATTTACCTTACTTTATAAGCATAAAGTACCTGTCATTGAATACATATATATGGATGAACATATAAGTTTTCTTCAGAACACCTAATTCAGACTATAAATACATGTGTACTTGACTACATTTAAACCTCTCCTTCTCTAAGTAAACAGTCATTCCTATGCTCTTGAAATATTCATAAGAATTTCATCATGTAAAATTAAATCTTTATTGAGTCAACATGATTGATAGTCATTCATATGACCAAATAACAAAAGTGAGTCATTGAGTCTAAAATACTTGTATTGTTTTCATTTTAATACACAGAAATTTTATTGGAATTGTTCACAAATTTGAAAGTGAACACTTCATTGGATTTGTTTTATTTTTTTTTTAACTGGATATTTGGTCAAAATTTACATTTACCATTGATGATGTCCATCAGACCTTGGTATGACTATAAATTAATTTGGTGATCAAAGCAGATAATGATACATTGATTGATTGATTGTTTTCCGCCACACTCAACAATTTTCCAGTTATCTGGTGGCGTCCAGTTTTTTATTGGTGGATGAGAGAACCCAGATACAATGTACCTGGGAAGAGACCACCAACCTTCTGAGACAATGATACAGATTATATGATAACATAATTATTCATAATAAGTACTACATTTCTCAAATAAATGTCAAGTTAACAAACTTCAGTTTTCACTCAAATGTGATTTCATTTTCTGTAAGAAATCAACATATTGCTGGTGTTCATAATCTGTACTAAACTCAACCAGTTCCTCAATAAACTTATTGTCAATCTTCCTTTCTTGTAAGATATTTTTAAGTTTGTCATACAGCACCGAATCAAATTCTTGGCACACATAGTTTTTTGGCAAACGTTCACCTTTGTATACTTGAACGCTTGTGATCAAAAACACATCAGTTCCCCTCGTCCCATCAAAACGCTCTAGTGGCTCTTGATCCGACACACAGTCACATCCTATCATCATTTTCATTCCACTTGGTTTTGTTATTTCTACCATGAATGGTGGTCGTGAAGACATTGGTGGACCATCAAAATTATCTTCTTCTGATTCAATGTAATTATCCTCTAAAGAGTCATTAATGTTGAATAATACTGTGATGGTCTCCGATTGGAATTCTTTGGTCATTGTGATTTCTGAGTCCGCCTTTGTAACTTTCCAGTCTGAGAAATATGATTTAACATTGTGCATACCCGCTTCCACCTCGCTTTCAATTTCACCTTTTAAATAAGTTACCATTGCTTTGTCTGCTTCAGGGGGCACAGGTGTCTGATGCAACGGTCCCTTAGATCCGAATTTTCTCCATGTCACGACCGAATGTTTTGTCATTGTATCTTGGCTTGACGCCAAAATAGCTACAAATCTGAAATTTTGCTGAAAGAAGAAACATTTTCTTCCAACTGCATTCATTGAATTCAACAAACTCGATACAATTTTCATTATTATAACCGTAAACGTCTCCCCAGAATTTGCTCACTGTCACGACTGTGTCATCACCCTTCGGATACGAATTTCGTTAATTCGTACTCTGAAATCTCGTGCTTGGTTAACTCGTACCGAATCGTAAATTCAAGGGTGTACATTAAGGGGGTATCTTTATTTTGTCATAATGACCGACTTCCTATTAAAACATGAATGAAAATAACAATATCAGCAATATTTTTCTATTCCTTTCGGATTTAATTGCCTTTGAGAGTAGCTCAAAAGGTTAGCTCGTCGACTGCGGAACTTTGAGTCTGCGGACTGGCGTTTGAGTCCAGCTTCAGTAGGGGTTTAATTTTTTTTTATCTCATTACTTTTAACTAAACATGCATTTTTTCACTAAATAAAGTAAATTTGAATCTTTCAATTGCAAAATATTGTTGTACATATCCTCCACTTTACATCCACATTAAATTTCTCTGGTGTAGCATTCCTCCTTAAAGTTTCCTTAAATATATCTTTTATTATATACATGTAGGTCAAAGGCACGTTTGCATTAATGTCTTACTTTTCAATTGCCCCGATAATGTACAATTACAGAACACAAGTACAAATAAAAAGATCAACTATGTTTTTCCATTTTTGTCAAGTATTTTTTTTTGGGGGGGGGGGGGGGGGGAATTATGGCCGCGGCATGAAAAACGTTGCAATTCTTGATTTTTTCCCATTTGTATTGTATAATTTTTCATTCGTATTGTATAAAAACTATAAAATACCAATAGAATACACATGTAATACAAATTGATGATTATAGACATACAAAACAAGCAGTGAAACAGCAAATTCTTGGAGGTTTTTAACCGATTTCCAATAGTTTTATTTTCATCTTCTTGGAGGTCTTTAATTAATTTCCAATTTTTTTTCTTCACCAATTCCCAGTAGTTTCATTTTCATCTTCTTGGAGGTTTTTAACCAATTTCAAATATTGTTTTAAGTCTTTATTAAGGAAGTTTTCAATTTTATTTAAAGAGACACTACAGCTCACTTTGTTCAAAAATCGTAAAATGACAATTTTCCCAGATCTATCTCTAATTTTATTGCATAGTTGAATGTATAAACTTTGCAAAAGTAACAGATTTCTAAAGTTGAAAATTCTCGTTTAAATGCAAAAATTCATAATTTTTGAAGGCCCTTTTTTATCAACATTGAGACTTCCTCTTTCGGTCATCAGATGCATGTGCACGGACGGTAAACAATCCAGTGAGAGGAGGGATGCAATGGCTAAACCCAGAATTTTGACAGATTATGCGAGAAAAGAGTTAAAATAGAACGAGATACAACTCTTACGCAAACTAGAGTTTACGAGGGGATATTACTATGACCTTCTAGCTACGAGACACAGACGCAGGGCTTTAAAAGTAAGTGCTATTTTTATCAAAACACATGGCGTGGTTTTTTAAAATAAAAAATAAACATTATTTGATTAATAGGGACATGAAATGTTTTCCGTTATAATAATGATTTATAATTACTTAATTATAAGAAGCAGGTATAATCCCATACTCAAAAAACGAGTGCGGACCCTTTTAAGGTTTATTTTAATAAGTTTTTACAGAGTCACGTGATGTAAAATTTCCGAGTCAGTACGAAGAAACCATTGAATTCCGGATGATCTTTAACGCGCATTTTAGGGCAAATTATTGCATTCCTAATGTTCAAAATTGTCAGTGTTGTTATGAAGTTTATTTTATCACTGCATGATTTAAAAAAACCCCACTTAATTAAAATGCGGAGAATGATCTGTAGTGTCTCTTTAAGATTGACTGTTTATATTCTTTATGATTTTTCTTCAATGTTTTTATGTGAAGTCTATAGAATTTGTAATAATGGTTTGAATGAATCCACTTTCATGGATTTTAGATCATTTATTAGAGAGTGGAGAATGACTGTATTTAGTTTAGACTGGTCTGTAACTTTATTTAAGCATGTACTCCAAAGTTTCATATTGAGTGTAACAAAGTTTTTTGGAAACTTTGACTACAGAAAGTTAAGAGTGCCTCATCAATTCCTGTTGTATTTCATGTATCAATGATCAAAACACTGCAGGTTTTAGAATTCTGGAGATCAGAATGTTCCTGTGACGTACCAGGTACCTGTTATTCGCATTCATTCACCCACTCACCCCCGCTCATGCACCATCACATCAAATTACCACAGCACCCTATTCCATTGCAATGAAAATAACTAAAGTGATTTTTTTCAACATATTTATTGAGATTTGATTTTCGTGTCCAGTAAAGTTATCTTGTAAAACTTGACCCAAGAGTAAAGCACTCCAACAGAACAATACACAGAAATTAACATTAAAGGTAAAAATGGAAAATTTTTGGAAATGTTCAATAAAGGAAATATTGCACTGTTCCATAGTTCTAATGGAATAAGTCCAAGAATGTAAACTGATTCAAGTGAACTCAGAAGAGGCAGGCACTTCCAATTCCAACAAGAGCTACAAATAGAAAAAAATGACATTGTTTTTCTTTATAAACATAATTATAATTAAATATTATGTTGACCAAAATATTATAACACATTTAATTATAGTTAAGGAGATTTATAAATACTCACTTGTAAATATATCCAAGACTAGAAAATGCACACAGAGAATATGTTAACATCAAGACAACTTTGGTCACGGTTTCTGAAATGAGGAGCATGAATGTGTTAATTATAAAGCTGTAAATCCAGGCTTGTTTCTGTAAATGAAGTTACGATGTCTGTATGCCAAGAGTTTATGTTAATTCGTAGTATGCAGATGTCATACTTTATTTTCAGAGACAAGTGTCTGAGCTCTACCTCCTCCATCTCCCCATATCAGAGAGATGTGATAATTTTGAACCTATCACTCTGAAAAAGAATGTATGAGCATAGTTGCAGATCTGCCTTCAGTCTACCCATAAAACTGGATTGGAAAATATACACATCTCTTATGCATCACTTACTTTTAGAGAAATATGAAGTCATATGCAAATGTTTGTTTTTTGTTTGTTTTTTTATTGTTTTCCGCCACACTCAACAATTTTTCAGCTATCTGGTGGCGTCCAGTTTTCATTGGTGGAGGAGAGAACCCAGATATAATGTACCCGGAAAGAGACCACTGACCTTCTGAAAGTAATCTGGCAAACTTTCTCACATATATCGGCGTGAGCGAGATTTGAACCCGCGTCGACTAGAGATGAGAGGCCTTGTGATTTTGAGCGCGATGCTCTAACTACTCGGCCACAGAGGTCCCCCATATGCAAATGAATTACAAATGAATATGACATGAAAAAATACACAAAAGCAAACATACCAGCTTGTGTGAAAAGTAATGGAAAAAGAGAATAATGTCCTGTTGTAGAAAGAATCAGGAAAATGGAGGCATCTTCTCTTTTGTTGAACACCAACAAACTGGAAATGCATTTACATACAAAGTATGAAATTATGAATAATTTGGATAGGAGAGAGAACATTTTGCATTGAAAATAATAATTTTCCATAATTGAAGCTTTTTAATAAATTCAAATGTAAAAAAAACAAAACAAAACAAAGGAATTGATTTATATAATATACCATAATGGTAAAATGATGAGGAGGATGGCTTTTTCATGAACATGCCAGCCAAACAAGTATGATCCAAAAGCACACAGTACAGTTGCTCTGATGAAACTTTCTGATCCTTTTGAACTAAACCACATATGATACATGACTGGCTGCAATATGAAAAGTTCATTAGTAAATATCCAAAATCCTTAGTAGTCAATGATGAGGATTTCATCAAAATGATACATCATTAAGAACTCACTCTTCAAATATTCTAATTTTTACGTGTCATATTTCATGTATCTACATTTCATAAAACTAGAATACAAACCACAATGGAAAGAAGTGTTGCTATCAGAGTAGCAACAGGGGGAACAGATGGCAACACCACATGATGGAATTCTTGAACTAGTCCCCCTGTCATCACTGCAGAAGGGGAACCAGATGTAACATGTAATCTTGATCCTGTTTAAAATAACCATGATGCATTTAATAGAAAGTCACTGTAGTTGAGAAAGTATCTCTTATTACAAAACTATTTGTTATAAAGATTTCTCACCTAATATTGTTAAAACTTTGTCAACAAAGTTATACAAAGCCCAAAAGTTAGGAGCCCAATAGGCATGACACAGCCCTCTCTTGAAGGGAAATAACCGAGACAAAACTTGTGGCACTTGTTTCTACAGAAAAGAAAACATTCAGGATAATTTCAATTAGCCAAGAAACTTTTTCATGTGGAAAAATGATGAGAATTAATGTATATGTACAATTGGTTAAATTTTAATACAGTCTATTTTACATAAAGAACAAATTTTGCAATAAATTTTGTTAAATAATGAGTAAATATGTACTGCACTTACTAAATACAGAAATGGTCCAAAAGATAATGCAAACACATAAATGACAACAAGACCCAGAGAAATGAGACGAAATGGTGAAAATGATGACCACTGGAAAATTCCACCTAAAATTAATAACACAAACAATATGAATAAAGTACTTGCTAAACTTTATTAATAATTCTAACAAGCATTCAAAGTGTTTTGCAGACAACACAAAGTCCCCTACCAGTAGGATAATTCAGTCAAAAGTAGGTCAAGCGTAACAAAACTCGAACTTGATCTGTAACTATCCAAGACAAAGCCACATATCAAATTTCATTTGAATACCTTCATCCAACGTGGAGAAAAGTCTGGAAAACTGATTCATGCAATACATTAAGAGGCATTATTCAGTCAAAAGTAGGTCAAGCGTAATGAAATTCAAACTTAAGTCTGTAACAAACTTGATTTGTACCTATCCAAAACAAAGCCATACATAAAATTTCAGTTGAATATCTTCATCTAATGGCTTGAATGTGGAGGAAAGTCCAGAAAACTTATTCTTGCAATTTATCAAGGGGCATAATTCAGTCAAAAATATGTCAAGCATAACAAAACTCAAATTTGATATGTAACTATCCAAAGACAAAGCCATATATAAAATTTCAGTTGAATATCTTCATTCAATGCCAAGGAAAGTCTGGAGAACTAATTCGGAATGACAGAAAGACAGATGATAGACAGAGACAGAAGGACAGACAGGATAACCTAATAGTCCCCGTCGGCAAAGCCAGCAGGGGACTAAAAAGGTTAAATGGGAGGAAAATTATCCAGGGGTAATAAAAAATGTACAATGATACAAAACCTTAACACATAATTACCTTTTTTAAAAATTGATAATGGATCAGCATTAGCCTTCTGCAAGACTTACCCTTTGATTTAAAGCAATAATGTCTCAGCAGATAGATGAAGTATGCAGGAGCAATGTAAAGGTATATGTGTTTGAAGTTCAGCAGTACTGCAAACCAAACAGCTGCCCAAATGACCTGATTCTGCAAAGCATATTCATTCTGTTATCCGTAATGAAATGTTTGTGCATTTTTGGGGATCTGTACTATCATTAATTACAGGCATTTAACCTATGTATTACAGGAAGAGTTTCTGTATGAATATACATGTACATAAATTTAAAATATCAAATCTGCAAAGAGAGAAGAACAAACTTTCCCTACCTGTAGCATGCATGTCATAGACCATATAAGAATTCCAAACATGAAGCCATTGTATTGAAAATGAATATGTAATGATGTTAAGGATTGTAAAAAAAAAAAATACAGTGGTAATTGCTTTAAACCAAGTTTTGTTTCTCTATGACAGCAACTAATATTGCTGAAGAGCCAAAAAGTAGGTAAATACTTGGAATGATTATAGGCTACATCAACAGGAAGGTAATTATGTTAGTCGCCAAACTACAATTTACAATAGTCACATATATTTTGCAATTCAAGTACAAGGGTTATACTGAATTAACTTTTTTGTATGTGTTTCACATTCCATTTGATAATTTTTACTCAAATATAGAAATAACCAGCTTTTGGTGAAGTACCACAAATTTTGTCTTACGCATGGTGCTTATGGTTGTGGTTTCTTTATTGTGTCAATACCAACCACGACATGGGAACTCCATTATAAAGGCATATCTGATTGTCTCTCCTCTATTCACTTCTAATACTGGGTGCTTAACAAACAAGTCATTTGACTTAAAATTAGAGTTACAATATGTGTGATGCACATATGATTTTAATCTTGTAAACAAATAAAAGGATATGATCCACTATCAACAGCCCAAAGTTACACAAAATGAGAATCGACATAACCAAGGCTTTGTTGGAGTACACGTTGTTATCAGATGATTTGGATTTTGTCCATGAATTTTTCATAAAATTACAGAACCTACAATAGAAGTATACAATGTAGACATGGTTAATACTATAGACATGGCTAACAATGTAAACAAATCAGTTTTATGAATACCCTACAATCAAATGACTTGTGTTCCTACTCAAGATATGACATTAATATACAACTATGTTGTAGACATTTGGAGATAACCTTCATGGAATCGCAAATGAATCTTTTTTAAAACAAGATGTAGCAGTGCATTTGTACTTCATTGATACCTGTGACATAGATAATTTTCTAGACATTTAATGTTTGTCACTTCAATATAAAGATGACGTAACACTTGTTTTGCTGTAAAGACTATAACTGTGTTTACATAAGTCATTGTTTACGAATGCTCTGGAAACTTCATTTTTAGTATAAATGCACTGTGAATATTGTGATATTACTAAATGTAGGCAATTACTTTGATTGGAATTGACAGCTGACTTGTGACAGTTTTGTGTGTGAATTCAGCTCGACATTAAACCAGCATCAGACACTGATACTGTATACCTATTATATACTAGTAATTTGTTATTGGTATATTTTTCTTTCAATAATTGTAAATAAATTGTTAAAATCTTTGAATTGTCTTTGTGATTGATTTTTGCTGGTCACAAGGGTGTTATAACCCAAACAATACTATGCCCCTGATGGCAACAACAACATATGAAAGGTGTTTTCATAAGGAATCTACATGCATATACAAAATAGTTCAGGAGATATTGCCTAGATTAACTTTTTTTAAAAGTAGGCCAAACTCTAGGGTCAAAGTTACCAGGTCAAAAATTTTAGTACCAAAAATTTTTTGCCACAAGGAACAAACATGCAATATGAGAGCCCTATCATTTACAAACGAGGGGCTTCCATGGCCGAGTGGTTAGAGTATTGTGCTCAAAATCACAAGGCCTCTCAACTCTAGTCATTGCAGGTTTGATTCTCGCTCACGCCAATATGAGGAAGTTTGCCAGTTTACTTTCGGAAGGTCAGTGGTCTCTTCCCGGGTACATTGTATCTGGGTTCTCTTCTCCACCTATAAAAACTGGATGCCACCAGATAACTGAAAAATTGTTGAGTGTGGCGGAAAACAACAATCAATCAATCAATAATTTACAAACGTTTTGAGCAAGGTCAAAGTTTTGAAATTTGGGTTAAACTCCATGGTCAAGATCACAAGATAAAAGATCATGGTATCACATGAAAGCTAGGTCTTGTCATAAGATGTCTGTATATAAAATTTGAAAGCCCTGCCTTCTATTGCCTGGGTTAACTTTTCTTTAAAGTAGATTAAATTTCAAGGTTAAGGCCAACAATTTTGGTAGTTTTGTCACAAGGAATGTACATATAAAATGTGCAAACCATATCCCTCTCCATTTAGAATTTATGAGCAGGATTAAAGTTTTGGACAGAATGACATGCAGAACAAAAAATATGCCTCAGATCTTTAATCTTGAGGGCATAAAAATGCTATAAGTATAAATTATATTTGTAAACAAAATTCTACAAAGTTTAGGATTTTTTTTTAAGTCAACTGAACGTGCATAATATAAACCTCCAAATGAATGTGATAAGAACCTTGGCTTTAGACAAAGTTTACATCATTAGACGAGTGATATAAGAATCTTGGCAATAGACAAAGTATACATCATTAGACATCTTGAACACTTCACATCCATCATTTCTTACTTGTTGACAGCTAGCACCAGGATAAAATCTGTTATTATAACAGAGAGTCGCTGGAAAAGGACAGTGGCCTCACTGGCATAATTCAGATTCTCCACCCTCAACATGTCCTTGTCAAAATAGTAAGCAGCTTTTGCAAGGAAATACTCAAACCATGCAAAGAAAGGGGGATAATCCAAGGTCCATTCTGATGTTTTCTGAAAACATAGATGCACTCTCTGTTGAGTGTTACTATTAACAAAACTCATTCTAAAATTTTTTTCCCCATTCACAATGGTTTCCTGCCACTAAAATCAGAACAGACAATAGGTTGTTTTGTTTTCTGCATTTTTTAGCTCATTTAAAGTAGAATTTGTGTAAAGAGAACATTTTCATGATCAATAACAACCAGTCTAGACACAGACTATCCTAAATAGGTAGAGCAAATTCATTTTATCATTATTGGTATAAAAACTTACTTTACACTTTATATGAATGAGTTTGTTTATTGTGCTGTAAAAAGTTGGGATCAAGAAGTAAGAGGAAATTCATAATTTTTCCACTAATTTAAAACTAAAAACACAACCAGAAATATGGTATTATTGTCCTCAAAAATTGTACAAACAGAAATTTCTGTTTGACTGAACAATGAAATTGTGAATCAAAAACACAATTTTCAACATCACAACTAGAATGTACTGTGTATAAATGGTAACAGCTATACTTACCTCATAGTACCACTGTTCTATTGGTCTGCTGAATGTTATTGCTAACCAGTTTCTGTGAACTTCAAAATCTGTTGAATGGCTAAAACAATTCATATGCATATTATAGATATTTGTGTATTACATGTATTATATAACATTATTTTATATTCTTTTTCCTTTACTTTTGAATTCCAACTCTTGTATTGTCCAACAACTGCATAAAGAAAGGAAAATCTGAATCCATACTGACATAAACCCTTAGAGTAAAGAACAATTGTTGATTAATATTATCAACGTAGTGTGTCACAGAAATATGCATCTCTAAAGATTTGATCCATGCGAATTTGTTCCGTATGGACTTGTTAATGTACTGATGAGGAATAGACCTGTCCTAACACTGTTTACTGTAGTTATTCATCTGTAATATGCATCTTTGTTTTTATGTTGGTTTACATTCCATTTGAAAAAAAAATTTCACTCATTTAAAGATGTCACCAGCTGCAGATGAAGTGCCACAGATTTATTGAAGAATGTTGCTTGGAGCAGTGAGGATTCTTTATCATACCAATGCCTAGCATGAAACTTGACCTCTGGTTTTTAAGGTCCCCTAACTTTCACGTTTTATACTAGGCACTTGGTGAAAGAACAATCACTACATATGTTAAAAGACTTAGTTTGATGTGGAACCTGGATTCAGACTTAACCAGAGCCTCTCGGGTGCAAAGTAAGCACCCTAATTTCCACTATGCTATAATAATCTGTATATATCATCAGATATATTTTGTACTCCTTCCCCATGAATTTGAATTCAGATCCTTTCAGTATGCAGTCACTATATACACTACCTAAATCCTGGGACTGTATTTTTTAAATAGTTTTCAGAAGAAAAGGATAAAAATTCTGATCATGCTCATATAATTTTGTTTTTCAAAGTGCTTTTATTTCATTGGAGATGAAATATAATCTTCTAAGATTCATACCAAGAATTCTAGGGATTGCATTAACTGATAAGTAATGGGGTTTTTATGGCTTAGTGTTACTAGATAAATATTTTTTTTATAAATCTACATAAGCTTATATAAAATATCATCTGAAGAATTGTACTTGCTGCTCTCAATCTTGAGAATTTCAACACAGACTCCTCAATTTCTTCAATTTTAAAATGTTGATTTCCTGAGTTTCTGAAAAACTTTTAAGATTTTAGAAATTTTATAGTAAAACAGAAAATTCATTTCTATGAAGTACAGAAAGGTCACAGTTAATACTAGGACTCGTGGAATTTCTGTGAATATATTTTTCTGGTATTAGATCTCTTTATGTTTTATTTTAGTACATTCATTATGGAGATTTCATCAAAACAAGTATATATTTGAATCAGCTAAATGTTGAATTTCAAGAGCAAAATGGTCCAATTCAATGCAGTATGACTCTATGCTAAGCACAGACAGCCACTAATAACAAGCATTCTGAGTGTATTGTAGGCAATACAAAGTTCCCAACCAGTAGGATAATTTGGTCAAAAGTTGGTGAAATGTAACAAAACTCAAATTTGATCCGTAACTATCCAAGACAAAGTAATGCATCAAATGAAGAGAAAAGTCTGGAAAACTTCAAGTGGAATGACAGACAGATGGATGGACTGACAGATAGACATACCAAGGGTACACTAATAGTCCCCTCCGGCAAAGTCAGTAGTGGACTAAAAATATACATGTACTTCACAAAGTTTTCTTAAGACTTTCTGGAGTAAACATATTTGTAAAACTATAAAAATAATGAAGTTACAAAGTAGGTATGAAATAAATATAAATTCATAAAATGACTTTGAAAAGATTGTTTTTTTTATGTTACAGTTTTACAGGCCTTAAGTATTGTCTTCTAAGATGTAAGTTTCCCTTCTCTGCATGTTAAATGAGAAACAAGAATATATTCAAAATGTTTTACAAAATTTATAAAATATAATTAAAAATATCACTAGATGCTTTCCTGAGACAGTACATGTAATACCAGCACACAAGTGTTTGCCTTTAAACATACTCTTGGTCATACTTGTGTAACAAGCAAAGCCACAATATTAGCTACCATATAACATGCCCAATACAATATAAATTCTTGCTGCATATGGCAACATGCATTGAGTGTTCTGTAGGGTGAGTGCCTTGAGGTCATCCCAAACCCTATTATAATTATTGAAATATATTTAAAACAATTGAGATCATGACCCCTAAACCACACACACACACACACACACACACACACACACACACACATATATATATACCTGTTGCACCTATCTACATGCATTGAGTATTCTGATGGGCAAGTGCCCTGGGGTCATCCCAATCCCCATCATTTTTTGATTGTTCAAATATCTTCAAAATGGTTGAGATTCCAACACTGAAAGCAAATATATTCTTGTTGCACATGACAATGCTTTGCATGAAGCACTAGGGTTTTGTTTTGTTGTTTTTTCCACTCCCATATGCCCCTCAAGAAAAAAAAGGAGAAAAATCTGAAAACTTATTGCACATCTAAAGGACATCCCCAATGATCTCCCAAAATATGATTTGACTACTGCATAAAATATAAAAGGAGTTCTGGGAACCAGGCTTTTCTATAGAAAAACATCATTTTTCAACTCCAATTGGTCCCCAGGGTGAAAATGGAAATTCTGAACCTTATTGCACATCTATAGGGCATCACCAATTACTTTCCAAAACAAAAAATGTAAGAGGAGTCCTGGGAACCAAGATTTTTTTTTTTATGGGGGGGGGGAGTGGGGTGGGATTAAAAAAAAAACATCCAATAACATGGTTTTTTGACTCCTAGTATGAAAATTAAAGTTCAAAAAATTTACTGCACATCTACAGGACACCACCCATCATCTTCCAAAAGATAATTTCAATACTGTGTAATTTGTAAGAGGAGTTCTGGGATCCAGGTTTCTTTCTTTTCCTTTTTTTCTTTTATGAAAAACACTCCCACATTTTTCAACCCCCATTTGGGTCCCAGGGTGAAATTGAAAATGCTATTTAAAACATTACTGCATATCTATAGGACACCACCAATCATCTTCCAAATGATTATTTGGCTACTGCATTAAATGTATGAGGAGTTCTGAGAACGAGGGCTTTTTTGGTTTGGTTTGGGGTTTTTTTTTTTTGGTGTTAGAAAAAACATCATTTTTTTTACCCCTACTTTGCCCCCCCCCCTCCAGGTAAAATTGAAAATTCCAAAACCTTATTGCAAATCTACAGGACACCACCTATCATTCATATTCCAAAAGATTAATTGGTTACTCCTTTAAATTAAAATAGGAATTTTAGGAAGAAGAAAGTGTGGTGAACAGATGGGGGTTACAACAAACTATATTAACAGTGAGCTCAACTTTATTGTCTACCAGTAATGGCATATGTGTGATTAAATAAAGGAAATCTGTGTGTTCAGATGCACCAAGATCAAGGATAAAAATTGTCTCCCCTGTGTGCCTGCATTCTTATACTCCCAATATGCAGCATCTGCCAAATAGCACATACAAGAACATTTTCAGATTTGTAGCTCTCAAAAGAAATTGCAGTGTAACAAACATTCTGAGAATATTGCATAAGCAATACATGTCTCCTACCAGTGCCCCCATTAATAGATGAATGTAATTTGAGAGAATGCAGATTTAACATTGTGAGACTTTCAACTGTGACCTAAACAATTGGTACCAAGTCACCATGTTTATCAGCACCAAATTACTTTGATTGTTTATACATACGGTTTACACATGCAGTTTTTATCAAGGATGAAATAGTCTTACTCAAACACTATAATTTTTAAATTCAATTTATAAACATGTAGTATAAATATCCTAAATTCCTAAATGTCACATAGTAAATTCGGGTTTGATAACTATAATTGTAAAAAAAAAAATACCGAGAAAATCTAGAACTCCGTCATCATGTGATGTACCATTTGCCAAGCTGAGGCAGTTCAAAAAGCATCAAATCTGGATTACCATTTTTGGAGAAAATATAAGGAGGAAATAATAATGCAATTCAACATAGAACAACACACTGATCATATAACATTCACATC
Source organism: Ostrea denselamellosa (assembly GCA_024699665.1). Taxonomy (NCBI): domain Eukaryota; kingdom Metazoa; phylum Mollusca; class Bivalvia; order Ostreida; family Ostreidae; genus Ostrea; species Ostrea denselamellosa. The sequence goes on from JAMZEH010000015.1 coordinate 17,351,496, forward strand.
TGCATTTTGATTATTTATAAAGAACTACTGTACCCTGTTTGTAATACTACTTACTATCAACTATCTGAAGGCAGTATAAGAATACCTGCAGTTTCAGTCAAACTGCAGAAATGCAGTAAATTGAGTACAAACGACTGATATGACATTGCTCACAAAGTACAGAAAAAATACTTGTGTGATTAATTAACAGATTTAATATATATGTTTAATGATATAAGTTTCATTGACTGCCTCTATTCAGATGTTCTACTTTTATAGGCCTTCCATTGGAACACTATCCCGATAAATGAAAAACATAACAATATAAAAATTAATTTCTTTCACTTCTGTCAATCAAATGTTACAAAAATTGAACTTTATCTGTTGTTTGCAACTCTGAAACTACACTACAAGCTTCAAATGAACCCTTGCAAGCATAACAGAAAAAAGTCTGGAAAACCAATGGCAGAAAAATGGACAGAAGGAGAAGAAACCTATAGTCCCCTATGATATTTACAAACCAATAGGGGACTAATAACAATTTCTTTCTAAAATACATGTATTGTACATACATTTTAGATTTGTTTTACATGCAAACCACAGCCTGTAAATATATGTCGAATCAAACAGTCCAGATAACAAGTGTCTACATATTTGTCTAACTGCAGAGTTGCAAAGAAACATTTGTCCACTCCAATCTGAGCCCAAACCCTGCTTGTGGTTGCTTTATAATCATATCTACAGTTGCTAACTTGGTGACCTTAATTCTATGATCATTTCAAATATAAACAAAAATCTTATATAGTTTTACCTACTCTTTTCTATTTTAAACTCAGTTTAGCATTGATTAAGTTATGTCTTTATTTTATGTATTTGTTGTTCTTTGTTTATTGTCTTACATGTAAAGTGCTTTAGGGTAATTGTCTTAATTAGATAAAGTCCTATATGAATGTAGAATAATAATAATAATCTGTAAGTTTAGTCAAAATATTGTTATGTATCCTATGACATGGAGAATAAAAAACCTATCTGGCAATAGAAAATGGAATAGAAATTGATGTCAAATTTTGTGGGTTTCTCAATTATGATATGCACTGCAAAAGATGTTCCTATCAGGATTATACATGGCAACTATAACCACAAGTTTTCAACAAATTGGCAACACTACCAAGTAATGAGTCTGTGCAACGATGCCTTGGCATCAAAGAGCATAAATAAATGACTGATCTGAATGAGGAGAGTTGATAGGCTTAAATCCACTCTCCATCTGGGATTACTCTCTGCTTCATTTACCCTAATGGTCACCACCATCATCTGAATTGTGTATTGCACTGACCGTATCAAACAAGTACCAGTGACATCATAAATGTGACTGATATTTGACTCTATGACTATGACGCTATATAGCATATATTATAGCCTTGATAAGCATGGAAGATAGATCTGTGATACAAAGCAAAGCATGCTTCACTTGCTATTATAAGCCAGATTGTAATATATGAACCAATTTTCTACATATGCTCTTCATTCTATATGTGAAGCATACATATCATAAGTTTTGTTCAGAGGAAGTTCTGAAACAATTCTTAATATTTAACCATGGCAAAAATAGTCTTTAAAGCCAAAAAACACACCTACAGTGTGTTGCAATTTATAGTTTCTTTATTGTAAATTGTCTTTAAAGTCACCAAACATGTCTACAGTGTAATGCAACTTATATTTTATTTTACCCGAAATATTGCTGACATTAAATAAGGTCCCTATCAGTGTTATGAACTGAAACAACTACATGTATTATTAAGTACAATGCATCTTCTGAGAAATGGACACTTTTATTGTGTACAGTAGACTTATACCACAGCATTTGCCAGTGGTATTATTGACAAACCACCAAACAAGATTGTTAAAATAACAAAACTGGTGATGAAGCATAATAAATTACCAGAATTTGATGTCTTTATCAAGTTAATGACTGTCCCATAAGTGGTGACTTAGTTTTATTTTATTTATTTATTTATCATTATTATTATTATTTTGGTTATTTTACTAGTATAGATGCATATCCATTATTAGATGTAATAAAATATAGAAATTTGACTTTTCAATAAATGAATCAGCCTTGGAACAATTTAACTGATTTGTGCAAATCAAAGCGTTTCACATTCTACACGCGAGGCTGGAGCATTACTAAACTGTCTGTCATTTCATTAAATATTGTTGTGTCAAGTCATTTATTTTTTTTTCTGTTTTGAAATTTAAAAAGGATATATAAAATACCCACAGCAAAAACCATGTCTAAATCAAATTGTCTGCTTAAAAGCGTTTGTTTATAGTTTGCATTCATCTATAGCTAAGTCTCATGTAAACAAAATAAAAATTCTATAAATAGCTACAATAAAATGAACTTACTATGAAGGGATAAGGAGAAGTTTGATGCAGCTGACTGCAAGGGAAACCTGCCAAACCTCTTTCATTTTTCTCCCATCAATGTTAATTGTGTTTTTCCTGGACTACCTAAATTTACCATATTATGAAGCGCTTTTTAGATTAAGACTTTGTGAATATCTATTTTTCAAACTATCATTCCGGGAATATTTAATTCCGTAAAGATATTCGAAAGAAAATGTATGGATTTTATTGAATTATTTAGCATTAAGCACAAAAGGAAATGCAGACCCTGGAAGATTTTGTGGTGAACCCTGCATGATTTCATCAAAACAAATAATATACTTGTTCACGATACAGAGAACATATTTAGTATTGTCAATCTATTTCACTATGTATATAGTATGCAATTCTTTTAAGCATTTTGATATGACTACACTACGGTAATTGTTACATTAAAATAACTGTGTGCAATTAAACAAGAGGTAATGTATATGTATCTCAGTCTAGCGTTCACAATCATTCAACTTAGTGAACCTAAAAATAAATATCTCTCTCTCTCTCTCTCTCTCACACACACACACACACACACACACACAAATAATTAAGAAACTACTCACTTTCAAAATGAAGTATTAATACTAACATTAACGTATCAATGTATGAAACATTTTTTAAGGTGTCAATATTTGATGTGTTCGGTTAAAATTGCAGCAGAACTTAAAATATGCCTATATCTTTTTAAATCACCAAGTGTAAATGACAGACAGACGGAGGGTAAAATAATATTCCCCTTCTGCAAAGCCGGTAGGGGACTAAAATGTGTTGGCTTCTGGGCGATGCACAGTTGAATAGAAGATAGTAAACGAATAATAAACGAATAGTAAATGAATAATAATGAATAGCCTAATAAATATGGAAGTAGTTTGGTGACAGGTATGGCATGTCAAACACAGCAATTGATCTTTCCCATTTGTATTGTATAATTTTTCATTCGTATTGTATAATTCTCCATTTGTATTCTATATATATTATCAATACAATACAAATTTAAAAAAAAAAAGATATATAATGCAAACGGAAAATATAGAATACAAATGGAAAAGTAAATAATATAAATAGAAATTATAGAATACAAATGGAAACTTATACTATGCAAATGGAAAATATAGAATACAAATGAAAATTATACAATACAATGAAAAGTATAGAAACGAAATGGAAAATGAAAAAGATCATTCACTGCAACATTTGACATGCCATAGAAAGTGAGCAAAATATTTTATCTAGCGACCGTCAGAGAAATTTCTGGCGGCCGCCACATAAGTATCTGGCGATCTCGATCGTCATACAAATCACTGGCGACCGCCAGATACTACGTGTAGTATTTATATGGAGGTCGCCAGATAAATATAAGACAGCCGCTGGAAACTTATTTGGCAGCATTTTTGTCGTCTGGCACCAACCGGCTTCCCGCTAATATCCCAGTAAAGAGTTAAAAACTGTTAGTAACGTGTTTGCTTTCTTTTATTCATATGTCTATGCTAGGGCAGTCTGGTAGAGGACGGGTTTTCTTCCAAGCTAATATTATCATATTTGGACGAATATGGCGTCCTCTGTAGTTATACTAATGACAAGGCAATTTTGTTGTTAAGAGGCATTTTAAAACTGAACTCCGAATACATGCATATGGGATATATCCCAAAGCCTCTGTGGTTAGAGCATTGCACTTAAAATCACAAGGCCTCTCACCTCCAGTCGGCGCGGGTTCGATTCTCGCGCGCGCCGATATATGTGAGAAAGTTTGCCAGTTTACTTTCGGAAGGTCAGTGGTCTCCTCCTGGATACATTGTATCTGGTTCTCTCCTCATATATGAAATCAGAGGACAGGCTCAATATTCAGACAGGTGGAAACCAGTGTAATTCAGACTGCAACTCAAAATACCAAAGAAAAACAAGGAAGGACATTGTCAAATCAGCAGCTTATGTATAGTACAAATTCATCCATGAAGCATGCAATGGGAAGGTAACAACCAAGTATATAAAATCCCACACTCATTCCATCCAATGTCACTTGAACAATATAAGAAGTTGTTTATTTCAAGTATTTTAAAGTCAGAAATTTTAAACAGGTTTTGCCTTTAAAGTTTAATTTCAGGAAACAAAGCGATTAAGCCTACTTGAACCTCCAAATAACATTTCTAGGAAGCTGAAGGTCAATGAAAAAGTAGCTGGGAATGCAAATAACATCTTGCAACCCATATTTCCTTCCACTGGGAAAAAAGAAAGGTTGGGGGGGGGGGGGAGTAGACTGCAAAAAGCAAAAGAAGAGGACTTGAAGAACTTTTTTTTTAATTACAAAGAAATATATGCTGAAATATGTTAAAAGGAAAATTTATTGAATTGTGTGGTGAATGTAATTCATGAAACTATGATTTTCTTTAGTAAATTACCAAAATGAGGAATTAGCAAATCTGGCATCTGAAGAAGTGGCCACAGCAGGACCATCTCATCAGTCGATCAGTGGCATCGTATCCACCAATGCACTTGGTTCCTCTCCAACAACCAAAATATATGGCTACCAACTGAGAACAATTTTGTATGCATTTTATAATTCTTGATATTTGCATTCACTGATAATCCATTGATTGTGCATTATTTACATATCTTCATATAGGATAGGAACTCATGCTAAAATAAGAAATAGACCTGCTTTGTATGGCAAGCTATTCAGAACACACAGAAATCAAAGTTATAGATATTTCATATTGCATAAGATTGATATTGGTAAGGGTACTGTGGGTCAGCCATCTGGGATAAGGGTCCCATCCTCAATGCTAGGTAAGGATTGCAGTTATTCAGAATGGAAAACAGTGCCACACAATTAAAATTATTCATGGTGTAATACATGTAATTGAATTTGTGTTATTTTATGACATATTTCATGGATCATTTTATTTCAGTAAACAGATGACAAAGGAGTTCCTGATTTTAAGTAATTTTAAGTAATTTTAGATGTATTTTTTTAAGCTTTGACATCATGTCAGTCCAGTAGCAGATTGAAGCAGCACCAGAAAGCTCAAGTGAAGTGTATGAACAAAATTCTTCATCATTATTTTTCTATAATCCAGGGTGCTACTATATTTTGGGGTGTACAGTTAGTGTGATAATTTATGATCATTTGTTGGTTCAAGTAAATTTGGACTATTTTTAATTTCTTGATAACTACCATTCCAGTTCTTTTCATATTTGATTTCAATTTTGCTGATACTGTATAAAAACTAGATGTAGATTTGGGATATACCAAAATTGTGAATTTCACCACCCCAGGGTTTTGACTCTAGGGCAGGTCCAAACTAGTCTTAATTATAGTATTAATATAACATATAATGTAAAGTATAAATACTTTTGGGGGAATAAGTGTTATCTAAAAGAACATCTTTTGTTTTATTCTGCTTCTGAATGTTTGAATGTAGCATAGATATGCAGAACAGGAAATAATTATAGATTTCATAGTCATGGGGTAGTGATACTTTTAATTAACACTCAGGTTACCTATATGGCCTGGGGACCTCTATATTTGATATCCAGAATGCTTGCTCTGCTAGAATATACCGTATACTGGGTATTTTCTGTGGGTGAAAATTTTTGCAATCAGAACCTAAAATGTTGTACATTAAGTTCTGCATTTCCAATATCTGCAGTTTCATTATACCCATCTATAGCTATATGTATCAGTATACATTTTTGCAATTGGACTAATTCTACCCGCAAAAAATGGACAACCGCAGAAACTACCCGTTATATGCATGTATGATATTAAAAACTCATTCTGTAGTTCAGATAGTGTTACCTGATGTAAATTGGTATGTGACTGTATTAATAATACAAGTACTTTAGAATTCTTAGAGTATTTCAAATTGTAATATTTTTCATATATTGTCATTTTTTAACATTGATGCAATCATACCAATAAGATGTGAATTTGAATCCCACTTGTGTCGTGGTTGCATCAAATTTAAAACATAAACTTAAGTAGTGATTGTTCCATTGCAACAGTTGACATTAAGAAGTAAGAATTGTGGGACTTTCGCATATGTCCTGTAAAAACAGAGGTCCCGTGTTGCTGCAGGTATTGGCACATTAAAGAACCCTCACTAAGCATAGATCTAAGTTTTATGGGATAGTGATTTCTCAGTATGAGTGAAAAATTCATAATGGGATATTAAACAAATGAATAAAATTTATTCTATATGACATTTCTTTGAAATTAGTATATATACTGTTTAAGATGGATGTTTCATTATGTGGTATATTTTCATTGATTTTTTCCAGAAATGTTGGAAGGTGAAAAGATAGGGGAAGAAACTAGATGCATTCCAGTTCAGATGGTTGTGGAGGACCCTAGAATAAGGTGGCAGCAGATGGTGACAAACAGGAAAGTAGCAGACAAGGTGGACATGAATGCAAAAAGCAATGAGCTGCAGAGACAGCAATGGAACTGGGTAGGACACGTACTGCGGAGGGAAGGCAACCACATCTGTGAGATAGCATTAGTGTTGACACCAGAAGGAAAATGGGCGCAAAAGAGACTAAAAACAACCTGGAGAAGGAGAGTAGAAGCAGAAAGAAGTGTTGGATGGAGAAGCTGGAATGAGGTCAAGATAGTAGCAAGAGACAGAGTGGTTTGGAGAGAGAGAGGGGGTGGTGGTGTGGCCTTATGTGCCTTCTGATGTGCAGAGAATTAAGTGCTTAGTAATGTCTAAATAATTGGAAATAGTGACCAGTAATATGAATGGATGCGCTGGAATCTGCATGGAAAAACTGTACTAAGAACATCATATATTTGAACAGATTTATATTTTGCTATGAAAAACTTGTACTTATACTGTTGCTTATACTTATTAGCAGCTCAAATGAACCTAATGAAAAAATGTATGTACAATAGTGTGCATTAAATCTATACTTAATGAGATATATCTCAATTTATTTCAATTTAAAATTTTCAATCCAATACTTTATATCTTTAACCGGTACATATTGTAACAGGCTGGTCTCTAATAATTCTCATCACTCAAAGTCGCAAGTTCTTTACAGATCAGATGTTTTATTTCTTCACATCAAACAATGCATCATATATGAATACACAAGACTGTGTTGGTCCATCATTACACAATATCAACTTGGAATCACAACCAGTATATAATCATAATCTTCCACAGAGTTTTATGAGTGGTTGGAGATAACTCCAGGTTTCAAAAGAATAGGAAAAAAAAATATAGCATTGCAGAGTGGAGGGGAATAAAAGGGGAATAACTCTAGCAAAGAGAAACTACATCTAGGATACTTGCTGTCAGGAATTAATTATCACATAGTATCATTGTTCAATAATATCAAGTTGTCAGAAATTGCATTGTCAGGATTTCAGTTGTCAAGGATTTATTGTCAGGATTATGTAATTGTCTGATTCTACAGTTGTCAAGTTATTATAATTCGTATAAATATTGAATATAGAAAAAAGAGTATTAAATAGTTTCTCTATAATGATTATAATCACTTGTCAACAAATTAATTTTGTACCTAAGTTTTTCTGTTTTGTTTTCCTGAAACTGGTGTGCTTGCAAAGGCTATCTGATCTAATCTGAGCTTCTTTTATTACATGTCTTTAAAGTTGTAATGAAAAATTTTTATGGTCTTTGCAATGATATAGTGAAAAGCGAAGATCAACTGCCATTCAGGACTCCGTGTACTCGGTTATTAAGTGCAGAGGTCATGTGGTACCGCACTTGGTTGCACAAATAGCATCAAGATGTACCCTTCTCACAACCTCCATGCCATGTCTAGGTAGAACACCTGTAGCACTGTCCTTTCTCCCACTCCATGCATGTAGATGGACATCATAATTCCATGGTGACATCACTGTCATTATCTCCCATGCAGTTTTTCATGTGTCTTATAAAGCTGTCACAGACACTAGTACTTGTGTGGTGCCAGGAGTAGTGTAGTGCACAGGCACCTGAAGTGTGGATAGTATGTATAGATCTTAACTTGCGTACCCCTTTTCATGTCTTCCCAATGAAAAAAAAAAATATATCACCAATTATAATTTATCCAAAGTAGGTGATTTCCCCGCTGATCATCATAAATCATTCTGAATGGTCTGTTTTAATTTCTGTAAGCTTTTGAGATGACCTCTCGTGAGATACTAATATTCATAACGTATGATCAAACTGCATATAGCGTGGACCTAAGACAAAGCCGATGTTAGTCTCCAAAAAGTTGTTTTACTGGGTAATTACTGACCCATTCCCATTCGATATCCTTATAAGATGATATCTTATACTCGGGCATGTTAAACCAGAGAGGGGACACTTGATTTTAATAAAGTTGATTTTCCGTAATTTTTATAATTTTTATTTTATTCATTAGTTGCATTACATCTTAAAGTGAGATATATTGGTTGACACCCCCCCCCCCCTTCCACTTTCTGCATTGTAGAACTGATAAATTGAAGGACAAAACCACCCACGCCCACCATCAATTTGTTTTTGGAGAACAATTTGTTTTGGGGTTTATTTATTTTTGTTTATTTTATTATCATTTTGGTCCCAATTTTTTTCTTTTGATTGTCAAGAATTTTGGATACCACCCTTTTCAGAAAAAAATAAAAACACAATGCTAAGTGTTTGATACTCTTTATGATTGCTATGTGCAACACAATTTCAGTGAAAATTTCCTTACATATTGTAATGGGGAAAAAAAATTAAGATCTACCATATGATTAAAGAAAAAAATATAGCCTTTCCAAATAACGAGTAATTTCAGTCCAGTTATACCTAAAAAAAAATTAGTATAATGTAATTGAATATGTAATGTATTTTATATTTAATAGAAATAACTGTATTATGAGTAATACGGTTTGGTACGGTTTATTATGAATTATAATTATTCCGGAAATATATTGTTTATTTGTGATGTTTCGTATCTAGTACGCATAATCTCGCGAGAATACCGCTTTTGTCTAGGGAAAAAGAGTACCAATTCATTTCCGATAGACCTCAATACAACATTTGGTCCTCTCTCTAATTAACGAAATTAATTTAAGATAAGTGACCACCAAGATTTCAAAGTTCATTCCAAGTGCTAATAAAAAACGACAAAATTATACAGGGTCCTGTTGCTTTTATAGGTCATATTTGTACTTTTTTTTATTTATTTATTTTTTTTGGGGGGGGGGGGGGGGGAGGGCCTCCGTGGCCGAGTGGTTAAAGCACAAGGCCTCTCACCTCTAGTCGGCGTGGGTTCGAATTCCGTACGCGCCGATATATGTGAGAAAGTTTGCCAGTTTACTTTCGGAAGGTCGGTGGTCTCTTCCCGGATACATTGTATTTGGGTTCTCTCCTCCACCTACAAAAACTGTACAACAATCAATCAATTTTTTTTTTTTTTTTTTTTTTTTTTACAGCACAGCAATCTGCTGTAAATTACACCTTTCATTTCAAACACATCCCTACGATGGCAATTTCCTCACTCATTTCTCTTTTTTGTCCGATAATTTTTCATCCGGACAATTGATTTAAACTTCTATATCATTTCTCTCTATTTCAAATGATTTCACTCTTGATATTAGCCAATCACGCCACACCTAAACATTTATACCTCCGCTCAATCTTGGGGTAAACTGCGTCCGGGTTATGCATCCGGGGTTTGGTACTCTCATTCTTTCATCAGGAATAGGTGTTATCTTTCTATCTCGCCCCTTGGGTCAGTAATCTCGATCATCATTGACGTAGCAGAAGGGAGGGGGAGTAATTTTACGATATTTTTATACATAAAAATTTAATCTGTTAATTGGTTGACCCACGTCCCACTTTTCTCTGGCAGTAGTAAACGATAGTGGAGCAGTAATATTTCTACTGAATTGACTCCACCCCATCTCACTTTCAAAAGCGATGATATAGGTCTGTGCATACGCTGCACGTCTCTAACACCTACCTCAGAGAATTTTGAATGTGAAATGTATGGAGGCGGCCAGGTTTATCCATTCTTAGTTTGACTCTAATCACTGGAAGGATTTACATCCTATACACAAGATGGATTTACCTCCCTAAACATAGGGCGCAATTTCCATCCAACAGCGGCCACATTTATCTAAATTAAATTATACAAGTTAGTTGGCAGATATTATGTAACAGTTTTGTGGGTACATAATAATCTTATAAGTATAGAACTATATGGAATGACATTAGTACATATAGGCACCAAACTCGTGGATCCTTCCCCCTCACTCTTATAAATGCACTAACATATGAGAAAGTGGGGTGAGTGTGGTCATAACCTCGGTGAGTGTGGACGGTTAAAACAATTACACGGTGTATATATATATATATATATATATATATATATATATATAGGTTCAATGCATGGTTATTGGTTATATGACTATATGCCACCTTCCAATTATACCATAAATCATGAAGTCATACCGACGTAAAGTATTTACAAACACAATCAACATTTTCAACCTCAGCCAAATTTTTACAAGAGGCCCACAGATCTTATCGGTCACCTGAGTATTAGTTAAAAGTATCACTCGTCCTGGGGGCTATGAAATGAAGAAAAAAATATTCCATTCTGTTCTGAATATCTAAGCTAAATTCTAATATTCAGCAACAGTATAAAATGTGTTCTTAAAACTCAGCAGCTCAAATAGATTGTATATTGTTTAACGTCCCGCTCGAGAATTTTTCACTCATGTGGAGACGTCACCATTGCCGGTGAAGGGCTGCAAAATTTAGGCCTATGCTCGGCCCTTATGGCCTTTGAGCAGGGAGGGATTTTTAACGTGCCACTCCTGCTGTGACACGGGGCTTCGGTTTTTGCGGTCTCATGCGAAGGACCGTCCCATTTAGTTGCCTCTTACGACAAGCAAGGGATACTGAGGATCTATTCTAACCCGGATCCCCACGGGATTGTTCAAATAGAAAGCTCAAATAGAAAATGTTTATACTAATGAAAGGCTTTAGATAACATATGTTAACATTAACACGATATGTTAATTTGGACCCGCCCTAAAGCCAAAACCCTTGGTTTGCGAAATTCACAATTTTGGTGCATCCTTATTTGCTTTTCCTAAATAAGCATTTAGTTTTTATACAAAATCAGCAAACTTAAATAGATTGATTGATTGTTGTTTTCCGCCACACTCAACAATTTTTCAGTTATCCAGTCTTTGTAGGTAGAGGAGAGAACCCAGATACAATGTACTCGGGAAGAGACCACCGACCTTCCGAAAGTAAACTGGCAAACTTTCTCACCTATATCTGCGCAAGCGAGAATCGAACCCACGCCGACTAGAGGTGAGAGGCCTTGTGATTTTGAGCACAATACTCTAACCACTCGGCCACGGAGGCCCCTAACTTAATTAGAAGTCTTTTAATTGATAAAGACAATAATTACTAAGATAATTTTTGACTCTGCCCTGGAACCAAAACCATTACCTTCTAGGATCATGAAATTTACAATTTTGGTAAAGGACTGCATACACCTTCTAAATATTTATTTAGATTCAATTTAGTATCAATAGCATTAAAGAAGATAATATTTAAATGTTTTACTCATATACACTATATATACCATGTTTGGCCCTGCCCTGGAGTCAGAACCTTTACCCCGTGGATCATGAAATTTATCATTTTAGTAGATGCTTTCCTGCACTACATCACTATGCATCTAGTTTACATTACTGATATGCAGTTGTAGAGAAGAGGATTTTTGAACATTGGTAAATTTTTGTTAGTTTTCCACCTTCCCTAAGGCCTCTGCGATAGAAGAGTCCTGAAATTTACATTTTATGTCACCTTTATTTCAAAGACCTTCACACGAAATCTGAAAAGAGTTGGAATAGTAGTGACCAATAAGAAGTTAAAAATGTTCAGTTGTTAACACATTTAACCACTGACCAATTTGGCCCCTACCTGATACCAAAAACCCATGCCGCTGGGATCATGAAATTTACAATTATGATAAAGGACTACCTGCTCATATCTATTTAGTATCAATCTAGTTTCAACAGCATTAAAAGATGTTATTCAAATGTTTTACACATAAATACTATATACCGACTTTGGTCCCACCCAGGAGTCAGAACCTCTACCCCAGTTATCTTGAAATTTACAATGTTTGTAGAGGCCTTCCTGCTCCACACTATGCATTTAGTTGTTCTTACACATGCGCGGTTGTAGATAATATTTTTGAAAATTGGTCAATTTTTGGCAGTTTTTACACCGCCCTTAAGGCCCCAGGGGTGCAGGAGTCCTGATTTTATAGTTTATTTCCTCCTTGTCCCATAGATGCTTTACACCAAATCTGAAAAGAATTGAATGTTAGTTATCAAGACGTTAAAAGTGTTCACAACGACGGACACAGACAATTGCGATAGGTTACGTGAGTAAACTCATGTGACCTAAAAACTACATAGGTATTCATTTTAGCTCATAAGAGCTGAAAGCTCAAAAGAGTTTTTCTGATCACTTTTTGTCCAACGTCCGTCTGTTCGTAAGCTTTTCTTTTCCAGGACAACAGGGCTAAAATTTCAGCCAACCTTTCCTCAAAGCATGCTTGGGCAAAGAGGACTCAAGTTTCTTCAAAGAATGTGCCACGCCATGAAAGCTTCCTGACATAGTGTAGATTCTAGTTTGTTCAAATAATGGCGACATGGGGATAGGGTAAGGCCTCAATAGGGGATAAAATTTTTTACTTGGGAAAAGTAGGGAAAAAAATCTTTAAAAATCTTCTGAATACCAGCAGAGTCATTAATATGCAAGAGAGTGCAGATTAAGTACCTCGGGGGTACGATGGGACCACAGTAGGAGGTAAATTGCAAAGTATATAGGAAAAATCTTTAAAAATCTACTTCTAATGAACAGCAGGGTCATGAATACTCATATTAATATACAAGCACGTCCAGGTAGTGCAGATTGAAGTTTGTTCTACTTGACCTCCAAGGGTAGGATGGGGCCACAATAGGGGATCAGCATATATAGGAAAATCCTCTCAAGAACAGCCATGGTGACTCGTATAAATATACAAGTATCCCCAGGTGGTACAGATTCAAATTTGTTCAAATTGCGGTCGTCGGCGGTAGGATGGAGCCACAATAGAGGATCAAAGTTTTACATGGGAATATATAAGAGAAATCTTTAAAAAATCTTCTCAATAACAGTAGATCTAGTGCAGATTTAAGCTTCTTCAAATAACGACCTCTAGGGGTAGAAAATATAGGGCCACAACAGGAGATCAAATATATAGGAACATTTTTAAAAGAACAACAGGGGCATGGTTAGTCATTCTGATATGGAAGCATCTTCAGGTGATGCAAATTCAAGTTTGTTCGAATTCAGGGACCCCCAAAGGTAAGGCGCCCCGATCTCATAGTAGGAGATCAAAGTTTGATAAGAGAATATACAGGAAATCAATTAAAATAAATTCTGTGTAAGATTAGTAGGATCACACTAAATCATATCAAAATCAAACGTTTTTAAGTTGTGTAGATTCAAGTTTTGTTTTATGTCACCGTGACTAAAGTCGTGAGAGGGAGCATATTGTTTTTGTCCTGTCTGTCTGGGTGTTGAACCTCGCTCATAACATTTGAATAGCAAGTGATAGGGCTCTCGTACGTATTTCATAAGTGTATTCTTTGTGACATTACCTTTCGTTTGGTACCAAAGGTTTTGACCTTGTGACGTTGACCTTTGACACAGTGTACCATGTTTTTGGGGGTTTTTTTTGTTTTGTTTTTTGTTTGTTTTGTTTTTTATACTTTATAGACATGTCGTGATCTTATGGGGCTAAGTTAGAGCCACAATATGGGTCAATCTTTTTTTTTTTATGGGAATAACGATGACAAATAAATCTTTTAAAATTAACAATAGCTGAACAACAGCAGGTCCAAAGTGACTCAGGCTCAGGTGAGCTATGTGGCCCAAGGGCCTCTTGTTTATTTTATTTTTCCTTGACCAGTAATGACTGCTATTTGGAACACACCCTCCTCCCCCCTGTGGGAAACATCATATACTTTGGGCGTTATTGAATATGGGATTGTTTATAATATTTGATAAACTTTCATAAACAGGTTTTACATATAGGACATACTCAACAACAATACAACATTTTGAACAATCTGAGGATAAGTTTATAATGCCTTTATAGAGTTATACTTGCTGCAAATATACAACTGTATTATAACCGTATGCAGTACCTGTATGTTGAAGAATGACCTGAAGTGATATATTTACGTTTCTAAAATTATACAGCTCGATATTTATTATGTGATGATATCGCACAATTTAATCCTCCGATTTATCACTAAAAATTCTCCAATGCACTTGCCAAGAGAAAAAGATAGATAGGCCATCTTTTGCCAACAATTTTAAAGAATGTTACTCGTATTTACTTGGACGGTAAATTGACGTGAAATTGAATTGTTTGAAAATTGCAGTTTATCATGAAATTTGGCCTACATTCTCTGTCAAAATCCGGGAGGAAATACTTTTAAAACCACAGAATCTCCCCCACTACCTCACACACACACACATGCATACACACATATGAAGATTCACCTATTAGAAGCTTGTTACTATAGTACACTTTTATTCGCGGTTTGGCGGTCTCTTATCTAAACAACCACACACATTTTCGTAAACTGCTGTTCAATTAACAACACTCGCCAGAACTGCAGGTAATTTATTTGGTGCTCGAAATCGGTTTCTTTTGACAAGTATAGGTCCTATTAGACAGCGAGCATTGGTGTTGACAGACGGATTTTTGCTGTGTGATTATGTAATGAATGCGATAACATTCAACTTTTTTTTTTCATCAAAAGAACTATTTAATGGGTGACACGAATAGGAAGTATGACGTGGTCTTGATATTTTTTCCTCTATGAAAAGCTTTGACAAAAAATGAAAGGACCCATCAACATCCTGGTTCTAGGAAAGGAAGGAGTCGGCAAAACAGGTAATTTGACTGTTTAATACTTAATTTAATCGTTAATGATCGTTAGATGTAAAAAATTATTTTCCTTCTCGAAACTTAAGTTCCAATATCTACTAGGAAATATATGATTCTATATAGATGTATTTATGAATCTACGTGGGCCTTGATTTATTTTTTATTTATTTACGTTTTCGCTAAACGTCAACTGTTTGAGTTTTTAGTTTCCTGTCGTGCACGTATGCACATCCGACATATATTAGAATTTCCATTTTTGTTTCATATAGCCTTCAAGCTGGGGTGTGTTTCGATAGGTACACAATACAAAGAGGAAGTAATTCAGTGCTGTATATTTTATCACACGAACTGAAGCCTGCAGTAAAGTGCATGACGTCTTATGTCGTCTAAATGTCTTGTGTGTACATCTGATCAAGAACATTTGTTTTATTTTGACACTAATTAAACCTGTTAGTGAATGCATTTAATTGAAAACTTTCTGACAGCAATTGGTTGAATTTACAAGGCATGACTGAAGCAGAACATAAGGGTTGTAAGAGTATATATGAGTGCCACTATTTCAGAAGGAAATGAACATTTATAATTCTTAAAGTAATGCAGAAAACATATGAAATAAAAACCATCTAATTTATGTCTCTTTTACATATTGCTACACATGTACATAAAACTTTTTTATATTCTTAAAAATATTTTTCTTCCTCATTTTCAATGTTTTACCTGTAATATTTTTTCCCTCATTTTCAATCGTTTTACTTTTGATATTTTTTTTTCATTTTCAATGTTTTTACCTTTATTAATTTTTCTCAATTTCAATGTTTTTACCTTTAATAATTTTTCAAATTGTATAATGTCAGCTATTTCATCATGAACTTATTGCATTTGTAAACAATATACGTATGAATTTGTATAAATATAGTATGCAGTGGCGTAGCTGCCATTGACTCCAAAACGCCCGGGCGTACACATCAATTTGACAACAACAAAATGATTGTTAATTTCTCATTTTATTGTGCATGATTTTATAGCCAGAACAACCCATAAATGTAACCTAAAAAGCCTCAAAACCCATGCGTTTCCGGGGGATTCTCCCCTCTAGGCCCCCACCAGGGCCTTTCCCTGGACCCACTGGGGATCTTAAGACGGCCCCCGGCCTATTCTGGATTTGTCACTGTGCGTACACTTCACTTCAAAGACAAAGACTAACTACTCCACTGGACTATGTCTATTTTAAAGGCTGGGAATTTCACAGAAATAAAAGTAAACTCCAGATATAAGAAATAATTTTCATCTTAAAAAGTACCCGACGGTATGAAAGCTGCGACGTTTCACGCCCGCATACTTTTCATGAAGTGCTAACGTGCGCGCTACATAAAGTGTGAACGGTCGCAGTTCAAAAGTAACATTATGTGAAATATGTGATGTTTACTGGTGTTTTTATGTTCCCGAGATAGAAGATCGGCGGCATATTGCTTTGGCCTGCCTGTCTCTTTCCCACTTTGTCCATAACCTTGATCATAATACTAAAAGATCAAGGTCAAAGAATTGAAGCTATCATTGTCATGCACGGGGTGTAATGTTCACGTATATTATGGACTTTTATCAGTATTTGCTAAATATAATGAAATTATTGTATAGTAACATATACATGTGCATCATGTTCATCATACATTAATAAAAATAGTTTAGAAGGAAAGTCCATGTTATACAAATTGTATTCAATTTATTTACGTATTATTATAAAAGCATGATATCGACCTAACACCTCGCAACATGTTGCGTGTACATCATGAGATGATGGTACATGAAAATTCAAATCGTGAGATGACATTCATTCATATTGTTCTAATGAAATGTTTACCTGAATTTTGTAATTTCTATTTCAGTCACTTTGACCTTTTTATATACAAGCTTTGAAAAATACGTGAAGTAATCGAACTCTTTTTGTAAGGTAGCACCCTTGGAAGTGCAGTTTGGAATCGAATAAAAAAAACACACAACAACAACCCAGTTTGCAATGAAACTGTCTTTCCAATTGCAATGACCGTTTCCATTCCTTCTTGAAAACGATAGCGACCTATCTGTTTATGTAAATTTTCTTTATCAAATCTTTAATCAGATATATTGAAAAAGAAATATAACATATAGTTTATTCGCAAATAAATTCTAAATTTTCCATTTAGTGACCGCGGTCTTTTATGCCTAACTTTGAAAACTAATAGGGATTAATGTCTTTACGCAATTCCAGCAAGTCTGATAATTTGAATGAAAAATGTAGCATATAATTATATCTTGTTTACAAGATATTTAAAAATTTCTATTCTAAAGATTTTGTCCTCTTATATATAACCTAGAAAACCAGTAACTCTATACAAGGAGATTAATTCTATAGTTTCTGAAAGATTTACAGAATTAGATAACGACCTTGTATGAGTGATAAAATTTTTATCCTGGTATAGATCCAAAGTCACACGTGAAAGGTCAAGGTTATTACACGTACGCTTCATTAACTCAAATTATTCGGGTAAATGAAAATATTTTCAATAATCTTTTGAAATTTGATAAACATAAAATATTTCTCTCAATTTACAGTCCTAAGGAGAAGGGGGGAAAAACACACAGAGCTATAAAGATGATTAAAAACAACACATAATTCCGTTGTAAACGCCGTGATCTTGAACCGATTACAACGATCTGTGAATATTTCAAATAAAACTGCCATCTTGATATCATGTTGAGAATTTTATTGGGCAAAAACCACGTCTAAATTTTTCTTTGATGTAGATAGTGAGGCATGATTGAAAACTTCCGGAAGGGTAGAGAAATCGCACTCACAGGTCATTCTTGATGTAAACATTTTGATAACCTGCGTATGAATATTGCACCTGCATTCTTTTTATGCATTAGTAATATATGACTCGTTTGTAGTGAATATTAATCAAGCTATCCTTTTAATAAGATCCTTTATAATGAACAATCGTAAAGCATGCATCAAACTTAATTTAATGAATTAGACAATAAAATTAATCAGTGGTTTGCCTTTTGTCGAATTATTCTCTCTGACTGAAGTCGATATTAACAAGTCATTGTAAATAATTTATTAAAAAAAAAAAAAAGAAGACAATCTTTCTGACTTAATTCAATGTTAACAACTCATTGGAAAATCGAATGGTGAAGTTAACAATGTGTTAATCGTAATCATAAATCCAAAAGACATATACAAGTTCGAGACCTCTGACAAAGCGAAGGTAGGATCATGTGCCATGGCGGAGTAGGCATCCTCTGCTGACCGGTCACACCCGCCGTGAGCCCTTAGTCGAAATTAGGTATACGGGATTACCCTTAGTCAAAGTTAGTAGGAAAAATGAGTCTAACAAAGGGTATGAAACAAATAATTCGTCTGCTATGAACGACGGATTTGTAAAAAGACAATACCATACCTCCGTAGCAATGATGATTTATTGCATCTGTCTTTCACGAACAAGTCGATAACAGCAAGTTGTTGTCCTCAAATAATGTGACCTTGAGGTATATAACGATATTCTTTTTCACAGACAGGAATCAAAGGCAATATTTATAAGGACTGTAGAAAGGGACAGGAATCAAACGCAATATTTATAAGGACTGTAGAAAGCTGCCAGTAACAAATTATCTAAATAGAGGAAATCAAACTCCAATAAAGTTTAAATTATTTTATTGTTTGGCGTTGTTGGTCGCGACATTACAAAAGCAGCAATGGGTCGCCAAGCCGGGCAGACCCAACAATCAAACAGCAGCATACAAAGTATAAGCAGTATAAATGTTTGTCATCCTGGGTTGACCGCAAATAGCCATTTACCTTTAATACGTTTAACTGATAAAGCTTTCAAACTTCACATAGCATCAGCAAGCAACTATACAAAATGAAGCAGCATTGTTTGTTCCGGGTTGACCGCGAACATTGCATGAAAATATTTACACTTCTAAAATATCAATCAACTCTTCACAGTTCAATGTTTTGCAATCATACATATTAAGCAGCAAGAACTTGACACATCAGTGGAATGGATGGGTGCAAATGCTTGTTATCAAAACTGGTCAGCTTTGGACCTGAATTTCCTTTTAGAGTGCATACCACAACAAGGTATTACTCCAATGTAGTCTAAACAGAAGCAGTAGTCCTTGTGACCTGAAAATGCAGGAAAACCGAGATCAGTATCTTTTCTAGCTTAAAACATAAATATTAGTTGATGAGAAGGAAGGGGTGGGAATTCAAATCAAAGATGCCATATTGTGGTTAATTTCTGAAATGTATACATCCAAAATTTTACATTACCTGTCTGCTTGAAGTGCATGTAGAAAAGGGTGTGTATACCGAACCCGATTGCCAATGTCGAGCTCGAGCAAAATACCAGTAGCAGTTTCCTCATAAGATAAAGGCATATATATTATATTTACATAGGTGCTATTATCAAGAACAACTTATCCAAATCAGTCGGTGATTAATTGTAATGTATCACTCTAAGTCGTCAATAAACTGTCGTAAAAATGTAATCTAACCATAAAGCGATATTTGATAACTCGACATATTTAAGACATAAAATTTATTTTTGAATATACATGAGGGCGTTTCATAAAATGTATACCTGTGTGAAGCATTACAGTTCATACCCTGATACATTTTCAAAACTGAAATTTATATTTACAATTGTTATACCCTCCATTTCTGTGGGAATTCCCAGCCGTTGAAATAGACGTGCTATATTTATCAAGATTCATACGCGTATTGTTCACAACTACAACGCATTCATGATGAAATGACTATTA
This sequence comes from Ostrea denselamellosa, assembly GCA_024699665.1. Classification (NCBI taxonomy): domain Eukaryota; kingdom Metazoa; phylum Mollusca; class Bivalvia; order Ostreida; family Ostreidae; genus Ostrea; species Ostrea denselamellosa. Next base: position 17,371,674 of record JAMZEH010000015.1, read on the forward strand.
TTACAATTTGTAAAGATACCAAAGGCAAAACATTGGAAATGTAAATATTGCCGTATGCCATAACAACACGACTCTGTGTGTGTGTGTGTGTGTGTGTGTGTGTGTGTGTGTGTGTGTGTGTGTGTGTGTGTGTGTGCAAATTACTCTTTGGTTCAGTTTGCTTTTGTAATGCTTCTTATTTCATTTGTTTAGTAAAATTCAGTATTATTGAAGGTTTGTTAAAAGATACAATGACATTAATATATAGCAAATTATATATCAAAGCCACTAGTGATTGTTCGACATTAATAAAGGTATTTTACAATGCCAAAATATAGTAAAGTCGAGGTAAATTGAATAACGTTGATGTTTATTCAACGATACCTGGTCTGAATCTCGAGTAATTTCAGATAAAAGTTGAAGATGTGATAAGTTAATCATGAATAATCTCAATATAGCTGTCAATCTCAAATAGTAACGAACTCTTTATTGAGTTATACGTGATCGCCAAAGCTCTTTTATACAGATAATGCAGATAAGAAATACAGACTTAATATAACACAGATAATAAGGATTTCGATAAACAGAGCAGCATAAATTGATATGAAATGTATATAACACTATTCTATTATTGTTTTGAGACGAACTGTTTAAATCGCCACATGTGATGACCTTTAATTGATATTCATCTCACCACTTTTAATGTATAAATGCTTGAAAAACACGAAACAGAATGTTGCACGGGAGCGTGGTATTTCCCTGAACGGAATTCCTCTAATATTTCAGTATATCTAACGATGCACAGGGCTGGATTTCTCAGGAAAAAATTAAGTCGAAACTTGGACTTAAGTCTAGGATTTCACTAATATGCTGACTGCTCAAATGAAAAACTTAAACTTAAGGATGAGGTTTTTTCCCCAGAAATTCAAAACAGGCTCTAATCAAAAAGTAAAGTCGAAATTCTACATACATGTAGCGTCAACACAAGACTATATATATATATATATATATATATATATATATATATATATATATATATAGTGTTTTTAAAATCATGTTTATTAGCGTAATTTTTAGACAATTATAATTGAAGAACTCGTGCTCTGGGGTTCTTAACCTGATACACTAGACATTTATCAATATAGAACTCGTGATCTGGAGTTCAAAATTTATATACCGTACAAGACATTTATTATTACAATACCACTAGATCATATTGCCACCGATATTAAAAAAGAGAAACTAAAAAATCCATTTTCTTGCAATTTACATGTATCTCCAAAACAATATTTCAAATCAGAAATAATTTTTAGAGATTTAAATGAATTTCGATTAATTAAAAACTCAGACTTTATTGTCATCAAGAATGAAGTTGTTTTTTTTCACAAGCACTGAGAAAATGATCAGTGGGAAACCCTTTGGTAAATAATAGTTGATATTGTCCATTTAAGCTACCTCCTCATTTCTATCATTACTTATGTTAATAGCAAGTATAAATTAGTTTACTATATTTTCATTAGTAGCCTTTTCATGCATCAGTGTGACATTATAAACGTTTCAATCTAATTAAAATCTTTTTTACTCGCTGATTTTGATTGGATTCGTAGACGTCTGAAAACAATTCAGTTGTAATTAAATCCTGGATATTACTAAAGTTCATGACCTGTCTAGTTCTTATTATGAAAAAATGCAGAAAAACATCAGTCATCCATCAGTTAGAAAAATAACCACTGACGAAGACAGATAACCAATCAGCAAGACATATTTTCTTTTGAACTAATGACTTCAAAATTAGTTTGAAGATTTTCTTGAGACGAAAACATAAACCCTCGCTCATTCATTCATACCTATGCGAGTGATTAAAATTTGCGTCCATACGCAAGATTCTATTGCAAAATAAATAGTCTTGCTTTATATTTGATTAATCAGCGATCACGATTTTAGTTCTCGCGAATAGAATCTGAACGGCGACTTCATTCAAACTTCGAATATTGTAGATTTCTTGAATATTTTCTGACTGAATTTATTTCGATGACAGCTAACCTTTTCACAGGGGAGGGGGGGGGGGGGGGGAGTAAAGTTCAGTGTTAACAAGGTAATTGACAGAAATAATTTTACAAAAACAAACTTATTTTTCCCTTCAGTTGTAGATGTAATGAATCAGCTATCATTAAAACGTGTTTACTACTGCTAGATCTTCACTGTGAAAAATAAACCTTTTTGTTTAGTAATTAGAAACATTCAGATGTTAGGTCTGGTAAACAACTGCGTTGTAGAAGTGCAATCATTGAACCTACAATCGAAACAATTATTTCGCTTGTTCTTTAGTGTTTATCAGAAAAGTAAAGAAGTAATGAGGTTAGCCAGAATGTTAATGACTGTTAGATAAATCAGTATATATAGATTGTTTTCCTTCCAGTTCATTGAGATGTCTAGAAATTTATCACAGAAATAGGATGAATTCGTATTAAGGTTATACTCACTATAGGTGGATATTAATTGCTATGTGAATACAGATCATGTTAAAGAGACTTTCAGGAGATCGAGTTTGAATGTACAAATTGTCTGCCACTTATAAAAATTATGCGTTCAAGAACTACAGGCTAACTCAAAAGTCTGATACACCAATACAGAACAAATATTTATACAATTAGCAAATCTCAGAGTGTGTATTACTACGGGCGGATATATGTATCAGTGGTAGAGCGTTCGCCTCGTAACCAGATGGTCAAGAGTTTGAGCCTCGTTCGTTCCATGTCCGCACCAAACCTATGACTTAAACATAGGCAGTGATTGCCCCTTCGCCAAGCGCTTGACATTTAGAAGTGAGAATTACGGGTCGTTCGGATATGACCTTAAAACGAAGGTCCAATCAACTAATGACAGACGTGATGTACCATTCTAAAAGGGTCACGCAATCTATCGATCGTTTCCATTCTTTATGAAATCACACTATTCACATTATGAATATTTCTACAATTCCAAATTACATTTACATATTTATAATATAAAACAATACAGGATGATAAAGCAATCGGTACTATGTATTTTCAGCTATTGTGGTGCGATTTTTGACTGGAAGGTATCTTAGTGAATACGCCTCCATAGAGGAAGTGACGTATGAAAGAAACGTGACCGTAGATGAAAAACAAGTGTCCATTAAAATTACAGACGTCGCTGGAAAGGTACGTCAAAATATATGTCACGTAAAGTACACGTCATACCGGTTTTCAATAAATAAAACCAGGAGATGTGCATGTGACATACCTGTACTATTGCGAAATGCCAGTCTATGTTTTAAAACAAATAGTTTTCATTGAAATAATCCAATTTTCTATTTCAGTATAGCTTTTCTCTCCACAATTTGCGACATTTGTTTAAATTTGTTTCGGTTTTAAATTGACCTGATTGTTTGATTCTGCCTTTGACTAGGGAAATAAATCTATGATATTCTTAAAATCGTGATTTGTAGGCCTATGTTTTAAACGTTTCTGTTAACTTAAATTTGATGCATGCACAGAGGGCTTGCTCCTAGTTTGTAAATTTAAATTTTATCTAAATGTAATTAATGTTACAAGCTGGGAGCAAGCCCCTGTGATACGTATTTGTCAGTTGATACCAAACTGTGTGCTCTTATGCTACTTGCTTAAATTTAAGTATATCCTTAATCTCTAATGATCTCCTATATCTCATCTTCCTAGACATTACTAATATTAAAAAGATATTTATAGAATCTGGATAGAAAGTCATCTTCAAAAGATTGGTTGCATAAAATAGATGGAGCTGTTATCGTTTATTCTGTGACGGACAGGAACAGCTTCGACATAGCGGAAGTCGTTATGGACTGGCTGAAGAAAGAAAAGAAACCGAATCAGACCATACCCATGGTTCTACTGGGAAACAAATGTGACTTGGAGCATTCCAGGTTACGATGCTTTGTTTTAACCTTAAATTTTGTAATACATACCCACACTTGACATGCAAGGTATAAATGTAATCATCAACAGCTGTTCCAGTTCATCCTCTATTATGTTTTCTGTTTATCTTCTGGATTTCTTATTTAACCATGTTTACAAACGACGAGTCAGTTCAAGATAATATATAATAGTGTATTCTATTCTTTAGTAAATAAGCATTCCTGATGATATGTTCAATAGTTGGTGTACAAAATGACACATTTATGGAAATCAGTCATTGAAATTAGAATATGTAACTTTCATCACATCAACAATTTCATCGTTGGTATTTAGACAATTTAAAAAAAAGAGGAAAGGGTTACATTATCCCTTCGCAATTCATTGCAAGAGGGGATATATACTGGACAAAAAAAGTTAAGGATCATGATTTCAGAATTATTTTATTCATAACAAAACCAAATAAATTATGCTAAATATATACTTAAATGTTCAACGACAATCGAACAATACATTTTAAACCTGTTTTTACAAATTCATCAATACGTTAAGCAGCCAGAGCAACCATTGTCAGGTAACCCCCCAAAACAGTTTGAAAATTGGTATGAGCAACAATAACAAATTTCATTACAAATGATTGAATCTTTATAAAGGCAATATCAATAGGGTGTATGTCCACCCTGAGCCTGTATAATGGCACGACAACGCCTCTGCATACTTCTGATGAGCCTGCGGAACGCAATTTGTGGCAACCTTGCCCATTCCTGCTGTATAGCTAACATAACCTCCTGGCGGTTTGTCAGAAGTACAGGGCGTCTGGAAACAGCTTACTGCAACATGTCCCAGGCATGTTCTATTGGATTTAAATCCGGAGAACAACTCGGCCAATCCATACGTTCAATTGTCTCTGTAGCAAGGTAGTCTGTCACTATACGTCCTCTGTGGGGACGAGCATTATCATCCATTAACACAAAGTCGTTGCCCATAGCTCCCGCATAAGGTCTCACAATTGGATGCAGTATCTCGTCCCTGTAAATTGCACCGGTAAGATTGTCATTAATCACGTACAAGTCAGTACATCCACCAATACTGATTCCGGCCCAAATCATCACAGAGGCACCTCCAAAACGATCATGCTCTGCTACACAGCAATCAGCGTACCGCTCTCCACGCATGCGCCATACACGCCTACGACCGTCATGAAAGTCCACGCAGAACCGTAACTCGTCTGTGAAAAGAACAGGCGTCCAATGACGCAGTTGCCAGTATGTGATTTTGAGCCCAATTGAGTCGTGCTACACGATGTCTTCTCCTCAAAATGGGACGAACAGCAGGTGGATGAGCCCGAAGGTTAGCAGCATTAAGTCTCTGTCTGAGAGTTTGTGGTGTTATGCGCACCCCACTTGCTGCATGAAAGTCAGTATTGAGTTGGACAGCACTCTGAAACCTGTGTCTACGAGCCATAAGTGACATATAGCGATCCTGGCGAGCGGTTGTAGACCTTGGACGACCTGACCTCGGTCTCTCAGAAACATTAACTGTCTGCCTAAAACGATCCCAGAACCTTGAAATCACACTTTGGGACACATTAAAATATCTAGAGACAGTTTTTTGGACTTGGCCAGCTTGAAGCATACCTACTGCCTGACCAGCTTCCAGAGCAGTTAAATGGCGCCTCATGGCTTTTAATGTCAATAACTGTTCACCTAAGAGTCGATTAGAGCAATAAATACCCACAATAAAATGAAAATCACAATTTTTCAATTTCAATATACACGTTGGCACACTTTGATTTTGACCCCTTGCTTGTGTTTGGGCGAAAAAATCGTGCACCTATGACGTCAATATGAAACTAGGTAAATCTATTGTGTTAAGGACACATTGGAGAAACTATACATGTTAAAGTTTGTCAAAATAATTATTTGGTTAATAAAAATTTTTGAGGGCAAAATTATGATCCTTAACTTTTTTTGTCCAGTATAGTAAGGAGACCGTTCGTATGTGGGTGGGTGTGGGTGGGTGTTTTTATAACACTGAGCATTCTAAACATTTAACAGGCCACATTTTAGCTTGATTGATTTGATAATTCACATGTAGCTTTGAGAGGAAAAATCCTATAGAAGGTCAAGATCACAATGCGACTCCATTAAAAAAAAGTTTGTAGACACTCAATGCGAAGGAATATGCCTCGCCTTGTGGAGCTTTTATTGATATCGCGATGATCTGTGTGCCTTTTATAATAATAATAATAATAAAAGAGATATCTAATGAATTGCCAATATCGCACAAGTGTAAACTATAGAGACCACGAACCACAGGTTTCGTTGATAGACTTTGTTCTTGTTTCCTTTTTTCAGAGCTGTTGCAAAACAATCCAGAGAAGAACTGGAATGGCGAGGAGATGTATACCTGGTTACGGAATGCTCGGCCTCGGCCAACACGGAGAACATCAAACGCGTGTTCCACGAGCTCATTAGAAAGGCAAGTTTGTTCCTTCTGCGTGTCTATCGGTGATGAGGTGGAAAATCAGTATTATTACTTCACATGCTTCTAATCATAATTAACAAAATTACGTAATATTTAACGACTGGAATATGGTATCTACAGTGTCCTTTGTTGTTATTTTCCATTACTCTACCAGGCTTTGGGTTAATTGACAAATAAACTAGATCCTGCAATATGTAGTGATAATTTGCACTGTTTATAACACTGTTCAATTTCGCTAACTACAGTTCTTGTGCTTTTATTTTCTTGCAAAATATTTCTTTCAACAAAGAAAACGCACATCAAACTAAGAAACGTCTGCTGAGACATGATTTATAGTGCAATCTACTATTTGAATAACACAACAACTATGGTTCCTTTACAGATAAGTGAGAAAAAAGATTTGTCATCCAAAGGACAGCGGAAACTTTCTCATGCTCCCGCTGGTTCTCCGAAATTAATTCGAGCATCTTTAAGGCGACGTTTTAGTGTGTTTACTAGAGAACGGACATCTACAATGTGATACATGTAGCGGAATGCAGGGCATTATACAGTCACAATACATATATACTCAACAACAAAAGTTAAGGGCTATCGATTTTTCATCAAACCGGTTGGAATTTAACTACATTATGGTATATTTTTCTTGCCAACACTGGGTTTCCATAAATGTTCATGCGTTGTAATTTAAACACACTCTTGAGTTGTACTTATTCCGCAGCAGTGTTGGTTATTGAAAGTTTGGCATTACAAAAGTGTTTATTTTTTCTGTCGTTGACCCTTAACTTATTTTGTTGAGTATACTATTAAAATGTCTGCGATTCAGTGTTAAATCTTAGATGAATTAACGAGGTTTTTACCGTGTATATGCATTTTTCTGTATTTACATTGATTTCATGACAATTCATATTGATGTGCCTACATTCCATTAATGGTATTCAACGCATTCTTCATCGAGAATCAAAAGTGAATTTTCTTTAGTAAATGTGTGTGCAATAATTATTAATATGTTTTATTTATAAATGTGCAGTATTGTGTGTGATGAACAAACTAGCGTGCAAATGAAACATACCTGTTAAAAGGGGAGATCTGTAATTTTGTCAGAGAGGAAATTTTCCGTTTGTAATAGACGTAGCTTATATCAAGTCACGATTTACTCTTTTGTCATATTTTTACATGTACATATATGTTTTTAGATAATTACGAGTTAATGAAATACTTAGTAGAAATAAAAACAAACAAACAAAACTAGTGTCGGTTACTACCGTGTCAATTGTGTGTCGGCGTTTGAAATATTGTTCCACATCCCCCCATCTCCACTAACAATCGTGGTAAAGAAAATTAGAAATGATTTTAAAAGTAATTATTGACAACAACAACAAGAAAATAACAATCGTTAATAACATTATCTTTTCCTGGAGCTCAAAAGTCAAAGGCCGTAATTCATGTACAGGTGGGTCAATCAGAATGACTTGCTTATTTGTTTTACGTCCTTCGAGGATGTTTCCTTCATATTGAGACGTCACCAGCTGTAGATGAAGTAACAACCAATTTAGACCTATGCTGAAGGTAGCGGTATAGCAGTGAGGGTCTTTGAACGTGCTAATGCCTGTCGCGACGCGGATCATCCGTTTTAAACGTCATATCCAAAAGGCCGTTATGCCGAGTGTTTGGCATAGGAGCAGTCAGTGCCTATCTTTGACATGAGCACGAGCGGGGCTCTAACTCACGACCTCCCGTCACGAAATGAACGCTCTAAACACTGAGCTATCGCGAACGGCAATTTTTTATGGAAGTTGCCCTTGGTCTATAGCTTTTCATCAGAAAGCTTCAGAAGTTCCTAAGGTAATTTTCATATCAGTATTTTGCTGCGTAACCTAAGTGAGGTTATAAGAATATTACGCAAAGGTTATACTAACTCAAAAAAAAAAAAAAAAATAAATAAATAAATAAACCTTAATCAATCATGACGTAACTCATGCTCCGTTGACAAGTGTTTATTTGAGAACGAACAAGTTTCATAACAACTTTTGAAATGCATAATGAAAACAGAACATAGATAGACTTGTGCAAAAGGTTGTATATAACAGTAGGAAAAACTGGATCATCTTAAGACATACCAAAACCCCAATGCATAAGAAAAAAGTGTCGGATCGACTGATTGACAGACATGCGTGTAGAGATATTGTTTTCTGCTGTTTTACTTTGAAGTATTAGTAATGACACATGACGTGCAACTCTCCAGTAAACAATTACTGGTCAAATTCGTTAAGACTGATACAGTTTTCCAAGAGTTATATCGTAATTTATCATTTTCCGCAAGTTATACATTTTATCTACAAAAATTGCGACCTTCATCTCCCGTTTAACAAACCAAGGAAAGCATTTTCTGTTTAAGTATTGCCACATGCCTATAGACCACTCAACGAAAATAGTTTCAATTTTGTATTTCATCACGTTAACGACATTTTTTCGTTGTTTTTCTTTATGTAACTTTGTTACTTATAGACTGAGCTGTCATTAGATAAAGATAATCCGCTGTTTTATTATTATTGTTTTTTGGATATACTTGTATTGAAATTATCGTGACGAAACATTTTCCCCAAAAGAATGACACTCAATGTAATTTTTGAATGTCATAGAGCGACGTTAACAAAAAAATATAGAAAAGAGAACATAAATGAAATGTAACGCATGTTATACAATTTCAAGTTACACAGACATCCTTGTTACATATTGGTTTGAGCTTTTGCTGATATTAGTATCAACTATCTTTATTGTAACAACACAGACTTAATTGAGTTTGTGAGAAAATAACTCTTTCATGATTAGATCTTTAGATATGCTATAATATTAACAGAATTACACAAGAATGGAAATTTTGCTTAGTACTGGATTAAAACAGTAGTAGATACTCGGACAGTCATTAAAGTAAGTTTATCAAGTGAAACGAAATTTTTAGAGAATTTCAAAAATATAGTAAGACGTGGTAACTATGTTCCAAACGTAAATTGACTGCTGACATCTTAAATGGAATCTGGGAAGAGTTAAAAAAAACCAAACAAACAAACAAACAAAAAAAAAACCAAAAAAAAAAACAAACAAAAAAAACCCAGACCCAAAACCTGACGCAACATAACGCAGTATAAAGCTAGTTTCCTAAATCAAATAAAATTAAATTATGTAGCTTCTTATTAATGAGAAAATATAAAACATATATACATTTATAATGACATTACACAATGATGAAAATGAATTGTCATTACGAAATACGTATCTAAATGTTGTTCACGAAAAGTAATATACATCGAAAGGTCTGGTAACGTGTGAGCTTTGTGTTACAACCAGACACAACTGCAGCAAAACATGCAATGAAAAGGTAAGTATGCAAATAACGTGTAAATTCTAAAAGTATATATGCTGAATACCTTCCTAGTATTAAATAAAAATCAGTAATTGATAATAAATGAAAGTCTTCACATGAAAACCAAAATCCAAATAAATAATAAAATAAAAATATCACCATGGTTTTAAGAGATAAATAAACTTCAAATTCGATTTTAATTGGTTTGGCATTGTTTCGTTAAACTTGAACATTCTCTTGGTTTTGTTCGATACAGTTGGTGCCTGTTTGCTACAAAGAACATGTTCACGTTTAACATATATGACGTCTTTTGTAGCTGGCATTTGTAGAATTATTTCTCTTTCTCTTCATCTTTACCAGTGAATCATAAAAATGTGTAACGAATTGTTTTAAAACATCTTCATGCTTTATTTCAGTGTTAGACTCCAAGGAGATATTATGAAAACTTGACATTGGTGGGACATCTATTTATAATACAGCTGACTTAAAAGTGTTAAATGAATTGATTTGACAAACGCTTATAAACAATTGCTTGATTGCCAACTCAACTTTAATATAATAAGATTACATAACATACGTTACACTGAATAATGTATGATCAGTTATACAACAAAAACAGAGTATTTTGCGACTGAACATGTTATGAAGACATAGGAACATATTCATGTACATAATTTGCCTATTCATACAAAAATATCACGCGTGATATACCTCGATATACATGTAAATGTACCTTTACATAACTAAAATGAACTATCGAAATATAAGTATGGACTTGACTTTCATTTCCTTGGTATAATTTTCTCACATTTAACATACCACGTGATCTTTGATTCCGCAAGAAATAGACAAGATATTCCGTATTAGAATATTACCAAAACGAGTGTTACATATGTTAAATCAAATATATTTTTATGGTTTGTATTGTAATATGACACCTAAGAATGAAATATCTTAGCACTATTTTAATATGTGATCACGAACACTTCTACTCTGCCATGTCATTAATTTTTTTTCCACTTGGAATAACCTTGCAAGAAACCAGAAATTCATAGGACTATGAAATTGTAAAGGCGTGTATAAAGTTCGGGGGAAAACGGCGTTCCGGAAAGAACTCGAAAGTTTCTTGTCGTTCATGGTGTATTCTAAAGACATGTATCGAATGTTACATTCTTATTTCGACACCTTAAATTTTCAAGATCGAGAAGTCATTTCTGTTTTAAACATTTGAAAGTCGTGTGAATATGGCTTTTAATTTCTAGCTAGGTATAAAACGCTTTTATGAATGAAATAGAGTGAAGACATTACGCTATTTTAATTCGTTTTGGGGATGCTCAATAGTAACATACATGCAAGATATTATATCTGGTGGCATTTCATAATGCACGAAATGAAACGATAATTTAGAAACAGGAAATATATATAAAAGTTAAGATGACAACAAGCCGAGTTAAACTGAATGAAATTGCCTCTGGTAAATTATTTCGTATTGTTTCTGTTAGACAGAGTTTCTCGATGGCGACAGTCACATATTTTACAAAATCGGGTATTTAAAACTCTCAGTCTCTCACTAGCTGCCCTTGAACACTCACTACCTGCAAGTGAACACTCACTACCTGCAAGTGAACATAAACTTCAAAACCTTTATGCCCAAAATGATTTCACTTATAAATGTGAAATAATTTCTTCAGTCATTACCGGCAACATCAATTGAACGGATTTCTTGACTGCAGATGGACATCCACACAGTTCCTTCAAAATAGTTCAATTATTACGACGGAAAGATAAATTATATTTATCACACAACAGTACTGTTTCCGGGTTCATAACGCAGGTTCGGAAAAACGATATGAACTCGTAGCACAGGTTAATAAGAATGCAAATGATGTAGGGTCATGTGAGGTCAGCGCGTGCTGACATAGATATCAAACTTTTACTACAAATGTTCTTCAAGCCTATATATTCCTGTTTTATCTGTTGTTGTTATCTAATGACATAGCGAAAAATTAAAATCCTAAGATTAAAATGTCAATTTAGCAATCACAGTGATGTGTTTATCTTTAGATCTTATTTCTTTCGCTCAAGGACAACATGATGCAAAGAGGCCGAAAATCACTTCCTTATACAGAAATGTAAAATGGAAAGTAACTAAAATATGCATTATTGATAGTTGTGTGATAAAGAGAATCTTACACTCGTACTTATGGCATTATGAAATTCTTTACCTGATTGAAATATTTCCCTCGCCAAGGCTCGAGGAATGTTAAATCTGGCAACTCATTTCATAAAGTTCATATGCCATAACCACTTTTTGAAGATCCTCTATATATCTTTTTTATACAAACATTCATTGTAAAGGAAACTCAATGTTTGAGGTATACAAATGTACTGATAATTCTAAAAATTCCAAATCTCGTGGGGATCCGGGTTAGAATAGGTCTTCATTGCCCCTTGCTTGTCATGAGAGGCGACTAAATGGAGCGGTCCTTCAGATGAGACCACAAATACTTAGGTCCCGTTTCACAGCAGGTTAGCAGGATAAAGACTCCCCACCCCCATGTTCAAAGGCCGTAAGCACTGAACTTAGGTCTAAAGTTTGCTGCCCTTCACCGGCAATGGTGATGTCTCCATGAGAGGAATGTAAAAATTATACAATAAATAAAAATTCCAAATTTTGTACAAAATGTAAAATTATCGGTATATGACCTAAACATTTACATTCTAGACTTTCGGATCAAGATGAACCCCGAGGAGCTAAAGTAAATCACCGTCTAGTAGGTCCTTCGTTGTATTCACGTGTATTCATATGACGTCTAGATTTAAGATATTTATCGAAGAAGCATTCTCTTTGGATCTTTGATAGTACATGTGTATGATTTTTTTAATTTGATTTGATTGACTGTGATGTCGACGATTTCTATACATGGAACAAGAATCGCCTATTACTTTCGGTACAAGGCATACAATGATTGTAGCAGCTGCTTGTGTCAATATATTTAGATTTCGAGCAACGGAAAATTCGAACAAAAGATCTACAGAAATACATATTATGAGGATTATAATCCCGAGTTTCAAGAAAGAGATGAAAACTTGATGTCGTATTGGTTTGTACTTCTTAACAATGAAAAAGAAAAGATCTTTCGGAATACCTTTGCATTCTTCTTCTCTTTTGAACAAAGCCATATCTGGATATTTGCCGTGCTTATACATTTTTTTGCAGATTTTTCTAGAATGCACGAAAAGATGATCGTAGACACTGGCAATGTTATTGATACTGTCAAACATATACAGAAGGACGGTAGAAAAAAATATAAGATAACCATACGTGGCCTCTGGGTGGGCAAACAGTCCAGTGTACGTGTAGACAATGATGCCACAAATGAATACGAAGCTATCTATAAAAATGATACTGAACATATAGTAGGAAAATGTAAAAAAGAATAGCGCAAAAATGCAACATGTAATCCTCAGAGGAGCACAAATTTCAAGTTCCCGCCAAGGTGCAATGACATATGCACGTGTAATTATCTTAATGAAACTGACAAGAGGAACTCCATATAGCATAAGACATAAAACCAGTTCTAAAATACATATTGGGACATAAAATAGCATAATTAAAAGAAACAATCTTCCAAGGAAAGCAGATTTCCTTCGTACATGCAGAAGGCATTTATTCCAGCGTTTGATTTGTAGGATAATGGCAAATTTCCAAAAAGAAGAATTCAGAACCATGAAAAACTGGGACTGGATTATCCGAAATATATTATGATATCCATTAACAGGTTCCGTTGTTTTCATGGCTCCATATTTTACTCGGACAAAATCATTCACTCTTAGCGGAGATGTGATTTTACATTTGTTCTCCGTTAATTCTTTGGTGAGAAATTTGGCCAAATCAGAGGGTATACATGTACATAAAATGTAGCATACGGCATAGAGAAGAAATGCTATATACGGCCCTCCGAACGCTCTCAGAAAATTTTGCCGACTCAGTTCATATCCCGCTAAAATCGATTCAAAATCTTTAGGCACACCCTTTTTTACACTCGCGATAATGTCGTCGTGCTGGAATACTCCGTGTAAAAGTATTTTCACTGTAATAACTGATATACTCACAAAGAAAAAAATTATACGGACAATTCTTGAAGTCCATACATGAGATTTTACACAACAACAATGAAAAACACTCACTATTATAGTTCCAATATGTATTGGGTTGTAGAAAATCCAGTCCTTTTCAAGTAACTGAAACTCGCCCTCCTCACTAATATTAAGTACTTCAAGATGGTTTGATTTACGATTGTACGTGATTCCGTGAACGTGATTCAGTATCCATACCAAAATTAAAGGAAAGTACATGTATAAAACAAACCCTAGGAAAAAAGGAAACATCCAGCCGATTTCTTTGAATGTTACGTATCCGCCAGAACATTCCAAGATCCTTGTCTTTTCGATAAAATCCCACTTCCACTGACAACATCGATAACCTATGGCTTCCAGTGGACATATGACATTTAGACAAAGCATGTAAAGTGAGTGACTCTCAATGAATATGCGGTCTCTGTAACACCAGTAACTCTGGTTGTAATACTCTGTTAAATAGTCTGTATCATCCCCTGTAGTATGAGATACTAGGTAATCTGTAAGATTCGCCAAAGCTAAAGCAATACGTTGTGTTGTCTCACTAGCACCATAGTAGATAGGACAGTTTCCATGAACTCTTAATGAAACAGGAAAATTGTCCAATGTGTAAACATTTAAGAGCCCAAGTGACCATACTCGGTACCCTAACGGCCAATTTAAGTATTGTCTGGAACCTCTGGGTCCAGGGAATGTCCACGTCCACTTATCACCTTGAATTACGCACTTTGTTTCTTTGACTTGGTGAAGAGAAACATTCTCAAACTGAAGTACGAAATTCACCAGGCTGTATGAATGTTTAGAAACTTTGTGAAGAAAATTCTCTTTGGTTGACTCTGACACTGAAAACCAACACTCGGAATCAACTCCGTCAGTGTATGGATAGGTGTTGCCCCTGTGTGGACAGACTGATTTCCTCTGTCTGACAAGTAACTGTTTTTCTTCACTAGGTCCTTCCTCGGCTGTAGCTATCAGAATGAATGGCAATGTAAGCACTATAAGAAAGTATTGTGGATTCATCTTCTTTCTTTTTCGTCTGCTTTGAAATGGCAGCAAGTCAAAAGATAATAATTTCAACCCATTATTTAATTTCCTGGTCCGCAGCTGAAACTTGAGCAAGAGGCGTGGATTCCGATAAAGGAGATCTTTTTTATACCTTCTCACAATAGTGTGGAAACTTCCTTGTTGACTAAATAGCCCACTTTATCTTCATTTTTCATAACCATATTCATTACGCGTGAACAAAATACTCAAAAATGCGTCATTGTGTTAGCTCCACATACATGTAATACATTAATATTTGTTCCGTGTTTCACCTGCATGGTTAAGTTAGAATCGGAGATGTTTTGTGCAAGACATTTTAAATTAAGTAAAAATTCACAATAAAACTAAATCTTATTACAATCTGTCAATCACGAAGTCTTTATAATATTTATCATCTTTATAATACAATGTTCCGATTTTATTGACTGTGACACAAAAAGACGACAACAACTAATAAACAAAAGGAGATAAGGGGCTAAACCTGCTTCACATTCACCACGGTGCCCGTGTGATTAAATTGTGTACGATTTTCTGTGCGATTCTTAGGACATCTTAATAGGCTTCGGTTGTTTGTTTTACGTCTCGTCGAAAACTTTTCATTCATAATGAGACACCATCAGTTGTAAAGGGAAGTACCACAAATTTATACCTATACTTAGAGCTTAAGGCCATAGCAGCGAGGGTTCTTTAACGTGCTAAAGCCTGCCACGACGCGGGATCTCCATTTTTAAGGTTATATCCGAAAGACCCGTGAATCTCACTTCTAAATGCCAATCGTTTGGCGAAGGAGTAATCACTACCTATGTTTTGAGGCGGCCATGGCACGAGCGGGATCGACCTCACGACCCCCTCCCCCGGTTACGAAGCGAACGCTCGCGACAAAATGCAACGGTATTTACATGATACGTACTATTTTTTGCACGGACTACGATATCTGCGCAAATATTGTTCTATCACCATTGTACGACACAAACACGGAATACGTGCTCAAGATTTTGAGAAATTGTCCGCATAAGAAGTGCATTTAACAGGAAACATTGGGACGAAAGAAGTCAAGGACGTCTACAGACTCGAAGTATTTTTTTATTAGCAATAACCTTGATAAATCGACGATAGCTTATTTCTAGACACAACAGCTATATAACAAATAGTTTGGCTATTTTACCAATGATCTTACTAACCTTGACCTAGAATAAGGTAGAACTAACAATTAATTGTTTGGTGTGCTTGCCAATATTTATTCAATATCAGTTCAAGAAATATGCGCCGATCTTCAAATTAATATGGCAGCATATGAGTAAACAAGTCCAAGCATTAGAGTTACCACCTTGAGTCAAGGAACCTTGAAAATAACAATGCACTATGGAAATGGCATTCTATGCAAAACTCTGCCAAATGTTCCACAAATCACCAAATGTTCCACAAATCATATATTGTGGTGCCCCGTCCCGTGGGGATCCGGGTTGTTAGAATAGATCCTCAGTACCCATGGATTGTCGTTTGTTTGTTTGTTTTACGTCCCATCGAGAATTTTTCACTCATATTGAGACGTCACCAGCTGCAAGTGAAGTACCACAAATTTAGACCTATGCTTAGCGCTCAGGGCCGTAGCAGTGAGGGTTCTTTAACGTGCCAACGCCTACCGTGACACGGGACCTCCGTTTTTAAGGTCATATCCGAAAGACCCGTGATCCTCACATCTAAATGCCGAGCGTTTGGCGAAGGAGCAATCACTACCTATTTTTCGTCTTAGGTTTGACGCGGCCACGGCACGACCTCCCGGCTACAACGCGAACGCTCTAACCACTAAGCTACCACGATCGGTCGTAAAAGGCGACTAAATGGGGCGGCCCTTCGGATGAAATCGCAAAAACAGAGGCCCCGTGTTACAGCAGGTGTGGCACGATAAAGATCCCTCCCTGCTCAAATGCCATAAACGCCGAGCATAGGCCTAAATTTTGTACTCTTTCACCGGCAATGGTGACGTCTCTCTGCGAGTGAAAAATTCTCGAGCGAGACGTTAAACAAAATATAATCAATCAATCAATCAACATGTTGTGGGACATGCCTAGAAATCTAGGCGGCCAGTTTGCTTACTCAAATTATGCAACTTCAATTGTACATTCAACAAACCAAATACATACATCATTTATAAACAGTATCTTATCTAGTTTTAATATGGAGGAAATTATATCCGTGGAAGACACGAACTGAACTAATGCATCCTTCAGTGAATTTACAAATATATCATTATCCAAAGTCTGACAGGTGTACCCATCTTTATAGAAAAGGGACGCATGTCTATTAGAAATGTCGGCATATTTTATGGAAACCCCACATACGTTGTAACACATGTAGCGAGCAACGAATTAATTCTGGTTCTTCGATTTTCTCAATTTTTGTTTAAAAGACACAATAACCAAGTCGAAATTTTATCAATAAAATAAATATAATTCACTTAATTGACCAAACCAAGAGCCGTGGCGTTAGCGTTAGTATTTATCCCTAACAACATCTACCTATTTAAATTTGCCTTCTAACCCCTCGATAATGCTGTCAGTACCCACTTTCTTCGATACCTATCTTTACCGAAACATTATTGCACGACGTCACATTCATTGAAGACATGACATTTTAAAAGTATTGCAGATTGAAAAATTCCGAAATAGATTTAGAACTAGAGAAGAAGCTTTATTTCAGAGTAGTACAGTGGTGTATGTTACTACTGACAAAATAATGTGGCAGAGGGAGAACCCATTTACTGAGGTAATACTCTACAGATAGTTGTCAGTACTGTAAAGGTAACTCTGAGAAAAAATATGCAAGTGTAGTATTATTTCAAACAATGGTATTGAGACAGACCGGAAATACGACACAGCAAGAGGATAGTCAGAAACGCCAAGGAATAGTTATGAAAGGAATACGGCGAGGAATGAAGTGGACTGTGCGAGTGCTCGCCACGACAGTTCTACAAAACTGCCAATACAATGAGACCACGAGACGAACCATACAGCCCAACAATAGTGGTTAATGACAAATTTGGAAACCTTCTCAGTGAGGAAGACAACATCAAAAACAAAAGGCAGGAATATTTAAAGAAACTTCTCATCCCAAGCAGCCAATGAAATACACAGGACAGTTTCAGCCACGTTATCCAGAAGAAGAACCAAACACCTTAAGATCAGAAGTACAACAAGCATAAAGGAATAAAGCAGCGTTCATTGATGGCATTACAACAAAACCAACTTGGCATGTAGAGAAACAGGAACCATCTGGCTGACCATAATATTCCAGAAGGCATCGAAGAAGAGAGAAAGTCTCGGAAGACTGACAGCGTGCAGTTGTGGTACCAATTTGGAAGAAGAAAGGCAACATGAAAGACTGCAGCACGTATCGAGGAATTTCTCTTTTGAGCCACACAGGTAAGATCTTGGAACAGAGTTCAAGGTACAAAGAGGAACCATTACTGAGTGAGGCGCAGATGGGCTTCAGAAAAAGACACTATCTTCGCTTTCAGACAACTGAGTGAAAAGACGCTTGAACACAACAAAGAACTTAATTTTGTGTTCATAGACCAGGAAAAACCGTTTGACCAAGTTGACAGAAACAAAGTGTGACAAATACTTTAAGAGTACAACATCAGGGGACAACTGTTGGACAACATCAGAGCCATCTACACTAACAGTATGAGCGCAGTCCGCACCCAAAATGGACTCAGTGACTAGTTCGATGTATCATCCGGAGTGAGGCAAGGGTGTGTGATCACCGCAACTTGTCATCACATGAATTGACAAATCATGAAAGAAGCAATCCCCAGTCAAGAAGATCTGAATGAGATGCTGTTCACAGACGATCAAAGCCTGGTATATGAGAAAAAAGAGCAACTTCAAGAGCAAAAAGACAGCCTGAATACAGTGTAAAGAGCTCAACATGAAGATCAACAAAAGCAAACCCAAGATGATGAAGACCAGCAGAACGCTTAGCAATCTCAATCAACATCGATGGAACTCCATTGAAGCAAGTCAGCGAGTTCAAATATCTCGACTGTTATTTTTCGCAAGACGTATGTCTCAACAGCTAGATTGAGACGAGAGTACAGAATAGCGTAAGCTACCAGCTTGCCCCATTCCTCGAACATCCCAACATGACCATTAAGACCAAAGCCAAACTCATTGACTCTATCTTCATCGCCACCTTGACCTACTAGTGCCAGGCATGGACCCTGACCAAAAGTCTGGAACGCAAGATAACTACTTGCGAGATACGATGTCTAACGACATGTCCTCCACTACATCCAGAAGCAAACAGTCGGGTGGTTTGGGCACCTGACACGCGTGACACCTGACCAGCTTTCTAGTAAAGCGTACAAAACAAGGAAATCAGGGTACAAGGCAAGAGGAAGATCTAGATCGACTGTGTTAAGAAAACCCTGCATATCCACAACATCTCACCCCGCTAGGCCGTCTGGCTTGCCAGAGACCGAAAGCGTCTTCTTCACATGACACAAGAGGACGGATAAAGTAAAGTGGACTATAAATAAAGTATTGAGACATAATTCCAAATATTGAACGTGACAATATATAATTAATAGACAATCCATGATAGTGTAACTTCTGTATTTGAGAATTGTGGAGGCACAATGTGATGTAGGCCTATCATGTATGAATGAAATATAGGCCTAGATTTCTATGTAAAGATAAAAAAAACTTTAACCAATTAATTACCTTTGTATAAATTACCAAAGCAACAACAATATTGTTGGATATGACGAATTTCACATTTCACGCACATGCATCTATCCATATGACATAGTTATCGCCCTTTGCAATCAAAAAAATTTAAAAGTCCTCACCCCAAATATAATAATTGAGAATTTTATATGTTTTATATGTTATTTCTTTTGAACGAAAAATGTGTGAAAGGATTAATAACATTTTATTTTTGTTTTAATTTTTAACTTGAAATACTGGAATACTAAATGTCAGGCCGGAGTAAATGAGACTTCACGCAATGGCTTTTCGGAAGTGAATGTTTACACAGTAGGGTTAAGGTGTCCCGAGTAAAATTAACAAGAAATAACAGCACATTCAAATTAAAGTTCTTTCAAACGTAGCATATTTTACTAATAATCGTTTGTCAATATATAAACAAATGTATTGCTACTAGGGGAAACCCCTCGTTGAACCATAACGTCATAAAGCAAATGACGTAAAGCTGTTTTTATCCTCCAGACTTTCTGTTATTTATCACCTCGGAACAGGGTGGAACATGCACTCAAATCACTTGCAGTTTGGGCTTAACATATCGATATTAATATAATAAATTTAAAAAGTGCTCCGGAAAGGAACGATATCCTCCCCTTCCTAACAATTTCAATAATCTTTATCAAAATACAGGATAGCTCCCATATTCATCGACAAATCTTATTTAAACGAGGCAAAAAATCCCACCCTCCGTATCAAAATCCTATATCTGCAACTACTTACCTTTTCGAATATGTCTTGATCAAAAGAAAATAGGGAGACCTCCGTGGCCGAGTGGTAAGAGCATCGCGCTCAACATCACAAGGTCTCTCACCTCTTGTCGGCTCGGATTCGGATCTCGCTCGCGCCGATATATGTGAGAAAGTTTGCCAGTTTATTTTCGGAAGGTCGGTGATGTCTTCCTGGGTAAATTGTATCTGGGTTTTCTCCTCCACCAGTAAAATCTGGACGCCACCAGATAACTGAGAAATTGTTGAGTGTGGCGGTAAACAATAATCAATTAATCAATCAATCAACTTGGGACCAAATCGCTGGCCAAGTAAACACACTCCATTCGCTGGTAAACAACTCCACACCCGTAGGCTCCTGAACTATTTGTGTAGAATTTTGATGCATTGCTACCTGACCAATTTAAAGACGGAAACTGAGTCAGACAATTAATTTTTTCTAGAAACACAATCCACATCCGAAGGTCCAACTTAATTTCATTTAGAAATATTATAATATTGCTCGATAATTCATCAACTTTTTCCTTTGGAACAGAAAATGTACAATTTACTGAATCTATTCTTAACCTTTAATTTGACAAATTAGTATAAAGACCTTGTATTTTTTGGTGTAACTGGTATCCTTATTGATATTGACACAGTTCCTGAAAAACCATGCATTAATTCTGTGCATTCAATAGAAGTAGCTTACCCAACAAGTTAAAAAGCATCCAAGTAATGTACAATATCATTATGATGTAATTCTAATGTGAAAAGGCTAAGATAACTAACAGTATTCAATCTCGTAATTCCTATAGAAAATACAAATCAGAGAGATGGGCAAACACGGACCCCTGGTCATACCAAAGGTAGGATCAGGTGCCTAGGAGGAGAAAGCATTTCCTGTCGACCGGTCACACCCGCTGCGAGCCCTATATTCCGATCAGGTAAACGGAGCAATCCGTATTCAGAATTAGTGTGCCAAGAACGGCCTAACAATTTGACTTAATGGTAAGTTGTACTGGCAAACTAGATCGTTATAACGACCATAAAATTTGCAAAATGCTGACTTTAGACTAGACTGTACAAACCCCTGTAACATCAACTTCTTTGTCAGTAGCCCGCCTCGATTTAAAAACTGATCATAAGCAGAACAAGCTCTTGCGTATTGAATCAGTTGGGAGATATAAACAACATATGCAGGTGATGATGGAATATTGACACATAAATAAGGGAAGTTAACTATGGAGAAATTGAAATCATCCCGTTTGTCATAAAGTTGAGTTGTTAGTTTGCCGTTGGCATCTATTTTCAGTAAAATATCTAAGTACGAAGCAGAAGTGGAAGACTCCGTGGTGTCGTTTATTTCAAGCTCACTGGGATATATCGAATCGACATATGAATGAAAATGATCATTGTTAATAGACAAAACGTCGTCGATATATCTAAATATCAATTTGAAGGCCACAGCAATCTAAAATAAAATGGAAGAAAATATTTTGAACAATAAACGAGATAATGAACAGAGCATTGGGGGGAAGGGGGGGGGTACGTGTCAATAAAATACTACTTATCAAATTTGAAACTTTGCAGAAAAAATCTTTATTGATAAAAGCCTAGTTTGAGTTTTGGTAATAATTCAATAATATTACACCTTAAATTGGATATTGGTGAGGCGGAAAAGGACCTACAACTCTACCCAGATCAACTTCTTTCTTAATCTTGACTGATAATTTGCTGGAGTGGCTTCATGTTCTTATATTCAACCTTTATTCTAGGTCCCTAATAATTTAACAAGCAACCTCTATGAATATGTTGGCAGCTTCTTTGTCCGGATAATTGGTTAATAATTTGTGCAAATTATCAGTGTTAATAGGAGTACATGTATTTCCCAAATGTCATAATTTAATGTGTAAAAGGGAGATGTGGTCTCTGTGAGTATCAAGGGCGAAATTGTAGTTGAGCAGGCTTTGACTGGGGAAATTGTTGTACATTGCTATTGTGGGAAGGCCTACAATTCAAAGGGGAATGTGATCCATTATACTTGACACAAATATGCAAACCCTCAACTCTGCTTTTTACAAAATCCCTGAAAGTTATACGAATAGCATTTGAAATTCTGTGGAGGATTTTGTTCTGCATTAACAGAACGCCCACTGAGGCTGGAATCAATGGGTTTATACAATCTAAACTGAATGTCATAATACCCACAACTGAGATAATTTGGGGAACGCTCTACACCCTTTCTAATTGTTGCCATGTAACGAAATGATATCTTGTGTAGACATTGTGTATCTCCGACACCCGATATCCCTACCAGTTAAAGCAAGGACGTTTGAAGTAATAACACACCATGATGAGAATTCCCTCTTTTAAAATACTGTTTATGCATTTACTGATGATACCCGCTGGTTTAAATGCTTCAACGATGTGGAAACTCAGAATTGCACAAAATGAGGTAGTTTAAAATTAAGTCTGTAAAAGCGTTCTGTTTTTGACTCAAATACACTTCTAGTGAATTTATTTTACTGTTTCCCGTTCTGAATGGTCGTGATATGGAATATTGTTTACAGTGAAATTCGTGTTAGTCCATAAATGGATTTATGAAAGAAATTTGCAAAATCAATTCAGGTGCGGAGTACGGCAAATTGTTTGACAACAACGTTATGCTGTGTCCATGTGCAGCGAATTGATATACTTATCAAATTCAAGATACGCATAATGTGCAATATAATATCGTCTCCAACTCATGATATATCACAAACAAACGGGCCTTTGCACATAAAATTTCGTAACAGATACAATATAGAACATTGACTTATGATCATGAGATATGTCGCAGACTAAATGTAAAGGAAAAAGTGAGGATAACGAAAGTGATCAATCTCACAAATACCATTAAAAGATTGAGAAAATGACAGATAATCATGATGTTGTTTTGGGAAGTAAGCGGCGAAATGAACGTGAAAAACAGGCAGAACAACAGAGAAATGAATCGATATTTTATTTTTAGATTTATTGATCTTTACAAGCCATACTCAATACACCAATCACTTCTTTATACATTACTACTACTACTACACTTTAACACCAGTATTTATTCATATATGTACTCCTCACCACAGCCAAAAAAACTCCGCATCTCCAGACAGGAACCACCCCACCCACTTACACCAATTTGCTAACCCGTTCTCAGCTGCCTACCTCATTCTGCGCACCAGCCACAAGCCCAGGCCTTACTCTCGTCTAGAATACACGCTTTCTATTTGAAAATTATACTGAACCCCGTTCCCCTTCCTGGTCCATACATTTCAGCTTCAATGCTCATTTTTACATATAAACAGTTAATCGCCCCGAGTTCCGTGGGGATCCGGGTTAGAATACTAATAGGTCCTCAAAACCCCTTGCTCAAAGGCCGTAAGCGCCAAGCATAAGCCTGAATTTCGCAACCCTTCACCGGCATGAAAAATTCTCGAGCGGCACGTTAAACAGTATACAACCAACTTTATATAAGGTATATATGTTTTGAGTGATCTTAACCTTTCTAAAACGACCTTAGTCCAAAAGTACCAGTCCCGAGGAATATTTAACTGTGATCAATTTCTGATGAACGGTTTAGGAAAGATGAGCTCAAAGGCCATGAGCGCCGAGCATAGGCCTAAATTTGCAGTCCTTCACCGCCAATGGTGACGTCTCCATGTAAGTGAAAGATTCTCGAGTGGAACGTTAAACAATATTTAATCAATCATAATCGAACGGACAGACGACAACAACTGTATGCTCCCTCGGCGAGCATAATAAATATAATGTCGTTATTATAATAATTTTATGTAGATTTTAATTAATAATGTGAATTACAAATACCGGTCGCGGTAGCTCAGTGGTTAGAGCGTTTGCTTCGTAACCGTGAGTTCGAGCCCCGCTCGTGCCATGGCCGCGTCAAACCTAAGACGTAAAATAGGTAGTGATTGCTCCTTCGCCAAACGCTCGGTATTTAGAAATGAGAATCACGGGTCTTTCGGATATGACCTTAAAAACGGAGGTCCCGTGTCACGGTAGGCGTTGGCACGTTAAAGAACCCTCACTGCTACGGCCCTGATTGCTAAGCATAGGTCTAAATTTGTGGTACTTCACCTACAGCTGGTGACGTCTCAATATGAGTGAAATATTCTCGACGGGACGTAAAACAAACAAACAAACAAACAAAGAAATATTCTAGATCACGCTTCTTCACTTGGAGGAAAATATAGTACTCTGAAGTGAAAAGGTTTGGAAAATTGGCTGTAAAATGTAAGATTTCTGGGAAATCTTTATAGAGTACATACGTTTATGATACTCACATCAGCGCATCAAATAGAACTATTTAAGAAAATCTTAGCTTTAAGTCAACATCAAGGGCTATCCTCGATTGCGGCTTTCACATTCTAGTAAACCTATGGATATCTGTTTCTATCGTTGTAAAATGGCCATAATATCCGTGAAGCCATAATCCTTTGCAATATCAAAAGCCGATTTCTTCATCTTACTCAATATCACTTGGCTACATCCGGCTGTCAACAAATTCTTTATAACCTTAATATGATCAACCTGTGGTGTATATTTTGGCTTTGAAACGCGTTTGACATTACATGAATACATCAAAACAAACATGTACCCCTTCATCATTAATTCCGTTTCAAACAAATATGGTAACTCAATATTTTGAAGTAGATAGATGTTTCCTCTGCTAGCAGCCAGATGAAGTCCTGTGTATCCACATTTATCAGTGGTATCTCCATTAATTCCTAGCTTTAGAAGAACACTAGTGAATTGCCAATTACCACTAGCACAGGAATAATGAATTGGGTACCGACCATTGACATCTGGGGAGTCATAAACAGAACCGTGGTGTATCAGTAATTCGGCAATGTTGAAGTGTCCAGAAAGACAAGCCCCATGTATTGGCAAGTTGCCATGCTTATCGAAGGCATTAACATTCCCTCCAAATTTCAAAAGAATCTGCACAGTTTCCATACAGCATTGTTGAGAAGCCAGGTGCAATGGTAGGAATCCCTCTTTTGTTTCACCATTAGGATCTGCGCCGTTTTCCAAAAGAAGATTTGTCCCGGTGATACATTTTCTTGAGATGGTTACTTCCAGTAAAGAGAGACCATTAAACGGTATATTGACGATTTGTGAATTCAACCTCAATGCTAAACTTTCGAGATCTCCCATGTGTGTAGCGATATGAACATCGCTCAAGGAAAAAGTAGATACGGTAGAAAACTTGGTGTTGTAGAATATGAAGTCTTGAAAGGTCTTAGCTGTTGGCAACTTTATGCAAGTATTTTCAAACACAGAAAGGTTTAAGTGCCGTAAAATTATATGTCTACACAAGTTTTGCAGTTTCGGTATTTTTTGCATTAAGTCAAGCGGTACCTTAGCTAAAACAATTCTCTCTTCCCGACAATAGTTTCTTGTGTACAAATCAGTCAGTGATTGTTCCAATGCCAAAACGTATTCATTCGTTTTTTCCTTTTCTATATTTTGCAGAAACTCTTTTGCTTTGCTGTAAAAGCATAGAGGAAAAGTTTCAAAATGTCTGTATAAATTGAAGAAAATAATGCAAGCCATTTCTAAATAGTTTCTTGACAAAGAAATTTCATACGCTGATCGAATTGTTTTTGAGTTGAGGGAGTTATGTTTTGCTCCCCAATGAATAAGTTGAGAAGTTGCAAGGATATTTGCATTTTGCAGGGCAATATGAATCGCAGTATACCCTTTGTCATCCGTGGCACTGATATCAGCACCGTAATCTAATAAAACTTTCAGTACTTTTAAGGATCGACGGTATTCCTCTTTACTTCTGTCGTCAATAGAGATCGGAGCTTTTTCCACACACATCATCAGTGGAGTGTGGAAATCATGACTCTCAACAGCATTAACATTTGCTTTGCATTTTAACAATGCTGTGGTTACATTAACAAGTGAATTCTGAACTGCAATGTGCAGTGCAGTTCTGTTTCTCTCATCCCTGATATTGACATCAACTCCTAGATCCACCAATTCATATATTGCAGCCTCACTGTCACTGCCACCATAACAACAGCCATGTAATAACGAAGGCTTAGATAGGTTTACATCTGCACCACGTGATATCAGTCTCCTGGCCAATGAAATTTGACAACTCTTGAATGCAAAATACAAGGCAGGTCGACCAAATCTGTCTGTAGCATTGACATCTAGGTTGGCACTTGTCATAATACCTTCAATAATACGTCTGACCCCGAGTTCTGTTGCTAGAGTTAAAGCTGTATGATTAATTAGGACTCTGTTTACAAGGTTCTCATCCATTGAGATGATGTCCAAAACGGTTTCAAGGGCGTCCTCTTCTATTGCACTATGGAGGGTATTTAAGGCATCAGTTTGTTTTATCATCATCTTGTTTTCTTCATAACTGAAAAGAGAGAAAACGGAAAAAAATACTGTCAACTCAGTTTATTTCATTTCTTCCCGGATAAATCCTGCAGAAAATATCCATATATACATAGATATTTGCCGACAGTGCACACAAGTGCGTGTGAAGTATAAGGACACTTCTGTGACTACTGTTCATCTTGCAAACAATGTACATATACATACAGTTGTGTATATGTTATTAGGATATTTTCTCTAGGACTTTGTCCTGTTTTCATACGTGCATGTAAAGCCCGTAGTATACGCTGCCAATGGTTCAGGGTACATAGTTCAATAAGTACAGTACAAAAGAAATGCGTGAATTACAAATTGTATCCCCTTTCGTCAGTTTTTCTACAGTTTTTTACACACACACACACACACAGAGAGAGAGAGAGAGAGAGAGAGAGAGAGAGAGAGAGAGAGAGAGAGAGAGATACAGGCTGCACGTACATGTACATTTCCCAACTGGGTCTAGCTAACCTGGAAAAGAGACGTTGTGTTGATCTTACACTTAATGACTGGCCTTACTGGTCGTTAACATAGATACTAGTAATGATTTTCGGATTTATCAGTAGTATTGAAACATTGGTTCAATCCATCACATGGTTCTTTGGGGTTGTGTTATTTACACTGGAGACTTAATGTGGCCACAACTGTTATGATTTTGAAAAAAAACTTTAATGTACAATGTAGGAAGATGTTAGCATGGTTATCTGATTAAACATATTATGTTCTTTTCAAAAGGCTTTTTAAAATCATTTTCCCATTTTACATATTCCAACGATTGAATCACCATGTTCCATAGGTTATGATGTGAATGTACACTACAAGAGGATATCACATCAATTTAACATATTTTCCCTATGTAGTTCTTGAGACGATTTCTTTTCCGTCCCTTTAAAACTTTGAAAGGATTCTACAATAGAGTGTTTGCATAATAATTTGACACATCATATCATCATATACGCCCGTGGGGATCCGGGTTGGAATAGGTCCACAGTACCCCTTACTTGTCGTAAGAGGCGACTAAATGGGGGCGGTCTTTCAGATGAGACCGCAAAAACAGGTGTGGCACGATAAAAATCACTTCCTGCTTAAAGGCTGTAAGCAACGAGCATAAACCTAAATTTTGCAACCTTTGCAGCGGTGACGTCTCCATATGAGTGAAAGATTATCGAGAGAGATGTTAAACAATACACAATCAATCAATCATCATATATGATTTAGAACCAACATTTTAACTGTTAAATCAACTCTCACACCCGTGGTCTATTGACCGGTCAACAGTTGACGAACATTTAAACGGGCAATGGCCTACCCTAATTGTATTGGTTACGCAAGTCACGTTATAATCGTACTGCTGCTAATGTTTATGGCGAGATTCACCGA
The DNA here is from genome assembly GCA_024699665.1 of Ostrea denselamellosa. Taxonomy (NCBI): domain Eukaryota; kingdom Metazoa; phylum Mollusca; class Bivalvia; order Ostreida; family Ostreidae; genus Ostrea; species Ostrea denselamellosa. The sequence goes on from JAMZEH010000015.1 coordinate 17,399,896, forward strand.
TTGACTGCTGATGATATACAGAATTTATTTGATGAAACGCGGAACAGAAACACGAAAAATGTCATTAGTAAATAGGATATTGGGATGTTTCTTTACACAATCACACTGTCCTGTTCAAAGTTCAAAGTCAACAAACCATATGCATATATATAGTAATAAAAGCAGCCTAAAAATGAAGAAGTGTAAAACAGTTTGACCCCCGAATGGATCTGTTGCCTTCACCTAGCCTACGGCTTCGGGCAGCAGATGATCCATTCTCGGGTCAAAAAACAAAAAAAACACCAAAAAAAACAAAAAAACAAAACAACAAAAAAACCAAACCAAACAAAACCAAACCCCCCCCCCCAAACAAACAAACAGCTGATATCCTCGGACCCATTCAATAACTGTATATTATTTCCCCGTCTCCTGGCCCTAGGGTTCATGTTGTGAACGTGAATCTACATAAAAGGATGCTTTCATAATGATTCAACATGTTTAACCTTCGGATTATTCAGAAGACGAATTTAAAATACTGTTTTTATATGCCGGTATTTCATTTAGTGGAACCCCATTTGTGTTCCCATACTTAATGACATAATGTACATAGATGTACTCCGATAGATCCCGAGAGAATGATTTTCCTATCCCTACAGTGATTTAACCCTGGCCCAGGGCCGTGGTTTGAATAAACTTGAATCTGTACGGTGCATTTTTCCTATGAAGCTACCCTTGTTACCATGATAAAGAATCGCCAAAAGCTTCTTAGTTTCTAACTTTTCTAGACATATTAACAAATATTGTTATATAATGTACACATCTAAGTTATTTTAAATCTAGAACTGCTCAACTGTCAAATTAGTAAAACATTTTGTTGACCACAATTGCTTTGTATGGAACAGTAAATATCAACAAGAAATCAAAATGATAAACCTGTAGTCTATACCTTTCTTCCATCCAGGTTGTGTTGTCAATGCCCCGATGATGTAATCCTTGAGTTTCAATTTTTCAGAATAATTGTGAATGCCCAAGTTTTTTTTAAAAAAAGGGGTTGTTTACATGAGAAAATAAACACTGTATCCACATCTATACATACAAAGATACAAAGTTTGTTTCCGGAGTAGTCATGTCATAAATCCGTCTGCTTTTTCTTCTGTTTGTCATATCCACACCCCGTGAGGATCCGGTTTGTTAGAATAGATCATCAGTACCCCTAGCTTGTCGTAAGAGGCGACTAAACTGGGCGGCCCTTCGGATGAGACCGCAAAAACCGAGGTACCGTGTCACAGCAGGTGTGGCACGTTAAGATCCCTCCCTGCTCATGGCCCTGAGCGCCGAGCATAGACCTAAATTTTGCAGCTCTTCACCGCCAAAGGTGACGTCTCCATATGAGTGAAAGGTTCTCGAGCGGGACGTGAAGCAATATATAATCAATCAATCGTATCCACAGGTTGAGAAATGACACATATTTCTTAACCTTTTTAGAACTGTAGTATATTCACAGGGGAAAGATGCGATCCGTAACAACTGAAAATGGTGGCGTCTGAAAATGAGCATGTAATAAGGTCATCATTTTATACATTGAGAAAAATTACACTCATCATTGTTAAAAGTCACGGCCATCACATCAATATTTTGAGATGTCATTATGAAAATATCTAATATAGTTTGTTGAAACGCACTCTTCAAAATTGCTGTGATTACACAAAAATTCAAAAAGTGAAAGACATTTAAAAAATCAACATTTTTCAGACGCCGTCTGATGTTACAGACTTAATACATGCAAGATGATTTAAATATTTTTATTCATTTACGGGTCAGTGCTGAGCATAATTCGGAATTTCAAGGTCTGATTATGTCTGGAAATTACTTCAAAGATGTAGATGATAATTTTATGAATACCCATTGAACTGTATGAACGAAAAATGTTTTTGTTTTTAAAAATGAATAAATATACTTTTATGTATACAAATATATTGCGTATCAAATTACATTATTCTGGAATAGCTTATACTTTTTATTTTTCCATGGAAGATATATATATATATATATATATATATATATATATATATATATATATAGTGAATGACATTGTAGATATCATTATATCCTATAGCTACTGGGCATCTAGTCTTGACGGTACTACATAAAGTATGCAGGATATTCTTAGACCCATTCTGTTTCCGGAGAGCGGTAACACCGTACATCCTTCGCATTATAGTTTTGTAGAGATACACACAATGGGCGGAGCTAGCAGTCACATGGCACACTTTTAAAACTGTCGTGTTAATGCTCTCAGTGTATATCTCTCCGAAATGACATTTTATTTTGTAAAAATACAAAAATGGACCATTTTTATTTTTTTTAAATCTGTTTAAATTTCCAACAATCTGATTAAAATCAAACCTTCAATAGCACCTGTTTTAAATAAAAAGGAGCTGTTGAGGGTTTGATTTTGATCAGGCTGCATTTCAAATGTTTTGCCTTTTATCTTTGATACCAATTGTAACGAGTCACTTCCTCATGAATGCGATCTGTTGTGAACAATGCGCGTATGAATCGTGATAAATATAGTACGTCAGTTTTAATAATCACAGTTTATACCCCTATGCCTTTTCAAAACTGAAGTTTATGAAAAAATCCCCCATGTTCATTGTCAGGAACTTACGCTTGCACATCCTCATTTTGCAAGGTTCATGAAGGAAACTTGTGCTCGTTTTTTTTTTTCAATCTTTATTCCCATGAAAAACTTTTACCCCATATTATGGCCCCCAACCTAACCCCAAAGAGTCATGAAATAATCACGGTAAAGTGCAACAAGGTTAGAATCATGGTTTAGCCTTAAGAAATCTATATACAAATAATCAAAAGCTTCCAAATACGTCAGGAGATATTGTTTTGGTTAGTTTTTCTTAAACGTAGGTCAAACTTTAATGTCAAAAGGTTAAAAACGTTGGTTCCAAACGAAAGGTCTTGTCACAAAGAATGCACATATGAAATAAAACAGACCCATCGCTCACCATTCAAAAATTATGAGCAATTGCAAGGTTCAAGTTTCAGACAGACAATACAAAAACAGTATCTCTCAACTTTAGTTCCGGAGCTTAGAAAAACTCCTTGAATCCACACAACTTAGGAACCTTTGCATTTTGATATGATTTAGTTAGTCCTGTTAATTTTGAAGATGATTTTTTTTAATTTCCTGTATAATCCCATATAAAACTTTGATCTTTTATTGTGGTCCCACCCTACCCTCGGAGCCCCTGAGGATGCTTGCATATTGATCTGATTAATCATGGCTCTGTTGTTCATGAGAAGATTTTTAAAGATGTTTCCCTATATATTCCCATATAAAACTTTGATCCTCTATTGTGGCCTCGCCCTAACCCCGGTTGCCATGATTTGAACCTACTTGAATCTACGCTATGTCAGGAAGCTTTCATGTAAATTTAAACTTTTTCTGTTTGTTTGTTTGTTTTACGTCCAGTCGAGAATTGTGACGTCACCAGCTGTAGGTGAAGTACCACAAATTTAGACCTATGCTTAGCGCTCAGGGTCGTAGCAGTGAGGGTTCTTTAACGTGCCAACGCCTACCGTGACAAGGGACCTCCGTTTTTAAAGTCATATCCAAAAGACCCGTGATTCTCACTTCTAAATGCCGAGCGTTTGGCGAAGGAGCAATCAATACCTATTTTTCGTCTTAGGTTTGACGCGGCCATGGCACGAGCTGGGCTCGAACTCACGACCTCCCGGTTACGAAGCGAACGCTCTAACCACTGAGCTACCGCGACCGGTAAACTTTTTCTGGCCCGGTGGTTCATGAGAAGGAAAATTTTAATGACTTAACTTGTTTTTACGGTTTTGTGTGTGTTTTTTTGTTTTTGTTTTTTTTTTTTATTATTATTTCTCCTTTGGAGGGAGCACGGTTCTTCATTTGAACAAGCTAATATTAGTCTTGTAGTTTTGGGTTAGAAATCGAAATTGTTAAAAGTTTACGAACGGACGACGGTCAAAAAGTGATCTAAAGAACTCGATGCAACCACAACTTAACTGGCGGTCACCACTTAATTTAACGGCGGCCGCGATGCACTTACATATAATTTATGTGGAGACCGCCGATTTAAGAAATAATTCAATTCGTACTGCCGAATTATTATTTTTTATAAAGAGATCAGTACGAATGCCGCCAGCTCCCAGGACAGAGAATTAATATCGATTTAACTTGCCGTAGTTTCGGAATTCCTGTATCAGCTAGAACTGTCCTAACGGGACTATTACCCCACAAGGCACTGTGGATGGTGGGAAATAGTAAGTTTGTGCTCATTGAAGAATAAACACATCCGTTTTAAAGAAAGAATTTTCTTATTTTGGAAGCAATTAATGTAAATGGAAGACTATATATTCTACAGCAGATTGTTTATCAGAATATTTAAGATATGCTTAATATAATTTCTGAATATTATGTCATGGATAACTTTTCAACATATATGAACAAATGAACGACATATAGCATCGTATTTTTTATCAACAAAACCATATCCGCAGACAGACAAATGGACTGATGATTCCATTATACCCTCCCCTATACCAATGCAGAAGTCTATGTGAGAAAACAGATTGTTACAAAATCTTAAAGAATATGACTAAGTACATAAAGTTAAAAATAAAACACATGTAAAGTGAAAATACCTATAACTTCCTTGAATGTTAAAGAATATCATTAAATAATAATAATAATAAAAGAAAGCTGCACAAGTAGATTATATACATAAGTACAAAATATATATACGGAGTTTGAATCAAATCTGTTCATTTAAGATATACTCTGGTCAATGTCATGGTGTAAGGCCCGTTTAGCACATATTTTCCCTTACATTTGGTCATTTTGAATGGAACCTCGAAATTCTGCATCCTTTGTTAGTACCATTAATAGGCAAGGAAATGGGGTTAATTCAATTTATCAGCAGGACAATGCGCGTACACATAACCTGATTGATTCAAACAAACGGCATAAATGTTCTTGATTGACCTACTGTCCATGAGCTTAAACCCGACTGAACATTTATTGGACGAGCTATATAGACATGTGCACAGAATCCGCAAAAACTTCGAAGGGTATTGTTGGAAGAGTAGCAGAACATTATCCAAAGGACCATTCGGAGCGTCTGTCCGTCCATGGTATGCCGGGGTCCTATGATACCGCGGTACTTAACGATTTCGATTCGTTTTAATATCTGTCGCCTTGATTTCACTCAATTATTAATGTTTTGTAAATATCTTATATACTGTTGTTTTTATTCATATAAATAAACAAACAGATAGAAATGTAATTGCTTGTATACAAATGGTCGATTGTGAGGCCACATCTCTATACATTTGAAAACGAGGATACTACGATACCGCGGTATTTACAAAAATGCAGCGAATGGCGGACTAATGATGCTACTATTGTGAAAAAGGTAATTATTTTGTGAAATGTAGATGGGGTAAAGCCAATAAAAGAATAAATAAAATTCAACAAATTTAATACAATGAAATAAAATGTTCCAAAATGTAGAAGCACAAAAATTAAGAAAAGTGATTTTAAAAAATGCTGAATCTTCACTCGTTATAAATTCAAAGACCGTATTTTCCAAATTTGAACATCTTTACTTTTTCAGTTTAGATAAATATTGTGTACATTAGTTATATATTATCTAAAAAAAAAAAATATCTCACCGATAGATGACGCGATTCATTCGTGACGTATGTGAAAGCGAAATACCTCGGTACAGTGAGACCCGCAAATATCATAGAACGGGAGTATACGTCACCTTCACGTTCTTATCAACGTTTATTATGGATCAAAACCACATTTTTGAATCCCTCTCCGGCCTCTCGACTTCCTTTCAAATGTAGCCTCTCAGGGAATAACAATGACAATTAAAATCAAATTCCATTTATGGAGCGCCAAATTAACATCATTCCGCTGAAGTGATGTGCGCTTTAATTGAATTGTTGCTCTCTTCAAATGAATTGATAATAGCAATAATTGAATTGATGTGCGCTCCAATTCAATTGAAGAGAGTAATGATTTAATTAATGCGAGAATAAATTCAATTTATGTGCACATTAATTGAATTATTACTCTCTTGATCTGAATTAATGATATCATTAATTCAAATGATGCGCGCAGTTATTGACTTATTGCTCTCGTCAATTGAATTAATGATAACGTTCATTCATTTGATGTGCGCGATGATTCTTTTAGAGAGAGCTACTATATAACATAGAGATATCTTCAATTCAATATATCCACAGTTAAATTAATGATCTTTTTAACTGAATTGTTGCTCTCTTTAAATGAATCGATGCGAGCCTTAATTCCTTATACCAAAGCATTGTGAATAATTAAAGCTATCCTCAACTGAATTAAAGTGATTATCAAATCATTTGTACTGAACTCTAAATTTATTTTTGCCAGCATTATGTCAACCAAATGATGCTCTCATCAATTACATTAATGAGAGCAATAATTGAATTGAAGCGCGCATCAAATCAATTATTGCTCTTATCACATCAATCGGGCGCCAATTAATTCAATTATTGAGAGCAATAATTGATTTGATGCGTGTATTAATTCAATTATTGCTCTCTTCAATTACATTGATGTGTGCATTAATGCAATTGACGAGGGCAATAATTGAATTGATGATATCTTCTAATATTCAAAGCTATCTTTAATTATTTGAGTTTATGTTAATTTGGCGTTCCATATTTATTGGATCCTGAGTCCACGCAGAAAATATGTAAGCGTGCACAAGTACATGCATATCGGGATCGGCAATGAGAATTAGAGGTGGGGGGGGGGGGGGGGGACAAGTTCCGTGTGATTTTGAAAAAAAAAAAGTTTTAAGTGTTATTCATGAAAACGATTATTGTTATAGAGGCTAATTCATTCAAGAGATAAAAATAGACGAGGGTAAATATACTGGACAAAACATAGTTAGGGGTCGTGGGCATTTTGGTTTGATAAAGTTTTTGGGAGAATCAATATATGCGGTATCCATCTGGTAGAAATCTTTCGCACTCTCAAAATACGCTTCAAAATGAAATGCACCCGCGATAGCGATATGTCAACAGCTTTGGTAATATCACGTATCGTGTACCTGCCATAACTTTCAATTATTTCCCTGACTTTTGAGACATTTGCCTTGTCTGTTACAGTCACAGGTCGGCCAGATTTTGCGGCATCTTTGACTGACTCTGTGCCAGTCAGAAATTTCTTTCTCCACCTACAAACTGTCTCATAAGATACCTTATCAGACCCATAAACTTCCCCCAATTCAGTAAAAATCTGCATTACCGAATGACCGAGTTTTGTGCTAACTTTAATACAAGCTCTAATTTCTTCAATATTCTCACCCCGTTTCCCAACCATTCTTACAACAGTGGTCAACGACTGGCTCTATTGAAATGACTATAAGTTTAAAACTATGTGGAGCTGAAGGCTCGTGTTTATACCGTTGGAAAGGTGGTATTGAATAGAGCTATTCAAGAATATCATCATCCACGAAATCGTGCAAAGCGTCATCGCTCGCGCTGTCTTACAATACACACTACATATCGAACAGCCCTCGTACATGGATAGAGAAAACGTTTTGCGACTTGCATCCTGTTCACTGTATGCTTCCTCACAATTTGCACGTCCCATGAGCCGCACGATAAAAATATAGTACACTTTTGGTTAGTAGTGTAACGCAGACAATCAGAGCATACATCACTACGTCATTGATAAAATGAACAGCGATTGAACGTGACTGAATTAATGCCACCACAAAAATGTTATTTACAGGCAAATGAGCGCAATCAAGGAATCGGAATACTTCAGGCTGGACAAACCCAGCGAGATATTGCTATCCGGTTTGTTGTGTCTGAGAGTGTCATCTCTAGACTCTGGACACGATTTCAGGGTACTAGTACAGTCAATGAGAAGCTTAGGAGTGGCAGACCCCGTGCCACAACGCAACGCCAAGACCGACACATCGCAAAGTTGGCCCGGAGACAGGATTTTCAACCTGCTCCAAGACTGACTCGTCATTTGATGTTGCCACAGGCCTGCACATTACGTCCCGGACTTTGAGAAACAGACTTCATGCTACTAATCTAAAGGCTTATAGGCCAGGAATGCGTCCCAGACTTCTCCCACGTCGTCGACAAGCACGCTTGGAATTCGCAAGTCATATGTGAATTAGGATATACGACTGCTCTCCGATGCACGTTGTATAAATTTTGATTAATATAAAAATTGTCTACCGTAATTCTCATAAAGTAAAAACGGAACTTCATAGGATATACGTTATACACGAGACCTAAAATAAAATTGGAAGAGAGGATACGATGCAAGTTAGATGTTATCTACATCGGCTGTTGACTTTATAATCCCCAAATACACTTCTCGAAAATTCAGAAGTCTCATCTTGCTATTCTATAAGCTTATCATATAGTCGAGAGGTACAGTCATGATATTAATCAATGAAGGGTGGGGGATCATTTTGCAGCTTCAGGATTTTGCATGTCCGTTGTTTGCATCCAGTACAGGTTGAAGTTGAATAAAGTTCGGCATAATAGAGCTGATTTTGTCCAACAGTTATAATTAAAATAATCTACGTGTAACAAAGTATCAGTTTCTTACATGTTGTAGATTTACAAATAAAACAATAATACTAACAACACAATACTTTATTTATTCTTATCAATAGTAAACATTTCACCTCTTAATGATATTCGCATATGAAATGGTTGTGATGTACACACCATAAGTTCCGGTTTTGATGTATATTGTAAAGGATAATTGTTAATAGTCTTATAAAGGTGGTTTATATTTGGTGAGGGAACAGTGTCCTTTTGATTAGCATTCCCTAAAAGGTTATAAATAGTTTCTAGATTAAATATATTACTCCTTTTTACGGTGTTGAATTTCGTTATATGATGCACTTTCTTTGAATTTGTTTGTGGTGTTTGACTAGTCTGCACGCTAGCTTGTCCAGTGTTGTCAGTTTTAACACTCAATACAACACTTTTAGGGTTTTTTCCTACAGTTTGTTGCACCTTTGAATTTTGTTTCCCATCTGAATTTACACTTTCACTGTTAATATCACTACTGCTATTTACACTACTCAGGTGATCAACTGCTTGATTCTCATACAAAAGCTCGCTTGAGGATGACACGGTACTTGTATCATATTTCACATTTTCATACTTTGGGTCAGTGGGTGGTGCCTCTGCTTTGTTTGGGGCCACCTGTGTATCAGAACTCGATGGTTCTGATTTTGCGTCATTACTTGGCAGATTTTCACTTATTTTTTGTTTCTCTGTGTTAGTATCTGACTGTATTTCCTTTGAATTTTGTGGATTTATCTCTGATTCCATATTCTTTACTTCATTATGCAAGTTAGTGGATTTTCTCAAATCCACTATAATTTCATCATTATTCACATAACTTTTAGTATCCTTCATAGCTGAATCAACAGCTTCTGATTTGGTGACCTGGGATTTAAGCAACTGAAGACTAGCTCCTAATTTTGCAAGACTGATATCAGCATCAGCACCATCTGCTTTCTTAAGATAAGTGGACAAAAGTTCTATCACGGAGCTTTGAAATACTTTTGATGAGGAAAAATCACCAGAAAGTAGTCCCTCTGTTTGGCCAAGTTTGTCGCTGTGTAAATCTTGAGTAAAAGGTTTTAGTTTCTTTCCTTTAATTTCGTCCCCATCGTCAATATTGAACAGAGAGAGCAAGTTTAGGTTATCATGCATATTCTGTAGTAACATGTCATCTTGCTTTTTCTGACTGCTGCAACAATATACTGAAGCTGTATCTATGGGGTGCGCTTCTGAAGTGAAGAAATATCCACCAGCATCAATCACACACTCGCCGCTGGGAGTTTGAATAACAGTGCCATGACTGCCATTATTGTGGATAAAATTATCTGGGTCAAACAGTAAGTACAGGTATTTAGTAGTCTCTGCCAAGAAGAAACTTTCCATTCTGTTGTCAAGTTGATGGGTGTTAACATTTTTCACCTGCAAGAATCAATGTAACTACAAATTCTAGCACAATAGAGTTTGTTGATAAACCTCTTCTTGTCAATGTTATAATGACATTACATAACTTTTTTTATTTCATAATTGCCAAAAAAAAAATGTTTAGGTTTGGGATTTCAGATATATATATCCCCCCTCACACACATACTGGGTTTAAATAATATTTTTGCTTGTTTCCCATCTTTCAACTGACCTGGAAAAAATGCCCTGTCTCAAAAGATTATTCCTATTTCTCTTAAGATAATCTTTTTTTTTAAATTTCAAAATGTAAACCCCCCCCCCCCTCACTCTCTCTCTCTCTCTCTTGAGTTGAGTCAAATATAAGTGTAAAAACTCTATTATTAATAAATGAATTGCTGATGAAAATCACTATTCTATATATTTTGACCCTTTCTGTTATCTACCCACAGATTGAAATTACTTACAGTTGCATATCCACACTTTGTTTTGGTGCTGTGTTCTATTGCTTCCAACATGTCAATACCTATCTCCAATAAGAAGGGGTCTCTGGTGGCTTGATATAGGTATACAGCACTTTCTATTAGCTCTAGTGACAATGATAAAGACGAAACCAACAATTTTTATTTCAAATTCTTAGTGATGATACAGATAACTTTGATGGATATTGTATAAACCACAAAGTAACTCTCAAACAAACTATCATTAAATAAATTATTTTCTTTGAATCATCATTTGAAATTTGAAATTAGAAATTCATTTCCTCTTTTTGGGGTATTAAGAGCTGAAGCTACCTGGTCTGAGTGGGTAGCCCTCTCTCCCTGTGTGGGCCTCACTCTTTGGAATATTATAATACTCAGGTAGAAAACCAAACTGCCTCCATACTTGATGGAAGTTATGAATTGTCTTCATAGCACTCTCTACATCACCCAGCAAACTCTAAATAAAACCAATGTAAATTTCGTACTGGTATTTCCTCAGGATTTCCCTATGTTGATGAAATTGCTTTACATATATCTCAAATCATTACAAATTTTTCATCAAGAAGCTTCACATAATCCTGATTACATTTCTAGTCCATTACCTGAATTGCTGGCCAGTAAGCATCCAATGAGGTAAACATGGGAAGAGTTATCCCTCCTTTTGACATATGTGCCCACATGTACCAGTCATCTCTTTTCACATGTTCAATAATTGCCTTCTCATACACTGTAATGATGATATACATGTAATTGGTAATATTAAATGTCTTCTTAGTCTCCACTTACAAACACACTTGATTTCCTATATGCCCTTGATAATCATTTATGTACAAACTATGTATGTGAATATATGTTTTGTTGTTTTTACATCCCTTTTGAGAATTTTTCACTCTCATAGGAATGTGACCAGCTGTAGGTGACACAAATTTTGACTTATGAGAATTCATTTCAATTGTTGTAATTTTCCAGTTGGAAAATGAAAAGAAATCCCAAAGTATTGTTAAAGGAAACAAGATGTGTTTGTGAAACACTGATGCCCCCATGTGGCAGCAAAGTAATTGTAGAACCAAAAGAAATGTTTCTTCATAAGGAATGCACAAGTAAAATATGCAAGCCCCACATGTAGCACTAAACATTTAAAAGTTATGACTAATGTGAAAGTTGTTAAAAAATAGATCAAACTCCAAGGTGAAGGTCATGAGGACAAAAATAAAGGCCTTGTCACAAGGAATACACATGTGAAATACAAAACCCCTAGGACTAAGTGTTCAAAAGTTATGACAAAGTTCAAGTTTTGCAAACAAACAGACCGAGAGACCAAAAACTACATACCCCAAATTTCCAGTTACGTGTGCATAAAAAGAACATTTGTTACATGTACTTGATTTGCTGAAAGATCTCTCTAAATGGAATACCTCTGAAGTGCTCCAGGAGTTCAGGAATATCAAACATTATGGATCCTTTCACTAAATACTCAAAGTAGGAGTCGATGCCCCCTCCTATACCAGAGTCTAGAGCTGTCCATTTCCCCGTACTTACATCAATATGATTGCCAACCTGTTCTCAGAATACAGATAATACAAAATTGACAACTCTCACTTTCTACTACGTTCAAGGGAAAATGCTAACTCTTCATAATCTATTAAATATTCAATTCTGCCTAACAAATTCAGGTATAGATGGACTTCAAATTTCCTCTTGGTTTTATCACACAGAGATAGCATGAATATAACAATCACATACCAAATCCAGAGAAGACTTTGAGTTCCAAAGAGCTCGTAGTGCTCTAACTGCAACTTTCTCAAACACAGGGTCTCCAGTCAGTCGGCTCAGTGTTCCAAATTCGATCAGAAATGTCCCAACTCCTGCTGTACATGTCACAGTAGTTTCCCCCTTGGGGACACCATGTCGAAGATTGACTGTTCCATATGGCATTCCAGTAGGTGTGTCAAATGCTGTTGGAGAAAGAAGTCTTCATTATAACTTATTTACGAGCCATGCAAGTAAACCTTCAATTAAGAGAATTTCCATCTTTGCTACTTTACTGAAAATGGAGTCATTTCTACTAAAATTTGCATCATATGGGAGGCATATATATATATATATATATATATATATATATAATATCAGAGGATAATACACATCTTTACATTTTATGCAAAGTAATTGCTTTTGATATAGATATATAGAGAGAGATATCAAAAAATTCCTCTCTGTAAGACAACAAGAGTTTCAAAGACTGGAAACCTCTGCAAAGTTCCATATCCCTAACAAGGTTTCACAATTTTCAGAGACAAAAGATTCACAATTTTTGTTCTTACTCCATGAATGTCAGTTAATGCCACATTTGGGAAAAGTTGACCAAACAGTATCTAAAAGGAAGCTGAAATTTTTAAAAATTGTAACATAATGTCTATTTTCTGTTTCACTAAGAACATGTGCTGGTACACGTCAATTTCAGAAGGAAATCAGAAACACTACTACATGAGTACTGGAACAACAGAACCACTGAAATCCATACCCAGATCCAGAAACTTTAGTCTCTATTAATCTAAATTAGAACAAAATGCCACTGAAATTGATTTCAACCACATAACTTATCTCCTCACAGTAAATCCAACCATCCACTTCATCTAGACTTATATATCCCTTAAAACTTCACCTCTTCATGGAGTGTCTGACTTTATACTTCACCCATCATAATGCATGTCAACAACATTGAAATCACCTATGAATACTGTTAGCAGCAGATCAACTTTCTTGATATCATAATCACTAAATCTCTTGAGACAAACTTTTGACAAGCCAGCCTATTTGTACATTCAGTACAACTCTAGTCTGACCACAGACACTTATTCCATAAACGTTGCAAGCTATACCATATAATAACACTGTTATTATATACACTTGTTATGTAGTGTAGCTTGCAAAGTTCATGAAGTTTATGAAGAAGTGTGTGTGATCTGACCTAAAGAAAGTATCTCAGGCAGCTATCCAGGATGAACTTCTGGTCCATTTCAAAACCATCAAGTTGCAATGAATAAAATGAAATGGCCTCTGATGATGGCCATCTAATGCTGAAAACCTGCCAATCCCTTAATATATACAACATCATTTCAGTTTTTATACTGCTTTCAATACAATGCAGAGACTATTGAATTTTTCAAGTAATTTACTATTTGAAATCTACCACAATTTATTCATCATAACATTGGACACTGTTACCAAAAATAATTACCCATTACCAAAAATCGTCCACTTATTTTCTTCTTTTTTGCCAGTCACATTGTGGTACACACAAAACCATACTGCCCAACATTCCATCCCCATTACATCCATTCCACTACCAGATTTCGTATAAACAGATTACTGTTGTTATGGACATGTACATTTACGTTGTAAGGCAATAAATACCAGGATGCATGGAAAACACAGTAAACTGACAGCTTTACTTTGTCTAATAATTCTGCAATAGAGATGTCATTTCTTCTTATAAAGTGACCACATTCAGAGAACTGTCAGTCTCCTATTAGCCTAAATCTCATCAATTTACCTGGAAGAAGGCGTCTTCCCACATCCTCAGCTAGTCGGAGGAGAGGTCCAGAGCAGGGCCAGCCTGGTTCTACAGCCATTCCTGCTCGTTTTGTGAATAAATGAGCTGACAACAATCCACCCAGAACTGAAAATGAGACACATTACTACAAAACAGATTCTTTATGAGCAATAATTGATACAAAATATATACAAGAAATACATGTACACGCATCTGGAACATATACATTAAATTTTAATACAAGCTTTACAAAAACTGTACTTTTTAATTTTGAACAACATATATTGTAACTGTGGAAATACTAACAAAAGTTAACAAATGAAAAACAATTACTAAAATTTCCACTTGTCAATGTTTTTCAACACTTCTAAAGGACCATTATCAACAATTATGACAACTGTTTATTATTCATACAAATGAACATCTGCACACTAATTTGACCTTCAGAGAAAATGAAATAAATCCATGCTATTGTGAAAATTATTTTATTTCCATCATTTGTTTGAATCCAATGTGAATATACATTTTTATTTGATTATTTCTATTTGTTCTTAAAACTACATGTCGAATGAACACTGCGACTTTGACGGTATAGAATAATCTAATTAGCATGTGATATAACAGGGCTCAAAATTATTGATGGCTCAGTGGTCTGGGGCCAGTAAATAATGGATTTGGGCTGGTGCTTTGTAAAGAGCATTTGCTCTTTGAGCTAGTTCATTTGAATATTAATCAAAATTCCTCGATGATCAGGCTAGGAAATTAGATGGGTGTGTGTCCAGGTTTTTACCACCCAGTGTGACAATTCATTTGAACAAACTAGAAGCATCTTTACCCAAGCATGCTTTTTGGCAAATTTGTTTGAAATTAACACTGTAGATCTGGAGAAAAAGTTGAAAATTTATGGACAGGCTGATACTGGACAAAACGTGATCAGAAAAGCTCACTTGAACTTTCAGCTCACATGAGCTTAAAACATTATATGACTGTTCATGTTTCATTTGTCTTTAATCATTACTGTTAGATATTATTGAAAATTTTTCCACTTACCAAATTTCTAAAACTGAGAATTCACCAAGTTTCTACCCATTAATATTTCCATGTTTACAGTATATATCATTAACCTTTTCACACAGTGTGTTTTATCTTTATTACAATGCTGTAACTTAAATCCAACATAAAACAAATCAAAAAAGTATGCACAATAGAAGTGGTTATACAACAAAGAAAATATGTGACTGCATGACTACCTTTAAGAAGAAAAAACAAGCAGCGCAACTTCAAGTAAAGTAATATGATTTTATGTTAAATATCTTGCATACAATATCCTATTTTAATAGTCACTTGTCAAATTTAAGTGTATATACTTTTGAAAATGTTAACCTTTGATGTACACAGTCTCCAGCAAATGGTCACTTTTGTTACAGAAGCATGATTGTGACGAATCCATTTGCAAATTCCACTGTAAAATTACCTGTAAATACTGTGGTAGTAAATTGGATTGATCACTGGTTTAAGCATTGAACAAAACAGCACCTTCATGATTTGATGCAGTTGTGATGCAGAAATCTTAATTTGATTCCTTTCAATTCAACACAAGAACAAGAAAAAATGCCTGGTTGATTTGTATGTTGCTTAATGCTACCTGTTGATAATATAATTTTTTGGAAGGGGGGGGGGGGGGGGGGGGGTAAGGGGGTAATGATACAAAAGTGCAGATAAGTTGAAAATGTAAATGATACTAGGTTTTCCAGTGAAATATGTGCTTCAATAGTTATGTAAAAATGATAATTACACTGCATTTCTGTATAACTGTTTCATGTTGCAGCAGAATCTGTATCCTTTATTGTGAGAAGGTACTGTCTTGACTCTTAATGTTTTTGTACTCCTTGTGTTACAAAAAATCATATCTTGCATTTTGTACATGTTATCACATTTATCATAATTTCTCAAGCCATTGATCAAAGGTTGAAACAACCTATTGTGATAGATTAAAAGCTGAGACATCATATTATACTGTATCATACATACTTATTCATTCTATTGTTTGATTGATTGTTTGTTTGTTGTTTTCCACCACACTCAACAATTTTTCAGTTATCTGGTGGCACCCAGTTTTTATTGGTGGAGGAAAGACCCCAAATACAATGTACCAGGGAAGAGACCACCGACCTTCCGAAAGTAAACTGGCAAACTTTCTCACGTATATCGGCGCGAATGAGATTCGAACCTGCGTTGACTAGAGGTGGGAGGCCTTGTGATTTTGAGTGTGATGTTCTAACCACTCTGCGACAGAGGCCCCCTCTCTTGTTTGAACTGAATCAAATCAAATACGACCATGGATGGACCACACATTGAACTAAGTGGTCTGTGGATTGATTCAACTACATACAACAAATTGTTTTATCACTCCACCAGTGCCAGATAGCTCAGTTGGGGAGTACTTGATTGGAAATTCATAGAGCCTGCATTTAAATTCTGGCTTGGTCTACTGCATTTTATTTTCAGTACCTGTTACATTTGTTTCTATAAACTAGTCCCTTGAAGTGACAAATGAAAATATCTGCCAGGGATTAAGATCTGGGTTGATATCTATAAAAGTGTGAAGGCATTTAAGGAGGGGGAAAAGTAATGGTCAGACAGGATATTTGTTTATCTGCAGATTCCAGATAGCACAGTTGGTAGAGCACCTGACTGGAAATTCAAAGGGCCCAGGCTTGAATCCAAGCCTCGTCTGCTGTATTTTTTGTCTTCCAACGAGAGCACTATATGCAATATAAATTCAGTTTCAGGTACTATACTTACTTCGGATGTTAGTTTCAAAAACTGAAGCATTTATGTCAATATCAAAGTCCATTTTGTTGATAATCAGTTCAGCCACCCTTTGAAACTCAGTGTAATTTCCAATTATTGCCAATGTGTCTAGTGCATCAATCAGGGTTAGTGAATAGCTGTATAAAAAAAAAAAAAATAAAAAAATTTACCAGTGTTATGGTAAAAATTACAAATATTCAGATATATAGAACAATTTGAATAATAGAAAATGCATTGCATTTTAAACATTCATATACTTAGAAGCAGAAACTTTGTGGGGTTAAAGTTTCATGGTTTTTTTTTAACTCCTAAATGATTTTGTGCAGATTTAATTTTGAGGATTTCATGTTTATGTTATCTCTGTATGTATATATACTGTACAAGCAGAAATTTTTATTGGAGATTTAATTTTGTTGAAAAGTCTTTTCCGTGAAATGAATGAAATGAAATCCCCAATGAAAATTTCTGCTTCTATAATAGGATATAGCAACATCAATTTTTTTTTCTTTAAAAAATTACTATTGATGTATAATACATTTAAGATAAAGCCACATTATCAAAATTTTCTGTTTGCCAAAAATGGGGGAATTATAATTCACTAATAAATTTCCTTAACAGTTGACAAAGTTGTAACATGAACGTTGATTATGACAGACTGATACAATTCTGTCGGTTTACACACATGTATTATTTAGCTACTGATAATTAATACTAAAATGTTAATTTTATTTGCATAGCTACCTTCCCCAAGTGTCATGTCCATCGCATGTAAGAGGTCGTAATTCATCGTATGGATAAGCATGCTTAATGTATCCATCATAAGCATGATGAAACATGGACACAACTCGCTGCCTAAAGGAGGATTAAAATGTCAGAAACCAAGAGTATATAGAGTTATTGTGAAAAAGCATGGAAATACACTAACATGATAATATTCGAGGATATCACGTTAAATATTAAAAATGCACGGAACATGTATCGTTAGGCTGTTAGCTATAGTACAGCGAATTTCGAATTTCCTCCGTTTACGAGCAAACGAAAAGTTGTAATTCGCGCTATTTTTTAATAAATGTAAAAATACGGCAATATACTGATCATGCAATGTATTACCTATATAATTTCATGTCATCTTCGGTTATTTTTCTTTGCGAACAGACCGACACTGGGCTTAAATTTAAAAGAATAAACAGACAAATGACACGTTCATTCATTATCGCCCTTGATCTTTAGCATCTACTAATTGGCGTAAACCATACGATATAAGATTTGTGCAGTAAATTGTTACTATTTCAAAATTGAAATTCATTATTATTTTTCAGCTAAACCATTCCTATTTGTAAAAGTTTTGAAGGATATCAGCGTTTAGATAATTCTAATTAATTCGGATCCTTAGATTTACTTCAGTGTATGCTGTCGGCATTTAGATGTCACTTATTGTTAACTTCCTTTTCCGGTTTAAAGCCATACTGAATTGGCAAGTGAGTGTCCCCGAAGCTTCAAAATCTGACGATATCGTCTTGAATACGTAACTTTTATGTAGTAATAAAATAAAAGAGAAAACTTCCACATCAATTACGTTTTCTAACATTTTGATTTATTGTATTACCTAAAGGATATCCGTTTAAATGGCTTTGTTTACATCCCTCCCTCCATATCGACACATTTACCGACATTATATTACAGGTTATTTTAAATTATACCTTAGAAGATAATCTGAGGTTCTTTATCAAGAGTAGGGTGATTCATTGAAACTATTAAAATTCTTATTACAGTTTTGCTAAACTGTGAAGTTATTTAGAGTGAGATGAATATTCGGAAAGCAAACGACTGCAAGAAACGCATACTACATCGGTACCATTGTTGATTTTGCCATTGCAAACAAAATTAATGTCAAATAATTTAGCACTGCAACTTGTACTTTTCAGGATGTTGATGCCCAAGAAGAACCGAGTGCTTATATTTGAATACTTGTTCAAAGAAGGTGTTTTGGTAGCAAAGAAAGATTTTTCAGCACCAAAGCACCCTGAAATTGATGTCCCTAATCTTCATGTTATTAAGGCATTAACGGTTAGTATAGTTTGTAGATTTTACTAGTCTATCTAAATGTTAATGATTAGGGAGGAATTAAAAATTGTTGTAATTTCAGTCTTTTTCCTTTTTGCATACCTCATTCTCAGCAACCCCTTGGGGATCCGGGTTAGAATAGGTCCTCAGTACCCCTTGCTTGTCGTATGAAGCAACTAAATGAGGTGGTCCTTAGGACGAGACTGCAAAAACTGAGGTGCTGTGTCACAGCAGGTGTGGCATGATAAAGATCCCTCCCTGGTCAAAGGTGCCAAGCATAGGCCTAAATTTTGCAGCCCTTCACAGGCAATGGGTAAAAGATTCTAGAGCAGAGCCTATAACAATATACAATCAGTCAATAATTCTCAGCATTTTGCTCTTTGACGAGGTCTCTTTAAAAACTGCTGCATGTTTATTGTTACGATCATAAATTAATCATAACAACAGAATGCTTGAACAGTATTGTTTTAACTGTCTTTATTAATAAACCATACTCTTAATTTTGATTGTATTCGGCTAGATTCTGAATGAAAAAGATATTTTATTAGCCCACACAGATTAGTGAAATAAAATTGTAACTATTGAATCTGCAACAAATTTCACTAATCTTGGACACAAGGGTATGAACTATTATCAAACCAAGGATATAATTTCTGTAACAATAGATGCTATGCATTTGTCAATATAAACTCATGTCAAATTTGTCAGATGTAAGTGATATGAAAGATTGAAAGCAAAATGTGTAAATTCCAGTTAGGTGACAGTAGTTTTCAGCAGTCATGTCATATTCTACTTTTGAAGTGAATGGAATAAACCCAAACTTCTTGTCTTGACAAATGCGCAGTGGATTAAAATAATTTTTAAAAAAAATGGTGTAGACTACTATGACAACAAAGACTGCAAAGTGCAGAAATTGTTAGCAGTTCTGTTTTTTTGCAAGTTGGGATTTCCATGAACAAGACAATTTGGTGTCATTTCTTCCAAGTTATAATTGGAATCAATTTTCAGGTTTTAATTGAAACAAAATTTGTGGTTAAATGGGGGTTAGGAGGTTTAGTTTGAAGATTTTATTGAAAAAGGCAGAAAAAAATCTTACTCAGATTTTCCAAAAACCATTATTCCTACCAATAGAAGTGCTATGACCTTTATTATTAGCTATAACTGGTCTGTTAGACCAGTTATTTTCTGCATAAAGAAGCACTACAGTTCATTTTCCACATTCTAATCAATTGTTTTAAAACACATATTGATAAAATAATATAAATCATAATAATACTGACAAATTTGAACATTAAGAATGCATTAATGTGCTCTCAACTGTACTTTAAAAATCATCTGGAGTTCAATGGTTTCTTCATTCTGTGTTATGTAAAAAAGAGATCTTTAACGTGCCACACCTGCTGTGACAAGGGACCTCGGTTTTTGGTATCTCATCCAAAGGACCGCCACATTTAGTCGCCTCTTACGACAAGCTAGGGGTGCTGAGGATCTATTCTAACTACCCGGATCCCCACGAGGTTGTTTTGATAACAATAGCACTTACTTTTAAAGCCCTGCATGTGTGTCTCGTAACTAGAGGGTCAAAGTAATATCCCCACATAAATTTTAGTTCGCGTATGAGTTGTATCTCGTTGTATTTTAACCCTTTTCTTGCATAATCTGTCAAAATTCTGGGTTGAGCCATTGTACACGTCCTCTCACTGGATGAATTACTGTCTGTGCACATGCATCTGAAGACCAAAAGAGGAAGCCTCAGTGTTGTTAAAAAAGGACCTTCAAAAACTATTAATTTTTGCATTTAAATGAGAATTTTCAACTTTAGAAGTACGCTATTTTCGCAAAGTTTATACATTCAACTATTCAACAAAATTAGAGAAAGCTTTGGGAAAATTGTCATTTTGCGATTTTTGAGCAAACTGAGCTGTAGTGTCTCTTTAACTATCTGTAATTCTTTTGTTTATGGAAAGTTTTTATTTTTTCGTCATAATCTCAAAAAATCTATAGCAAGTACATTTAATTAATTTTCTACTATGTGCTTATTTTATTCTGATCTATGTCCTTAGTATATATAGAAGGAAAAACAATTGTCCCACTTTTTCACAATGTACTGGGCAGTTGTCTGTTTTTCCCCAAAGGAGTTTTAATAGACCACAAGGATATGTGAAATCTATATTTCTTGTTACAGTATAAAAATTCTGTCTTCTTTCTTGTTCTCACAATTTTGGACAGTAGTGGAATTTGACCACTAAATATACGAAGGTGAAACTCTGTAACTCTATGAATCAGTTTTTAAGGATAACCAAGAGATGACATTCTGTGTAAAACTGAATAGATGTTTTTCTTCAAAAAAAAAAACCCTAACAAACAAAAAAGAAAACAAAAACAAAACTAACAACCACCCCCCCCCCCCCCCCCCCCCCAAAAGAAATAAAAAATATATTTTAAGATGTCTGGCCTTGCCTGAGAACCAAAAGATATGCAGCATATTGACCAAGTTTAAACTTTGATCAGTTTTAATATGCTTTTTGTTTCTTTTCTGATCATTACTAACATTCTCACTCCTTGTAATAACTTTTGCTGAGGTCCTAGGGTCTCTTGGGTTATCTTTAAATTGATATATAAAACTATTATCGCTTTCATTATTTGTAGTCTTTGAAATCACAAGGATACGTAAGAGAACAGTTTTCATGGCGTCACTATTACTGGTACCTAACAAATGAAGGTATCCAATATTTACGTGATTATCTCCACCTGCCAGCAGAAATTGTGCCAGCTACTCTAAAGAGACAGACAAGACCTGAGACAGCCAGGCCAAGACCCAAAGGTAACACATTATTGAGAAGTTTAATAGGCAGTATTTGAAACTCAACTGACTGACTTGGTAAATCTGGTCAAAGATATACTAGCTTAGAGGAATTAATTGCCTGTTTTTTTAATAATTTTGAATGTAAATGTAATTCATTCATTCAATCAGACTGCAACATTATTTGTTCATATCATAAATAGATTTAAGTAAATCATTGTGTGAGGATGAAATTACTATTACTGCATATGTACATTTTATTTGAGTATAAATTTTGTCAATGAAATGCATGTATCCTGTCACCGTTTTCTGATTCAAAGGAATTTTAGCATGTCTAGTGGAGAGAAAAAATCTTAGGACAATTAGAAAAAACTCTTAAAAAATTTGTGAAATAACTTTGCCTTTTTGAATTCTAGGAACAGAAGGACCCCGTGGTGCTCCTGGGGCGCAAGACCGGGCTGAATACAGACGCACAGCTCGTAAGTTTTTATGTAATAACGCATTACAATACAATTTATTTTGATAGAACCCTTGATGTAGGAGTCTTGTTTTATAGGGCAGAAATCCCCTTCACAATACAATACTTACTGCATTTCAATATTTTCAGTACAATACATTTTTTTTTTTGAAGAAACCATTAATATGGAAAAAAAATTATTTGCAAAGATTAGCAGTCATAATTTTAAATGCGAAATGTTTTCAAACTGTTAAACGGTAAGTCGCTTGTTGACTCGGTAGTTTAAATTATGCAAGTTCATAATTGCTTTTGTCAAACTCGAAGCCAACAACAGTCTGACCATTATCAGACACCGTTTTGTTCCTCGTGCATGTAAAAATAATAAGTAATACTGATGTATTTTACTAAATCCATTTTCAAAAAATATATTGAACTAAAGATTGAGGAAATGCATTAAACATTGAATTGAGCACTTGTAATGAATAATATTGATATTCGGTGAATTATTTCACCCCTACTATTATTTAGGTTGTCTCTGACAATCCAGTTTTATTTTGATGGGAGTCCTTGATGTAGAAGTCTTTTTTTCAGTTTGTCTCTGTCCATACAGATTTTCTTTTTGAGTGCAAGTTCTTATAAAGTAGAATTTACATCCCATCTTGTACCTGATAATGTTTTAGATGGAGAGTGATGTTAATGATGTAGAAAATTTAGAGAAAGCAATTGAGGGTGATGAGTCTGATTTCTTGATTATATCTCTGATTTCTCACTTGTTTTTATTTAATTTCTGATAAATCAAAATGAATTACCAAGCATGAACAAGTGCACACTACTAAATGTATTTAAATTTCGTATAAAGCATCTGTAGGGTAATTTGAATCTAAATTGCAAATTTCATGAATTTTGCTTTTCATGGACCATAGCAGAGCAAAAATCACCAAATTTGACTAGTTTTTAGAATTTTCTTTATTTGAAAGGAAAACTGAATGCATAGTTGTGCACAGTAGGACCCCCTCAATCAAAATTGTAAATTTTGTGAATCCCAGGGTAGGGGTTTTGTCTCAAGGAAGAGATCAGAAGGGGCATATAGTGTTAATTCTGCAGATCTGTCAATTTCCCTAAATTAGGACTGATAAAAGGACCTTTCCCAATAAGAAAATAAGCAAATATTTCCCAACCAATAGTGTAGAAAGTTTCAATTTTATACCTATTGTCAAAATACAGAAAAATGCATGTACTTTGATGGGAAGGGATACACAAATGAATGTAGTTGATTGAGAGTAAGCCTTGATTGTAAATTGAATGTATGTACTTAAAGGTCATGAAGGTATCTGCCAAAGTTTTAAATTTCATGACCCCTGGAGTAGATATTTAAGTCTTAGTGTGGCTTCAAAATGGTAATCCTGTAAATGTCTATAATTGATGTTTTAAAGTCTTCAATATTTCTAATGGTGAGTGATAACTAAATTCACAGTTAGGGAAAGGATAAAGCTGTCAGAAAAAAAAATATATTTCAATGCCCCTGGGGCAAGAGGTCAGTGTCAGGTTGAGGGTGTGTGTGTTAAAATTAGTGAATGTGGAAGTTGATTCATTTGTTTTGTTGAAATCCGATTTAAACTACTAAGTAAATGCATATCTAGAGAAAGCATATTTGGTATGTTTTGAACCTTGCAGGTGATATGAATAGTAAATGAAAGATGCTTCATAATGACAATACAAACAGAGCTAGGTGGTGGTGGATAATGATGCTTTGTCATGTACTTGAGTAACATTTTCATTATTTCAGCTGGAGGAGACAAGAAAGCTGATGTGGGAGCTGGTGCAGATCCATCCTTCCAATTCGTGAGTAGCTTATAATTATGTTGTGTATTGAACAGATATTATACTGATGAGTCTGGTTTAGAGCCAGAATGATGTGTATTTTGCATGATGTTATTAAGAGAGAGATATGCATGTAATATCTTTGAAAATTACATCAGTAACTGTTATTGTAATTCAGTAATTTAGAAATCTTGAAAGGAATTGGTAACTCAACTGGAGTTAGTGACATGCATTATTAAAAGTAATAGCTGAAAAAGATCTGAAACCTTTGGGAATTTTTTTATGTAGATGAAATATAAATGCACTAGCTTTGGACATAGTGTTATAGTGTATCAAATATCTTACCAGTATCTCTTCAAAATGACACTGAATAAAAAGAATGACATGGAAAATATCTCTGTTGTAATATAGCTTGCTTTCATTGATTGTCTGCTTCTTGATGATTTTAGAGAGGAGGATTTGGCAGAGGCCGGGGATCGTCAGCAGCACCCCCTCCACAGTAGGGGACATGTGAT
This sequence comes from Ostrea denselamellosa, assembly GCA_024699665.1. Taxonomy (NCBI): domain Eukaryota; kingdom Metazoa; phylum Mollusca; class Bivalvia; order Ostreida; family Ostreidae; genus Ostrea; species Ostrea denselamellosa. The sequence goes on from JAMZEH010000015.1 coordinate 17,424,428, forward strand.
GTGTATATAAAGGGACAATAAATCGTAAACAGTCTCTGGATTGTCATGTCTTATGGTTAAGCTTATAGTAACCTGTACTTTCCTTCACATAAACTGCTATTTCAATGTACAAGACTTAAAATTATATTGTTTAGGGTTAAATTAGCAAAAAAAATGAGAGTAGATCACAGGGTGTAAAATTTTATTTTGCCCATACATATACATGCAACTAATTAAAAATTTAATTGACTGAAACGTAGATGTATGTAAATAACTAGAATTTCATAAGCACAAAGCATACGCCTAAATATTGCAGCCCTTCACCAGCAAAGGTAACATCTCCAAATGAGGGAAACTTTGTCAAGCTGGACATCAAACAAGCTACAACTTACCAAGCATTTATTTGCCATGTACATATAAGTAGAATAGGAGAGGTGTAATTGTATTGTAATAAAATTAATGACTTTGTTATGATAAGACAATTACAGAATTCACAATTTTAATTACATACAATACCCAACTGAAATTTTAGATAGAAGCCATTGGACAGAAGAATAATTTGTTACTCTGCAACAAATTTTAAATACATCTAGCACTGATATGTGATATTTATAATACATTTTGGTATTATCTGCAACCTGTAAGACCTTCCGTAATTTAAAGGTCGTTTATACGATAATAGGAGTTGTATACAACTTTAATAATTCCTCACTGGTCTGAGGTATGCATCAGGAAATAGCCCATGTTCGAGTTACCGTATTCCGGTGGTATTTTAACATTTACTTTGTACTTGAGTCACGTGAATTTTGTAAAATTGAAGGGCGCATCACTTCCGGTAAAATTGTTTCTGTTCGTCTGCTGTGAAATGCCCAAGTTCTATTGTGGTGTGAAAGGATGTACGTCAGATACGAGGAAGAATGGGAGATATGGGTTCATGGCTGATGTGAAATTCTTCCCACATCTAAACAGCCAAACTTCTGCAGAAAATGGCTGAAGTTTTAAGGCACCGTGACTACTACCGCACGTGTCACGACAGATAATGCTCCAGACATTTTCTAGATTGTGAACCAACATCGCATCATCTTTACCGCTAGCTTTTTTGGGTATAACAACTACAAATATTTGAAGGGAACCTGGGGAGCATCATCAATCTAGAAAAGATTAATGAATCACCGGATACATATAAATTCAATTCTGCTGGAAGTTGACATAGTCTTAACATGTTATCTTTGCTGTAAAAATGACATGTAACTTGTCGGTCCACTAAAATCTGCGTTATTTCTGGTACTTTAAAAGTTTTAAAATTCATGTTGAAACCGTATGTGCCCGCATCGTTCAAAGTAAATGTTAGAATCATGCCGAAATACAGTAACTCGAAAATGGATTGAAGAAGTAGAGAGATCATTTCAACAATTGGAAGCTTTACCTATCACAAACTCCAGTAATAGGAGGTCTAGATTACAACAAAACATTTGAACTCCACACAGATCAATGGATCCATGCTGGGATTGTGAGCTCTATAATATCAAGATCATCAAAAATATGTTACTTATCGCTAATGCCAGTAAAGGGCTCGGTAAATTAGAAAGGATTTATCGAGTACACGAATTAGAATTCCTAGCTTTGAAATGAAGTATTTGTGACAAATCTAAAGAATACGTATGTGAGAAGAATTTTACATTCTACTATAACAACAATCCTTTGATGTATGTTCTATCAATAGCTTGATGTAACAAGTTGCTAATTTAGCTACATTCAACTTTTAAGATGATCTGTCCTGGCAAATTGAATATACCGATGCTGATGCATTAAGTAGTCTACACGCACTTGCAACAAATAGAGATACAATATTTCAAGAGAAAGTATTCAGTTAATACTAGTATGCAATTCATTCCACTTTATTCTGTGTGCAGAAAGCTTTGCCATTATGCCATGTCTAGTGACATCATTGAAAAAGATATACCAAATACCAATTTAAAAAGCAATTTCAACATCATGATAGCCCAATCAAATGAGCCAGTTCTAGAAATTTGGATTTCATACATCAGAATACCAAACATTCGAAGAGTTTATGACCAGAAAATAAAGAACATTTGACCTTGCTTAGAAACTTGCACAAGCTGAAAATGATCAACGCAACAAGTACCCTACCAGCTTCATGCAAAAAAAAATAAATAAAAAAAAATCCCCAGTCTTGTTTCTACTTTTATGACGAAATGTGCAATCCAGGTAGAGGCAAAATCATCATTGAGACAAGATGGATTTCTCTTGCACAGAAAGACATCAGATATATTACACTATGTGAAGACTTGCAGAGATGCATCCCTAAAAAGTGGAAAGAAGACAGCTCCAGTTACATGACAAGAGGTCCATGGGCAACATCACTCACCTGAGTCACCTTTGCCGAGCCATTGTTCAGTTGCGATTTTTTAACGGATTTTTTTTATCAATCTTTATTCCCATGAAAAATTGTAATCCCATATTGTGGCCCAAACCTAGCCCCAAAGGATGATAACATAATTTAATAGATATGATTGATTGTATATTGTTTAATGTCCCTTTCGAGTATCTTTCACTCATATGGAGACGTCACTATTGCTGGTGAAGGGCTGCAAAATTTAAACCCTTACTTGGAGCATATGACCTTTGAGCAGGGAGGGATCTATGTCATGCCACACCTGCTGTGATACGAGACCTCAGTTTTTGCGGTCTCATCCGAAGGACCGCCGCATTTAGTCGCCTCTTGCGACAATCAAGCGGGCACTAAGGTCCTATTCTAGCCCGGGTCCTTAAGTGGCAGGTATGATATGAAAGACTATGTCACAAGAAATCTATACAAAATATATAATAAAGAAGATATTGAATAGGTCAGATTTTTATCAAAAGTAGATAAAATTGCAAGGTCAAACACCGAAGTTTATCAAGGTTGATTTTGTTGTTTGCCGCCACACTCAACAATTTTTCAGTTATCTGGTGGCGTCCATTTTTTAAAAATTTTTTTTTGGTTGTTGTTGATGGAAGAGAGAATCTAGATACAATGTACCCGGAAAGAGACCACCGACCTTCCGAAAGTAAATTGGCAAAGCTTCTCACAGAGGACCAAGGTATATCAAAGTCTTGCCTTAACGAATCTATATACGAAATATAAAACCTCTATTTTAAATAGTTATTGATTGATTGTTTATTTGTTTTCCGCCACACTCAACAATTTTTCAGTTGTCTGGTGGTATCCAGTATTTGTAGATGGAGGAGAGAACCCAGATACAATGTATCCGGGAGGAGACCACCGACCTTACGAAAGTAAACTGGCAAACTTTCTCGCATATATTCGAACCCACGTCGACTAGAGGTGAGAGGCCTTGTGATTTTGAGCGCGATGCTTTAACCACTCGGCCACAGAGGCCCCAAATAGTTCTAGAGATATTGATTTGGTCAGTGTTTAAAAGAAAGTAGTTAAGGTCACAAGATCATATACGAGTGTATAACAAGGTCATGTTATAAACAATTTATATACAAAATATAAAAGCCCTACCTTGAATAGTTCTGAATATATTTAACAGGTTTTCTTAAAAGTAGGTCAAATTTCAAGATCAAAGTTTTTAGTATGAAAGAAAGGGTCTTGCCATAAAAAATCTATATACAAAATTTGAAAGATATGTCTTTTAGTTCAGGAGATACTGAATAGGTCAAAGATTTAAAAAGTAGGTCCAAAGTCAAACGCCACGGAATAATGTTTTGCCATAAAGAATATATATACAAAATATGAAAGCCCTGCTTTTAATAGTTCTGGATATTGAATAGGTCAGGGATTTTTTTTTCCAGAAAAGTAGTCAAAGATCAAACACCATTCTGTACAAGGTCTTGTCATAAAGAATCTATATACAAACATGAAATCCCCCGCCTAAAATAGTTCCGGATATATTTAATGGGTTATCCATTCTTAAAAGTTGGACAACTCCGAGTTTAAGGTCATGATATGAATGAAAGGTGATCAGAATAGCTCACTTCAGCTTTCATCTCAGGTGAGCTAAAATGCGAAGATAACGATCAGTGATCAATCTCATAAATCCCACAAAGAATACAAAAGAGTAGGACAGGCCCCTAGACACCAGGGGGCGAGATCAGATGCCTAGGAGAAGTATGATTCCCTTGTTGACCGAACACACCCACTGTGAGCCCTCTTTCTTTATCAGATACACGGAATAATCCAGTCAAATTCATCTAAACTATGACCTGACAATTTTTATGAAACGCGTTAGACAGCATTCAACCCAATTTAATGATGGATTGTATTTGCAGTTGAAATCAGTATAACGATCATAGAATTTGCGAAATGATGACTTCAAACGAGACTGTTGAAACCTCTGTAACATCAACTTATTTGCCAGTAGCTTGCCTCGATTTAAAAATTGATCATACGCAGAACGTCCTCTTGCATTTCGAATCAGTTGAGAGACACAAAAATCTATTAAAACTTTTCAACCATTGGAACAAGTGCGTTAATACTTCTACTGAAGAGAGATTCGGAAATGTATTGATCTCACGCACTATGCAAGCTTTCCAACAAGAAATCAAATAGCCAAATCTACAGCAAACATTATATTCAGTAATTTCATAATTCCAAAAATTATCCATATACAGTTCAAGAAGCTTCCGAGAGCCATTTAATCTTCAAAATTTGTCAAATTACCGACATAACCAAATCAATAACAGCGTCATATCATCCAGTGGGAAATAAACAGCTTGGTGAGAGATTTAACCAAACACTGATGAAAATTCTAGGACTTTTTTTTATTGGTCCTAGATTGTACACACTGAAAACTGCACGGAACAGTCATCAACTGGTCATTCGCCATTCTATTTAATGTTTAGAAGAGAACCAAGATTACCTGTCGAATTAACTTTCAGAACAAATCCAAATGAGTACAAGAAAGTCTCGATTACAGAATTTGGGAAATAGAAAATAAAAGAATCATAATCTAAGTAAGATCAATAATACAACAAAAAGGTAAGGAGTCATTCTAAACAATGGAGGTAGATTACTGAAGAAAATTGTGGTTGGTTGTATATTGTTTAACGTCCCACTCAAATTTTTTTCACTAAGGAGACGTCACCATTGCCAGTGAAGGGTTGCAAAATTTAGGCCTATACATGGCGCTTTCGTCCTTTCAGCAGGGAGGGATGTTTATCATGCAACACCTGCTGTGTCACGGGGCCTCGGTTTTTGTATTCTCGTCCGAAGGATCGCTCTATTTAGTTGCCCTTAAGGGTACTGAGGACCTATCCTAACCCGAGTTATGGATGATGAAGAAAAATGCAAGATATTTGACAGATGGAAAAGTGAACCATTTGTTATTCTGTCACAGCCAACCAAAGAAATTCCAGGCTATAATGTTCAAAGGGCAGATAAATCAGGGGACAAAATACGAAATTTCACAGAAATCCATTTACTTCCTAACAGTTTTTGACGGAGTTAATATTGCTTCAAAATCCACACCAAGACAGACAATTTTTTAATGTCAACTACTTCAGAGTACTTGAATGTAGAATCAGAGTTGTGATTAAGTAATTTTTAAATGACTGATCTCTCTCTCTCTCTCTCTCTCTCTCTCTCTCTCTCTCTCTCTCTATATATATATATATATATATATATATATATATATATGTGTGTGTGTGTGTGTGTGTGTGTGTGTGTGTGTGTGTGTGTGTGTGTAATACCTGCGTATGTTTTATACTGATTATTAGTATATCAGGAGATTTAAAAGTTAACCAAGGGGAATAACTTGTATTTTGTTAATACCTAAATGTTTCATGGTAAATGTTATCTTTCTTGTATATGTCATGATTATTGATATACACATATGTGATATTATATCCTTTTGATAGATCTTATGTTTTTTTTTTATATTACAGAGTTTAATTGAGATAATGGATTCATACTAATAGTTGTTCTCAGTATTATATCTATATATCTAATCGCCGTAAAATGGCTGAAATATTGCCAACACGGCGTAAAACCCGAATCAATCAATCTATATATCTATATATCTTGCGTCCATTACATTTTAGATTCTTAGAAGAGCAATGGTATTCATTTTAACGAAAGACACATATCTTCATTATGAAATATCTCTTTGAGAAAGATGTCTCTGAAAGATATAAATTATTAAAAATCAGATAAATAATTTTTAATATGAGATATGTTTTTCTTAGATAATTCCTCCGAAGAGAAGTACCTCTTTAAGTTGAAAAGATAAGCTCTCAAGGGTAGGCAGGGCAGAGGGGTGGAAAAAAGGATTGTTAATGAATATACTTAGTAAAATTGTAGTGTAAGGTACTCTCAATTCAAATATGTCAAAATTATGTAAGAGTTCTTGCCATTGAGGAGACTTATGGGCATGGAAGAGTTACCTTCCTTGAAAATTAGTGAAACTGATTAATTACCTCATTGTACTGTTAAATTTTCTCTTAATTAACTGCAGCCCAGAATTCACACAAATATGTAGGTATGAATGCCCTTTCAATGAAAATTTTAGTATTTTTTAAAACATACTAAGTAGAAAATCCTTTCATTATTGTTATAAACATATTTACCTAATTATATGAGAAAAATGATTTTATAACGTTATAACGATCATAGAAAATGCTGACTTTAAACAAGACTGTTGGAACCCCTTTCACATCAACTTGCTTGTCAGTAGCCTGCCTCGCTTTAAAAACTTACATCGATTTTAAAAAAAACTTATCATACGTAGAACAAGCTCTTACCTATCAAAGAAACACCATATGCAGGTGATAATGGAATATTGCTACATAAGTGTGGGAAGATAGAGAAGCTGAAGTCACCCCGTTTGTCATAACGTTGTTAGTTTGCCGTTAACATCAACGTCCAAACAGGAAGCAGATATGGAAAACTCCGTTGTGTCTTTTATTTCGAGTTCACTGGGATATATCGAATCGACATATAAATGATATTGATTATTGTTAATGGATAAAACGTCGCCGATATATCTAAATGTCGAGTTGAAGACTACACAAGAGATTTTCTGCTAGTGTAGAACTTTTGAATGAATTCTACAAATGAAATTTATTTTTAATATTTTTTTTTAGATTCGAAGGTGAATGGGTGTGGGAGACAAATATATATGTATAAAAATATCCGCAAAATATCTCCTCGGCGATTTTCTCATTCACTGCTTTGAGAGCTTTACCACTGTGACATCAATATGTGCAATAGTTATAACGTCATAGCCTACAACATTTAGTGTAGCCTGTAGGATATGTTGTTATAACTAGTGATCAGTGTCCTGCCTATCCAAAATAGCTTCTCCCTGATGTTTAACCTAAAGTAATATCGGGGTTGACTGATCGCGGTTTTTTGTTTTTTGTTTTTTTTTTATGTTTGTGTTACATGTATAATTATTACGAATAAATTTGTTAGCTAGTCATCATTCTAAATGCTAAAAAGTTTGCATTCTGCAATTTTAAGAGATATGTTGTTTTTAGGAATAAATTGTAAAACGGCTTGCCATAACTTCACTCTCTTTTGGGTTATAGGAATTTTGAGGTGAAGAATTTTTCAATGCATCATTAATAGCAAGTATATTGCTGTATATTTCCCAGCATGTGATGTATGTTGAGATTCCTGGTAATGACAAGGCTGCTCAAAAAATGTTTTTCTATCTGTTTTTTTTGTGTTTTTTTTTAAATTTGGTATAGGTTCTTGTATCACATGGTCAGCCTGATCGATCATTTTAACTGGATTTATTGGACTTGCTGATCAAAGCGCACTGAGAAGTCTCCTGGATGGACAATGTGTTATTCAGCACTACAATTACTTTTACATTAGATATCTAGCAGTTTTAGAAAAAGGTGAAGATAACGAACAGTGATATAAAAGTACCCATAAAAATAGCCTCCAGAAAGTGTAAAATACTTAAACTTCCTGGCACTCAATTATAAAGTATCAAATGGAGGACATGAATGAAAGTACTGTAAGAACCTAATGGTATAATATTCTAAGATATGTTGACATATTACTTGAGAGATGGGGATAGTTCTTGGATTTGAAACTGAAACACTCGAAAACCAAAG